>JARHVA010008421.1:97500-390000 GCA_037957365.1 Torreya grandis
TCTCTCTCTCTCTCTCTCTCTCTCTCTCTCTCTCTCTCTCTCTCTCTCTCTCTCTCTCTCTCTCTCTCTCTCTCTCTCTCTCTCTCTCTCTCTCTCTCTCTCTCTCTCGTGGAATAATTTCCAACTCTATTTTGCTAAACATGCAGAAATATTATGTTACAAGTCAAATTTATTTATGCATTAATGCACAATTCCATGCTTTATATCCTTTGCTTTCTATCTCTCATATGGAAAAAATTTCAATTTTATATTACCACACATATTAGACATATCATAGCACATGTAAAAGTTATTTATGCATTAGTACACAATGTCATGCTCTCTATCCCTTATTTGCTCTCTCTTATGTGGAATATTATTTATAATCATATTTCTCTACAAATTATAACTCCAATTACATTAATTTTACCCCATATACATGGTTTCTACCTAGATATACCTAACTCCTTAGCTACATGGTTTTTACATAGTCTAACTAACACCTGTCAAGTTTCAATGTCATATTTCATCCAAAGGAAAGAAATCTCTTCTCTTCCTCTCCCTCAAGAGGGTGATAGATATTTTTCCTCTATATAGGTCCATGCTATCACCCCTGAAAAAGGTGAGGAAACCCATACTATTCTTCTTAATGCATATATTCAGATTATAGCTTCTTCAAAATCTCTTCAACATATGTGCTTGCATGTTCAGTCGAAAGCAACTAGGGTTTGCATTTGTGAGACTCTAAGGGTTAAAATAACCAGTATGAGCATGTTAATTTCATATTTACATACACAAAATCAACTATTCAATGACAAGATCACAACATTGCAAAATCATATTATAATATAAAAGCCTCAAAGGTACCCTAATGTCAATGATGTATATGTACCTTCACCTAATCTATTGGTTACAAGAAATGTTACATATCAAAACAAGTAATCACAACAAAGTAACTCTATAACTAGTGATTCAAAAAGTATTCAAAGGTAAAATAAGAGTTCAAGTGAGCTACTAAGGGAAATGATTAAATATAACTTGATCAAACTACCTCCTCTACATCCATTGAGAAGATCCAAATATTGTTGTGCATATCATAGAATGCATGGACATCACACAGATTCATGTTTGGCATTGAAAAAATATATACAATAGATAATTGCTAATGAGGACCCTATATAAGGTAAATTAGTCAAGAAATCTGTAGTGATATAGGAACACATTCACAAAGGGTTAAATTTAGAAACAATACACAAGTGGTTATCAAATCATAACTTAAAACAAAAAAGGATAAAAAAGCAAAATCAAAGTAATAAATGATACCATAAGCATAGGTAAAACATGAAAAATATGCAAATATACCTCTCCAAAATGAGGCTCAACATTCAAAGTAGTATGGGTTTGGACAAAATATATCTACAATAGTTTTATTATTAAGGTTAAGGGTTGGGTAGGCAAGCTCAAGGCATCACTACTCCTATTGTAGTAGTTGATAAAGTTTATCACCAAGGTTTGGGATTTATTGAAAATCCTAAGGAAAATCATTCATAGACATAATTTATCAAATAAAAAGATATAGATACAACAAAAGTTAACACTAACATTCCATTGGTTCAAGATCAAGATGATAATGATGAGTGGAATAATACAGGTTATTATGATTTCCAAGATACTAACAATGAATATGAATATTTAGAGTCATATTTGCAGCCATTCTCTCATGATTCACAACAACACATGATTCATTTCTTAGATATAGGACACCATGATAGGGAGTCTTCCATGAGACTCATTGGTTAGTATCATTTCTTCTCAGTATTACTTGTACATAATTTCTTTTTTCTTGTTTATACATAGTTTCTAAATATTTCTTGTACATAATTTCCTTATTATTAATTATACTTAGCTCATTAAAAAAAATCCAAAAAAATCCAATATTTAAAAATACAAAAACATGAAAATAATAGAAAAAAATGAAAAATATTTAGATTGTATGCATCATCCATTATTTAAATTTCTACTATCATGCTAGACTTACATTTGTTGTTCTATGCTATTGTTTATCAATTCATCTACATTACCATGCTTCACTTGATATTTTTTGAGTGTGTGCAATGACATCTAACTCTTTGATTGATTCATTATACCCATTGAGGGGCCATCTTACTTCCACGTCAAGACATACATCGATATAAATACCCATTGGTGGAATATTCTACATCACTACACCATCTAGGTTATGTCATTCCTAAATTACACACTCTAGTTATCATGTTGATGTAAATTATTTATCAACTAACATATATTACTATATCGATATCTTACTAGTATATAGTACTTGTGTATTTCTTAGAATATACCTAGTCTTGTACTAACATGTCTTGCATACTTTCCTTCTTTCTTTGATTATTTAGATGTGATTGTACTTCCAATTCCTTACATGCTTTCTTTTCTTACTTAGTTAGCTAGATTGTTTGCATTTTTCAATTCCTATTTGTCTCTTGTATGTGCCTTAGGACATTTTCCAATGTCCTTTGTTTCTATTCATGTGTGTGCCTTAGGACATTTGCTAATGTCCTTTACCTATACTCTTTGATGTGATTATGGCTTCCATATCAGCTTTTCTTGTTTCAATTTTATGTGTATATGGCATTTGAACATTCCTTTTATATTTTCCTTCCTATATGAGTGGCATGTGTCCATATCCCTTATTTGTGTGGCCACTTGTCCACCCTTGTATTCTTCTTGCTTCTTGCCTTGTGTGCTTGTTTGTTTCTCATTATTTTCAATACCATGATCCACATCATGTATTTATCTTGCTTTTTTGGATTCCATGATGGAAATCATGCTCCATCCCTCTAACTAACAACTAATAACTAACCAAACTTTCATTTTCAGTCTAATACATTGCACATGTTATTACATTTATATATCCATCTAGGCATACCCATTTTGATCTAACAATTTCTCAATACAAACCATGTTATATCTTGAGATATCATTGCTATATCATGTATGTTTGTAGAATAACACACTTACAAGGCTATTTCTTCTAAGGGCAATCATTGTAGGGTCTTCATTCCTACCTTAAAAAGAGGGGGAAATAAAAAAGGGTTTTTTCTTAGAGATTAGAGCTCCTAATGATTGAAACAATAATTTTTAGAACACCCAGAAGAACCACCAGACATCAAAATAGTCAGAATAGACTAGGTAGATAGTTAATAATATAAAATAGTTACCAAATTTGGCCTTGGACAATAGAACCAAACTTGGATAACAATGTCGATGACATTAGTGTCCACTTTTGGTGCTATGTCCAAACAATAGAAAAACTAGATTTTATATAAATAGATAGAAAGGTGGGCTTAGTTATCATTTTGTCAGCTAAAGTTTAGACTAGAATCAGTAGTGTTAGTATAGTTTTTATTAGAGAATCCAGATATAGGGAGAATTATTCGACACATGATGGCTCTTGATTCTAGTTTAAGATTGGGTAATTAGTACAAATTCTAAATCAAAATCCATGTTTCAAATACCAGTGATTTGGGGAAATGTACATGACACATTTATTTTATTTTCTTTCTAAGTTTAGCATTACCCAAGCATTCTCAGTAGTTGCATGCCTTATTCTATCTATATATGGTTGGCATCATTTTGTAATGGCTTTCATACAAGATTAACTTCTTGATTTACCAAGTTCCTAAGTGGATTTCATACAAGCCTAGTGCACTAGTTTGGAGTGGCTTTCTTACAAGCATAATATTTATCTTTCAGAATGGCCAAGACTAGCATAGTTTCCAACACACATTCAACTATCCCTACCAATATTGTTAGATCATATTACATTCATGGGTTTTAGGATCCATCTCATACAGCACATATTTCATATTGGTATCATTTCATAGATTTACTTCATGGGGAAATGATGGAACTAAAGGACTAGCTAGCCTTTGTATTCTTGAGCCACCTATTCAAAGAGATTAGACACATAGTCCAAAAATTGATCAACACATGCAAAACCACCTAGCTTTACTTATTGGGTGATTATGGAGATAAAGGGATAGCCTGTGCATTATTGATCCACTCTTAGGGAATTGAGTACTCAGCTCTATTTGTGATATTACTCTTGGTTTAGCAAACATCTAGCACTCCTTAGCATAATCCAACATTACTCAACAACACAATAGGTTTTGTATTGGTTCACATACTTGATGATGTGTATTCATTCCTTTCTCTTTATCTCTTACCTATCTTTGTACACTCCTATTTTAGATATAATGTATCTAGTAATAAATGATCTACTCTTTATTTTATTTTGAATATTTGCACTTCATAGTGTGCTCTCTCTATGCACTCCCAACATCATAATAGTTTCATGATCTTCACCCTTACAAGTAATTTTAGGTATGATTTCTATTATTCTTTATCCTAGTATTTCACTTTATTTCATCACCAAAATAAAGGGGGGGGGAATTTAGTCATATAAAATGCAAAAATTGGTAACTTAAGTGTGGATAATGACACCCAACCCATAGGTCCCTCTTGCTTGCTTTCATGACCCTCTTAGGCTTATTTTCACTGATTCCCAATAATTTGTAACCTTCTATACTTGGTATTAGCTCACTCAAATTAATCTGTCCGAGACAAATCAATCCCCCCAGGTCCCATCTACTTAGGATAGTAGCACTACATTTGTACTATAACATGGGTACTATTATTGTCCACTTTTGATGCTATTGTCCAAGACCATTTCTCACCCCAATAGTCAATTTATTCTAGTTCCCCATCCTTACTTTATTGGCCTAAAATGATTACATTCAAACCATAACTAATAAATCCATATAAAATCCCTTTAGAATATCATTTGGAAAGGGTTGGTAACTATCACTAAGCAAGAAATAATACAAAATAGACTACTCAAGCAATCTTCCCTATTCTCTGCATACAACCAACCAACAAACTTACAATCTCATTCAAGTCCTTCCACAAATCCATGTCAACCTCAAGCATATCTATTTTAGCATTTTACATTTTCATATACATAATTTCACAAAACAAATCAAGTGGGATAACTACATATGGCTTGATCCCTCTTCAAAGTATTGGTATGTAGGTAGCGTGCCCACACATGGGGTGTGAAGTACATCTAGTTAATATTACATAAACTAACCCCCTCATCTTACTCAAAATTGGTCAAAACAAAATGGACTATAGGGTTTGAATAAATAATCTACTCTACAAGGAGTTATATAGACTTCTAGTTATTGAAACTTTGTAGACAGGGTCACATAGACATAGCAAACAAAACCTAGAAAGCTTAGATCCTTAATATAATAGTGGTAGAGGTGGAATATAGCATAAATTCCAATATTTTATAGTTTTTTCACTCCTATCCAATCACAAAATGAATTTCAGATCTTAATTTTTGATAGTGTCTTAGTCCTGTATAATGAATTCTAGCCTCTATCTCAGTCAAATCAATGAGTTTCCAGCTAGGTTTTGTTTTCTTATCCTTATTACTATTTTTAGAAAAGTTCAAATCACAATTAATTTACAAAAAGTATTAGCTTAATTATTGTCTATTTATTTATTGATTTTACTAATGAGACCCTTTAACTAAATTAGGAATAATACCCCACTATTTTGAAAATTTGTTAAATCAACCAACTTGAAATTAAATATTAAGAATTTGAAAATGATTTTGAGGATATAAAGAGAGATAATATGAGAAATAATTTAAATCAATTAAATTAATTTAGATTGGAATGGGTAACTATAGGTGTTTAGGATGATGGTAATGATATGTATGATAAAATACTCATTGAAAACACCCAATTTATTTCTTCACCATAAATTTATTGGTATGTTCGAGAATTGTATGATCTTGAAGAATATAATTTTTTTATAAAAATATCCAAATCATGGTTCCAAAATTTTTTTGACTACATTGGACCTATTAAAGGCTCTAAAAAAGGAGAACCTTTAAAGAAAAATTAAAAAAACATTTAATGTTTCATAAACTAAACCATGAGTCATTGTGTATTTAAAGATTTCAAATTAAAATAGATTTCAAGGAGGTGTTGATGATGATCCATGAATTTTACACCTAAAAAATGAGTTGATCTTGGATTTCCACCAATAATACCATCACTAAATGGAATTATGTATAAGCCTTAGGTGTTAATTACCTTGTATAAACTTTAGTCACTTTGACCACTTTATTGGAAGTAATAGTGGTGGAAACTTCCACTTGAGGCATGTGAGTAGGAGTGTATAGTGAGACATCCTCAAATGGTGGCATGGAAGGAAAAGTGGGGGAGTGACTATTTTTTTCTTCATAATAGGTGTAATAAGTTTAGTGTCTATAACATCTAAAGAATGAATTTGAGTAGGAGTATAAGTAGGTGGTTGTGTTACCTCATAATTATAATTATGATTTTAGAGAGAGTTGGAGGAAGTAATCCTTGTAACACCTTATTCCTCTAATAAGGATCTATGCAAAAAGAGTCATCATGGCCTATAGGTGTATCTAGTATTTCTTTCACTTATCATGGTTTTTTGTGTTTGGGAGGTGAGATATTAATACATGCAGTCTACACTTCTCTCTTAATATATTCATCATCATCTACATTTTAAAATAATCTATCATGAGGATATAGGTGATGATTGTATATAATTGAAACTTTACCCCTAAATGCTTTAATATTGGAATTGACATTCCAATTATGGTCACCTTTCCAAAGGTCATGATCAGATAAATTAATCAAATATTGGTGGGTGAAATGCATGCCATAATTTGAAAATTCTCTTTCCAACTTTTTAAGGTAATGAAAAATGTGGTGCTTTTTTATTCTCTTCAAAAATGAAATAAACTCCATGGAGAAGTGGGTAGTCTATCTCCCATTCAACCAACTTATCTGTAACAAAAATGGTAACCTTAATAGAGACTCCAAAACTCATATTCTTATTACTATGCATGGAAGTCATGAATACTTAAATTAATCAGATGCCAATTGGCTATTTTTTTGTGAAGTGCATACCACAATTTTAAAATGATCTTACCAACTTTTTAAGGTAATGAAGGGTGTGGTGCTTATTTCTTCTCCTTAAAAACAAAATAAACTCCATGGAAAAATGGGAAGTCTATCTCCTATTTTTCCAACTTATCTATAATAAAAATTAGAAACGTTAGTGGAGACTCTAAGACTCTTGTTATTGTTATTGTGTAATATGGCTAAAAGTAGTAGTCTCCCATACTGAGTATATATATTTTGATTTACTTAGATAACATAGGTATTGGTATTACATTGAGTTTTTGATGTACTAGTGGGTAAAAAAATTATTTTTCCCCAAAATTAACTATTTTAACTTTTTTTGTGTATCATTTAGAGAAATTAAAATGTAAAAGTATTCCTACAATAGGGGTCTGATGTGACATTTTGTCAAAAAAATGGTATCACATGCATAGTCAACTAAATAAGACATCATGTATAAGTGGTTTTAATTTATTAACCACATCAATTATTGTATTATATTGAATGAGATTATCTCTCCTAGGATGGGTACCTTCTTCTCATTGATTATCATTAATAACAAAGGAAATTGATCTTTGTTGACATGTGAAATGTTGATGACCACATATAATATATTCATTAGACCATGCCAATTATGACTCCTAACCTAAAAAATTGGATGGTATTGATATAAAATTCCTCCATATTCACCCATATGTCAGGGTTCTTGGATTAATCCTTCATGACCTCCCTCAAATAATGATTAGTGCGCCATTCAAATACCATTGATTGATTATATGAGGCTATAGGTTGAGGCATATAATAATAGAATTTAATGACCAAGATAGCCAATAATAGAATTTGACTTTTATTTTTCAAAGATAGGACCATATCATCTAGATATTGTGTTCTAACAAAAACATTATAAAATATGTCCACATAGGGAAGTACATTTGGATTTCTTATGACTTGATGAAGTCCTACCTATTCTATGGAAATAAGGTCATATGTGTAGTTTACATTCTCCAATGAATAATTTTATTTTTAAAAGATGGGCCTTATTTTTTCAACTTCACTAAGAATGGCACTTTAATGATTGATCCTTAAATGCAAAACATCTTAAATGAATAAGGTGTTTGTAAACACCTGTGGAGTGTTGAAAGAGAACATGTAGGAATCCATTGTTATGATGAATTCTATATTTTTAAATTTATGTTAAATTTTATTATCTCAAATAATTTATTTAGTTTATATTTGAGATTATTGGTGCTATCTCAAGAAATTTTGGTCTTTTATGATCTCTTAAAAAGAAAACAATGAGAAAATGAATGATTTTTTTTATTATTTTTGTCTATAAACCTTAGGATGGTGAGTTGAATTTATTTATTAATGTATCTTAAATACTAAATATGTCATTTTTCATTTATTTGGATGATTTTACATAGTGGATTTTTTATTTTGTCTTTATTTTTGGGCTTAGAATAAAAGTGATCATGGACCATAAACATGTCCTCATTGTCATGACCTCATCTTGAGATACATTGGTTACTAGTTATGAGACTTCATAGTGTGATTTTCTTGTTTTGATTCTTATTTGGATTCTATGTTATAGATGGTATTATAATTATGACATTATGTTAAATTTATAACTTACTCTTATATTGATTAATCGATGCCGTTATAGATGATTATAGATTATTTTCTATATCATGCTAACATTTTATATAATTTAGATTATGTTATTTTTATAGTATCATGTTTATATACTATTGATGTCCATTATTGTGATTGTAGGAATGTATTTTATGATCTAAGATTGGTGATGTATTTTGATAGCATCAGTAATATGGAAAAAGGCATTGGTTGACACTGGCAATTGAAAATTGGGAATGAGATCTTGAGTATCTTTTCTCTTTCTCAATTTTATTACATTCCTAATTCAATGATTTTAAGATTTATCTTATTTTGATGTCTTGAGTTGAAAGTGTTATTCTCTTATATGCCTATATTTTATGTATTTACCTTATGAATTTTGTTTTATTATTTCCTTTGTCTTTGGTATACACATTGTGTTCATTTTTTATTCTAGCCTATTTGTTGAAGGTGTGCTTAATGTGGGGTTTAATGTCATTTGGATTAGTTAAGATGTTTAGCATTATTAACATATGTTTTTTGGGGACTAATGTGAATTATGTTGTTGGATGTTAATCTTGCTTCTTGTTAGTACTATGTTAAGGATGTTCTCAACTTATGATACCATAACATCATGTAATCAATTTGAATAACATTGTAATTATGTAGTTCTCATTTCCTTTCTTAAATCAATCCTACTTGGTTTATAGTTGGTTTATGATATTGGGATATGTGATCACCTAACTATTGGTTGAATATGAGTTCAATTTGGAATATAATGCTTATGTTTGAATACAAAGTTGCTTAATCAATTTAGATATCTGGTATTTTATCTAATGACTAATTAAATGATGATACCTACATTGATATGGAAATATTGATAAATAAAATAGTGTCCTTACTATTTGATGTCATGTTATAGTTGGTGTATGCACATGAAGGTTTTAAGTTTTTAACAAATATTATATTTAGCTCTTGTTTTATACATGTATATATAATTGATTGTGTTACTAGGTAGTAATGTAATACTTTGAAAGTATGCAACTTGTGAGATATTCCTATTTTGTATCATTCATTTTTAGCAAAAATCTTGTTGATAATTTTTTCATTCTTATAAAGTTATAAAATAATAAAATTATATTAGGTGTATGCCAAAAAGGAATGCCATGTAAGCATAAGGTGGATTAATGTGTGTTTATGTAGTAAAGCATATATAATATGTTTGTATAGTAAAGCATCTAGAAGATGTTTGTGTAGTAAATAATATAGAAGAAGTTTATGTAGTTAAGCATTTAGAAGATATTTGTGTAGTTGATATCATTCTTTCTTAGTTTAAAATAACTCAAGATAATGAAAGATTGGAAAATACTAGATATTAATTAAGTATATGAGAATTAATTGTGGAACAATTGCCTTAAATTCTAAATTAAACTTATATATATTTATATTTATTAAAAACAAAACTAGTTTAAGTAAATAAAACACAAGTAAGACCTATATTTACTGATCTACAGGATGGTTGACAATATTTAATGTGAAATTCAACTTTTATTGATTGTATTACTATACTTAAGAAATGTGAACTATCAGGAATCCTATAATAATTGGATGAAAAATCAAATGAAAATATGTCTTCTTTATTGAATTGATAAACTAAAACAACCATGGTCTAGTGATTTATAAGTTTTGGTCATGGTTTAATGTCCAAGAGGGGATAACATAGATACATGACTTCTTCTTATGCAAATCTTAAAATAATTAAAGTGTTTTAAAATCTTACATTATATTACTTATTAAATAGTCCTATAGCTCCTACTTACTAATTTTAGAATGTTATAAATCTTATCTAAGCTTTGTTTAGTATGATGATTCTTCTATTGAAATTTTTACAATATTTTACTCTAATTGATACATTTTCTAGTTTAATATTTATGTAATCATATGTGTGATTATATAATTGATATTATATTCTAAAAAATAATCCTTTAGATTATAACGATGACTATGTGGACTAATTAGGGATTTATCTTATCATATGATTAGTACCAAAATCATGAATAAGATGTATATTTCCCTTTGACCCTTAATTAGAACCATTAGGGAGAATGGAATGATTACTATTGGGGATCAACCAACAATAGATTACACTTATGAAAGAAATAAATGCAGAATTAAATTAGATAGACAAGTAACTAGAATGATATAATAGCAACGAACAAGAGATACAAGAAACCACCCTAAAAAATTGTATTAAAAACTCTTTACAAAAGGAATACAATTGAAGAAACTTCTTTCTTCCACACCTCTCTCAGATGCACAAGATATCTCTCTAGATATCTATCCCTTAAGAGCTCTCTCTCTCTCAAGTACAATCAAAACAACCTGGATTGATACCACTCTGTATTGTTCTTCAACATACTAATATAATTAGCTAAGAAGATCTAATTCTACATATAGAATTAGGAAACTTGAGCATGCACTTACAACCAACAGTTAAGCCTCTTGAACAAGGGCTCTAAAAATAATCTTGCTAATAATAGAAATGCAAACTTAAGACTAAGACTTAAACTCATCATGCAAACACTCACTTTTGTCCTCAGAAATAGCATTCTGAACACACAAGTAACCAATGCTGGTTCCTGCCTGCTTGCCTGTGACCGACGTCGACCGATCCTCTATCGATGCTGGCATCTCTTCAACTGCACCTGACTGACGACAGTTGCTCCTGACCGATGCCGGTGACTGTGTAGACCTGAAACTATTAAATGCACTCATATGTGAAGCTTTTAGGCTCCACACCTTAACAATCTCCCACTTGGAGATAAACAACTGCACCAATACCTATACAACAACATCTTCTAGCTCTTCCTTCTTCAACTCAATCATGAAGACCAACAGAAGTTGAATGAAGATTCAACTTCTCCTTTGTAACCAGCTTGGTTAACATATCAGCAGGATTCCTATCTATATGGATCTTCTCCAGCTTCAACTCACCATCTTCCAATACCTATCGTATGAAGTGGTACCTTAGCTATATGTGCTTTGTTCTTGAATGAAAGGCTGAATTCTTAGCCAAATGGATTGCACTCTGACTGTCACTATACAATCTACAACTCCCATGCTCCCTTCCAAGCTCTTCCATGAACCATGTCATCCATATCATCTCTTTGCTAGCTTCTGTGGCTGCAATATACTCTGCTTTTGTGGTTAACAAGGCAACAACCTTCTGCAACTTAGATATCCAGCTAACCGCCATTCCACCTATAGTGAAAACATATCCTGTAGTGTTCCTCCTACCATCCAAATCACCTGCCATATCTGAATCTACATAACCATGTAGAGAAGTATCTAAACCTCCATAGCACAAGTGCCTATTGCTGGTTCCTCTCAGATATCTAAGGATCCACTGAACTGCTTTCTAATGTTCCTTACCTGGATTGGCCATATACTTACTTACCACTCCCACTGCTTGAGCAATATCTAGTCTAGTACACACCATTGCATACATCAAACTCCCTATTGCGGAAGAATATGGAACCTTACTCATGTACTCTACCTCATCATGTGAATTAGGACATTGTTCTTTACTCAACTTAAAATGTATATCCAAAGGTGTGCTTACCGGTTTAGCATCCTGCATATTGAACCATTTCAACACCTTATCCACATAATCCTCTTGAGACAATATCAACCTGTGATTTTTCCTGTCTCTCTTAATGCTCATGCCAAGGATTTTCTTTGCTACTCCCAAATCCTTCATAGCAAACATTTGAGCTAATTTCACCTTAAGCTCAGAGATATCCTGCATGTGTGATCCTGCAACCAGCATATCATCTACATACAACAATAGAATAATATATCTACCATTGTCAAATCTCTTGAAATACACACAATGGTCAGATTGACACCTGCTATAGCCATGCTCAGTCATAAACCTGTCAAATTTCAAATACCATTGCCTAGGAGCTTGCTTGAGGCCATACAAGCTTTTCTTCAATCTGCACACTAACTTCTCCTTACCCTTGACCTCAAATCCTTCCAATTGTTCCATATAAATTTCCTCATCTAAATCTCCATGAAGAAATGTTGTCTTAACATCTAGCTGCTCAAGATGCAAATCCTCAACAGCAACCAAAGACAATACAATTCGTATAGAAGTCATTTTAACAACAAGAGAAAAAATCTCACTAAAATCAATACCTGGCTTTTATGCAAATCCTTTCACTACCAATCTGGCCTTATATCTCATCTATCCATTCTCACCTTCTTTCAACCTGTAGGTCCATCTATTCTTCAGTGTTCTCTTACCAGATGGCAGTTCAACCAAATCCCATGTTTGGTTCTCTCTTAAGGACTCCATCTCCTCAACCATGCCATGCTCCCACTAACTCTTGGACTCCACCTATATTGCTTCTTCAAAACTCTCTAGTTCTCCACCATCAGTTAGCAATAAATAAAATAAAGAAGGAGAATATCTAATTGGAGGCTTGCTTACCCTTTCAGACCTCCTGATGGGTGTCTGAGACTCGTTCATAACACGCTGTCCATCCAAATTCTCTGACAGTGACCGACTTCGGTCACCTCCAGACCTGTTACTGGTCGACGCTGGTTCTTCCTGATCGACGCCAGTGCCTGTCCTGCTGACATCGGTCTCTGTATGACCGACCTCAGTTTCTATTCTGTCAATGCCGGTTCCTAACCTACCGACGTCAGTCTCTGTGTTTTCCTATAAGTGATTATTTCTTTTTCCTACGAGCTCATTTTAGACCATCACCTCATCCAATTCACTATTGCTCTGCCCAGATTGATTCAGCTTCTTCAGCTGATCACTATACATCACTTTTTCATTGAAAACAACATCACAGCTCCTAATTACCTTGTTAGTTCTTAGATTCCAAAATCTGAAACCAAAATCATCTGAGCCATAGCCAATAAACGTGCACCTCATAGACTTAGCATCGAACTTCTTTCTATTTTCCTTATCTATGTGCACAAAGGCTTCACAACCATAAACTTTGAGGAAAGAGAGATCTACCTTTTTACCTGTCCAAGCCTCTTCTGGAATTCCACCATCCAGAGCTGTAGAGGGTCCTCTGTTAATCAGGTACACTGTAGTGTCAACAGCTTCTCCCCAAAACTCTAAAGGCAAACCAGCTTGCAATCTCATACATCTTGCATGCTCCATGATTGTTTTGTTCATCCTTTTAGCAATCCCATTCTGTTGAGGTGTCCTTAGAACCATTCTTTGCCTACGAATTCCATGCATGTAACAATACTAATTGAACTTATAATTGTAGAATTCTCCACCATTGTTAGATCTCAGGCACTTTAATCTTTTCCCTGTTTCATTCTCAACCATAGCTTTCCAAATCTTAAAAGTCTCAAATACATCAGATTTCTTCTTAATATAGTAGATCCATACCTTTCTTGTAGCATCATCTATGAATGAAACATAGTACTGTGATCCTCCAATAGAAGCTACCTGAGCTGGTCCCCACACATATGTGTGAACAAGCTGCAACTTATGCTTCTTCTTTGTAGACCCAGTCTTGAGAAAACTAACCCTTTTTTGTTTTCCAAATACATAGTGCTCACAAAATTCTAGATCCATGCTTTTCAAATTTGAAAGCTTACCTTTAGACTTAAGAATTGACATCCCCTTCTCACTCATGTGGCCAAGCCTTGAGTGCCACAATTTTGCATCCACATCTGAAGTAGATAATACAGAAGGAAAATTGTTAGTAACACAATTACATAAATAAAGAGTACCTACTCTCTTACCTCTGGCCATAACAAGTGCACCCTTGGTCACCTTCCAAGATTCTGCTGTGAGAGTTACTATACAACCCTCATCCCCTAACTTTCCTGGAGAAATCAAATTTCTCTTCAAGCTAGGAACATGCATAACTTCTGTTAGCACCCATGTGTTGCCATTCTACATTTTCAGCTGCACTTTACCTTTGCCAATAATTTTACAGGGTTCATCATCCCCCAGATATACTATTCCAAAGTTTTCATGGATATAGTCATAGAAATATTCCCTATTAGGGGTAGCATGAAAAGAGACACCAGAATCTAATACCCAAGATTCTATATTATTATGTAGAGAGAATATTAAATCATCTTGTGCAATACCTGCAACCTTGGCTTCTTCATTTCCTTCATGCTGATTGTCCTCCTTAGGCTTTGACCAGCAATCTCTGCTTATGTGCCCCATCTTTCCACAATTCCAGCATTGTGGCCTTCTGCCATTTCTAGATTTGGATCTGCCTTTCCCCTTAGTCTTGGATCTTGATCTCCCTTTCTTGCTCTTCTCTTTTTGCCTTCCCCTACTCTCAAATCTTAAAGCGTTCCCAGATGTCTCTTCTATGCTTTTCCTGCGAATTTCCTCATTCAAGATAACACTAACAACATCCTCTACTTTTAAAATATTTTATGTAGATGCAGTATTGCTAACTGCCATTACTAAGCTATGCCAGCTTTCAGGCAAAGAACATAATATTAAAAGAGCTTTTATTTCATCATCAAATACAATTTTGACTGAACTTAATTGATTTACAATACCATGGAAATCATTCAGGTGATTAGATACAGATCCACCTTCCTGCATATGCAAATTGAATAGCTATTTCATAAGATATACCTTATTAGAAGTTGAGGGTTTTTCATATAAATTTGCTAGAGTAGTCATCAACTCTATCGTTGTTTTTGCCTGTGATAAATTAGATATCACAGTAGATGCTAGAATCAGTCTTATAGACCCCAGAGCCTTTCTATCAAGAACTTCCCATTCTTCATCCTCCATGTCTGTGGGCTTCTTTGCAATCCCACCTAATGGTAAGTATAGATCCTTCTGATATAGATAGTTCTCTATCTGCATTCTCCAATGTTGATAGTTTTTGCCATTGAACTTTTCCATTCTCAGTTTACTTTCATCTGCCATTGCTTCTCCCACTCAAATAGAAATCCCTACAGAAACTCCTGTGAGCAACCTATAATCAATACACACTACACAGATCTGAACCACCTATTAGTGAACCTGAGCTTTGATACCAATTATTGGATATCAAACTCTAAACCTACAACCTAGCTCTGATACCACTTATTGGGGATCAACCAATAATAGATTACACTTATGAAAGCAATAAACGTGGAATTAAATCAGATAGACAAGTAACTAGAATGATATAATAGCAATGAACAAGAGATACAAGAAACCACCCTGAAAACTTGTATTAAAAACTCTTTACAAAAGGAATACAATTGAAGAAACTTCTTTCTTCCACACTTCTCTTAGATGCACAAGATCTCTCTCTAGATCTCTATCCCTTACGAGCTCTCTCTCTCTCAAGTACAATCAATTCCAACAACCTGGATTGATACCACTCTGTACTATTCTTCAACATACCAATACAATGAGCTAAGAAGATCTAATTCTACATATAGAATTAGGAAAATTGAGCATGCACTTACAACCAACAGTTAAGCCTCTTGAACAAGGGCTCTAAAAACAATCTTGCTAATAATAGAAATGTGAACTTAAGACTAAGACTTAAACTCATCATGTAAACACTCGCTTCTGTCCTCGAAAATAGCATTCTGGACGCACAGGTAACCAACGCCGATTCCTGCCTACTTGCCTGTGACCGATGTTGGCCGATCCTCTACCAATGCCGGCGACTCTTCAACTACACTTGACCGACGACAGTTGCTCCTGACCGACGTCGGTGACTGTGTAGACCCGAAACTGTTAAATGCGCTCATATGTGAAGCTTTTAGGCTCCACACCTTAATAATTATTAAATAGTCTTATAACTCCTACTTACTAATTTTAGAATGTTATAAATCTTATCTAAGCTTTGTTTAGTATGATGATTCTTCTATTGAAATTTTTAGAATATTTTACTCTAATTGATACGTTTTCTAGTTTAATATTTATGTAATCATATGTGTGATTATATAATTGATATTATATTCTAAAAAATAATCCTTTAGATTATAACGATGACTATGTGGACTAATTAGGGATTTATCTTATCATATGATTAGTACCAAAATCATGAATAAGATGTATATTTCGCTTTGACCCTTAATTAGAACCATTAGGGAGAATGGAATGATTACTTAGGGTTAAGGTCTCTGAGATGATCCTATTAGGAAGGTAGCCAACTAGTGTAGAGGTATGAGTGTATTAGTGTGGACCTGCATACTATTATACCTTAAACTATATGCTTATATTGGCAATGTTACCTTCCTTATAGAACCCTCTAATGATGTTTACCCCTAGTTAAGAATCTACATTGACCTAATCCATTTAATGGTTATTTTCACATTGATTTGAAAGATAGAAATGATGTATTCATGCATTAAGAAAAGTGTAATGAGGCCCTACACGTAGTTCTTTTGTAATCTAAACATAAATAATTCCAAACATAATAATTTTTTATTAATTATTTGGGATTGTTTTACTTATCTCACTACTTGTGTAGGCTATATATTTTATGGCATGCCAAGTGGATTGCACAATTATCATTTTTCACTTATTAAACATGAAAGTACCACTATGTTGACCATGTGTCCTTCCCTAATTTATTTAAAGTCTTGTAGTTCTCAGCTTTATCAATGGAATTCAATTATTTATTGATGTCAGGTCCTTGAAATTAGACATATTTCACTTTACTAGTGATTTTGATTCTCATAGTGATTGATAATTGTGAATTCCTTTTGGGGATGAAAGATGCATGGAAAAAAGAATAACATATCCTTTTATCATTGCTTCATAGTCACACAATGTCAGGTATCCTTTGGAATATTTTTAATAGGTGTGTTGTACATGGTATCTGAACTTAAAAAACGTGATGTGTATCACCTCATGATTAGATTAGTGATACACAATTCTTATAGTCTAAGTTGGTGAATTTTTAGGGTGAGAGGATACAAATGGTTGAAGATATGACATGTGGATCTATGTGAATAACTTAGAATTATTATAATTTTTATACTTTAAGTATGAATGTAAGAGTGATGTGAGGATACAAAGGTGTGAAAACATGACATCTAATATTATAGATAAGACACATGTTGTTTTCAAATATCTTATAGTCACATAGTTTTAAAAAATCAATGTGAAGAGGTGAAAGGACTATTACACATGTATAAAATATAATTGTGACACTTGGTATGATATGATAAGATTTAAATCATGTAGTATCAAAATATAATGTGTAAAGTTGTGAAGACTATGAAATGTACGGAATAAACTTTTTCACCATTATAAACATAAGTTAGTACCAAATACACATATTTTGACTAAGTAACATAGAAACAAATACTATGAGATAATTTGAATATGATTAAGATATTTTCTATAAATAATCACAAGTATTATAGTGCAATATTTTTACAAAAATGTAAAAATATACAAAAAATATGGTGAACCATTTCCAAAACCTAAATAGATAAACTTTAAAAAAAAAACTAATTTTATTACATACATCAAACATAAAAAATTTCATGAGATAATCTCATTGAAATAAGCTTTTAAATTGCAAGGATTATTGCACCATACTTAAATATTTTAAAAATTATTTTCATAGAATCTTAAATGCTTTAAAATTTTTATTCTTATAGATGTTTGTCCCTATTGATAAAATAATGGGGGCGTTTTGGTCACAACAATGTGAAATAGTGATAAACTAGTATGAATGCAAAATATAACTTGGATTTTATACTTGAAATTATGTAAAATGACTTTGTTTTAGGTGTTTCAAACATGGGTAAGACCTACTAGTTCTAGAAATTTATAATTTGGAAGCTTTGGGGTTGTTCCTCTTAATATGAAAGTGATAGATTTTTCATTTATAGGTGATAGACAAGTGATTAATACATAGGTATAGGATTATGCATAGTGTGTTTAACTATCTACCCCTTTGGGTAACTTTTTATGCCACTAAAATGAAAAATTTATGCGCTGACCAATTGGAAATATTTTAATTTAATAAAATGAAAAATATGATGTACACATATGGATTCATTGGACAATATTGTCCTACATACAAAAAAAATTCCTAGGTGGTTAGGCCACTCTCTTGGACCCTTTAGTAACCTTCTACCCCCATGATTAGTCCCTTTGTGGTCTTGAATTGATGATGTAGTGTAGTATTATAAGAGGTCCTTGTGTGGTGTGATAAGTTGATCAAAGTTCTAGTTGAGTGAGTGATCCAATGGTGGATGGAGAAGACAAACATCATGACCCTACCACATGTCACTTACAATCTTTTGAACACTTATGCAAGATTTAAGGTTAATTTAGTGATTTTGAGAAATAGGCCTAAAAATAAGTTTAAAATTTCAATTGAAGGATGAACACTTGAAAACATGAAAAAAAAAAATTACATCTAACCTATAAGCACCTATTATGGAGAAAAAAATAGTCACTCCCCCACTTTTCCTTCCATGCTACCACTTGAGGATGTCTCACTATACACTCCTACTCACATTCCTCAAGTGGAATTTTACACCACTATTAATCCCAATAAAGTGGTCAAAGTGACTAAATTTTATACAAGGTAATTGACACCTAAGGCTTATACATAATTCCATGTAGTGATGGTATTATTGGTGGAAATCCAGGATCAACTCATTTCTTAGGTATAAAATTCATGGATCATCATCAATACCTTCTTGAATTCTATTTTTATATGAACTTTTTAAATATACGATGACTCATGGTTTAGTTTATGAAACATTAATGGTTTTTTTTATTTTTGCTTTAAAGGTTCTCCTTTTGTAGAGCCTCCAATAGGTCCACTGTAGTCAAAAAAAATTTGGAACCATGATTTCAATAATTATATAAAAAAATTTATATTCTTCAAGATCATACAATTTTTGAACATACCAATAAATTTATGGTGAAGAAATTGGGTGTTTTCAATGAGTATTTTATCATACATGTCATTACCATCATCCTAAACACCTATAGTTACCTATTCCAATCTGAATGAATTTAACTAATTTAAATTATTTCTCATATTACCTCTCTATCTAGCCTCAAAATCATTTTCAAATTCTTAATATTTAATTTCAAGTTGGTTGATTTAAAAAAAATTCAAAATATTGGGGTATTATTCCTAATTTAGTTAAAGGGTCTGAGCAGTAAAATAAATAAATAAATAGACAAGAATTAAGCTAGTAATTTGTGTAAATTAATTGCAATTTGAACTTTTCTAAAAATAGTAATAAGGAGAAGAAAATAAAACCTAGCTGGAAACTCATTGATCTAAGTGAGATAGAGGCTAGAATTCACTATAGAGGACTGAGACACTATCACAAATTAAGATCTAAACTTCATTTTGTGATTGGATAGGAGTGCTATAACTAGATAGTAGTGGGATTGATGTTATAGTCCACCTCTACCACTATTATCTTGAGGATCTAAGATTTCTAGGTTTTGTTCGCTATGCCTATATGACCATGTCTGTAAAGTTTCAATAGTTAAAAGTATGTATATCTCCTTGTAGATTAGATTATTTCTTCAAACCCTATATTCCATTATGCTTTGACCAATTTTGAGCAAGAGGAGAGGGTTGGTGTCTGTAAGATGCAGTAGATGTGCTTCACAACCCATGTGTGGGCACACTACCTACATACCAATACTTTAAAGAGGGATAAAGCCATATGTAATTTTTTCCACTTAATGTGTTTTGTGTTATTATGTATATGAAAATGTAGAATGCTAAACTAGATGTGCTTGAGGTTACTAGGGACTGGTGTAAGGACTTGAATGAGCTTGTAAGTGTTTTGGTTGGTTGTATGAAAATAATAGGGAAGATTGCTTGAGTAGTCTATTTTGTATTATTTCTTACTTAGTGATAGTTGTTAACCCTTTCCAAATGATCTTTTAATGGGATTTTATAGGGATTATTGGTTATGGGTTGAATGTACTCATGTTAGGTCAATAAAGATAAGGATGGGGAACCAGAATAAATTGACTATTAGGGTGAGAAATGGACTTGGACAATAGCATTAAAAGTGGATAGTAATAGTACTGATGCTATATTCCAAATGTAGTGCTACTATCCTAAGAAGATGGGACCTTGGGGTGATTGATTTGTCTTAGAAAGAGTAATTTGGGTGAGTTGGGACCAAGTTTGGAAGGCTACAAATGATTGGGAATTAATGAAAATAAGACTAAGAGGGTCATGAAATCAAGAAAGAGGGACCTATGGGTTGGGTGTCATTATCCATGGTTAAGTTACCATTTTTTGCATTTTATATGACTACATTCCCCCCCCCTTTATTTTAGTGATGCAACAAGGTGAAATACTAGGATAAAGGAATAATAGAAATCATACCTAAAATTACCTGTAATGGTGAAGCTCATGAAACTATCATGATGTTGGGTGTGCATAGAGAGAGCACACTGTGAACTATAAATCTTTAAAATAAAATAAAGAGTAGATCATTTATTACTAGATACATTATATATAAAATAAGAATGTACAAATCTAGGTAAGAGAGAGAGAGAAAGAGAAAGTAATGAATACACCTTATCAGGTATGTGAACCAATACAAAACTTATTGTGATACTGAGTAATGTTGGATTATGCTAAGTAATGCTAGATGTGTGCTAAACCAAGAGTAATCTCATAAATAGAGCTGAGTGCTCAATTCCCTAAGAGTGGCTCAAGAGTTTAAAGGCTATCCCTTTATCTCCATCATCACCCATTAAGTGAAGCTAGGTGGTTTTTCATGTGTTGATCAATGTTTGGACTATGTGTCCAATCTCTATGAATAGGTGGATCAAAAATACAAAGGTTAGGTAGTCCTTTGCCTCCATCATTGCCCCATGAAGTGAATCTATGAACTGATACCAGTATGAAATGTGTGTTGTATGAGATGGATCCTGAAACCCATGAATGTAATATGATCTAACAATTTTTTCATGGATATTTAAATGTGTATTGGAAACTAGGCCAGACTTGGCCATTCTAAAAGATGGATATTAGGCTTGTAAGAAAGCCACTCCAAACTGGTACACTAGGAATGTATGAAAGCCACTTAGGAACTCAACAACTTGAGAAGTTAGGCTTTTATGAAAGTCATTCTAAAATTATTTCAACCATATTTAGATGTAATAATGCATGCAACTATTGAGAATGCTTTGGTAATGTTAAACTTAAAAAGAAAAGAAAATAATGTGTCATGTACATTTCCTCCAATCACTAGTGTTTAAAACATGTATTATGATTTAGAAGTTGTACTAATTTACCTATCTTAAACTAGACTCAAGAGACATCATGTTTCACATAATTCTCCTTATATTTGGATTCTCTAAGAAAAACTATACTAAAACTATTGATTATGGTATGAACATTAGCTGACAAAACTATAACTAAACTTACCTTTCTATCTATTTCTATAAAATCTAATTTTTTTATTGTTTGGATAGGAGCACAAAAAGTGGACACTAGTGGCATAGATGTTGTTATCCAAGTTTGGTGTTATTGTCCAAGGCCAAATCTGGTAACTGTTCTAGATTCTTGACTATTTTCCTAGTCTATTCTGACTATTTTGATGTTTGGTGGTTCTTATAGGTGTTCTAAAAACTATTGTTTCAATCATTAGGAGCTCTAATCTCTAAGAAAAAACCCTTGTTTATTTCCCCCTCTTTTCAAGGTAGGAATTAAGACCCTACAATGATTGCCCTTAAATGAAAGAGCCTTGTAAGTGTGTTATGCTACAAAAATACATGATATAGCAATGACAATTAACAAGATATCTCAAGATATAACATGGTTTGTATTGAGAAATTGTTAAATCAAAAGGGGTATGCCTAGATGGATATATAAATGTAATAACATGTGCAATTTATTAGACTAAAAATGAAAGTTTGGTTAGTTATTATTTTTTAGTTGTTAGTTAGAGGGATGGATCATGATGTCCATCATGACATCCAAGAAAGCAAGATAAATACATGTGGATCATGGAATTGCAAACAATGAGAAACAAACAAGAAACAAGCACACAAGGCAAGAAGTAAGAAGAATACAAGGGTGGACAAGGGGCCACACAAATAAGGGACATGGACACATGTCACTCATATAGGAAGGTAAGTATACAAGGCATGTTCAAATGCCACATACACATACAATTAAAACAATCAAAGCTAATATGGAAGCCACAATCATATAGAAGAGTAAAGGTAAAGGACATTAGAAAAAGTCCTAAGGCACACACATGAATAGAAAAAAAAGACATTGTAAAATATCCTAAGGCACATATAGGAGATAAATAGGAACTAAAAAATGTAAAAAATCTAGCTACACTAAGAAAGAAAAGAAAGCATGTAAGGAACTAAAAGTACAATCACATCTAACTAATCAAAAAGAAGGAAATTATGCAAGACATGTTAGTACAAGACTAGGCATATGCTAAGAAATACACAAGTGATATATACTAGTAAGATATCTATGTAATAATCTGTGTAAGTTGGTAGATAATGTACATCAACATTATAACTAGAGTGTGTAGTTTAGGAATGACATAACCTAGATGGTGTAGTAATGTAGAAGATGCCACTAATGGGTATGTATATCAATTTACATCTTGATGTGGAAGTAGGATACCCCCTCAATGGTTAAACTGAAGGAATCAAAGAACTAGATGTCATTTTACACAATCAAAGAAGATCAAGTGAAGCATGGTAATATAGATAATTTAAAAAACAATAGCGTAGAACAACAGATGTAAGTCTAGCATGATAGTAGAAATTTAAAGAATGTATGATGCATACAATCTAAATATTTTTGGTTTTTTTGGTTTAATTGCATGTTTTTGTATTTTGAAATATTGTATTGTTTTTTTTTTTTTTTTTATGAGTTATGTACAATCAATCATAAAGAAATTATGTATAAGAAATATTGAGAAATTTTGTACAAACAAGTAATAATAAATTATGTACAAGTAATACTGAGAAGAAATGATACTAACCAATGAGTCTCATGGGAGACTCCCTATCATGGTGTCATATATCTAAGAAAGGAATCATGTATTATTGTGAAGCATGAAAGAATGGCTACAAATATGACTAAATATTTGTATTCATTGTCAGTATCTTGGAAATCATAATAACCTATATTGTTCCACTCATCATTATCACCTTGATCTTGAACTAATGGAATTTTAGTGTTAAATTTTATTATATTTGGATATTTTTCTTGGATAAATTATTTATATGAATTATTTGCCTTAGGATGTTCAATAAGTCCCAAACCTTGGTGACAAACTTTATCATCTGCTAAAATAGGAGTAGCGATGCCTTGAGCTTGCTTACCCAACCCTTAGCCTTGATAATCAAACTATTATAGATATTTTTTACCAAACCTATACTACTTTGAAAGTTGAGCCTCATTTTGGAGAGGTAGATTTGCATATTTTTCATGTTTGACCTATGCTTGTGGACCATTTTATTGCTCTAATTTTGATTTTTGATCCTTTTGTTATTCTAACTTGTGATTTGGTAACCACTTTTGTACTATTTCTAAATTTGACCCTTTGTGAATGTGTTCCTTTATGACTATGGATTGCTTGACTAATTTACCTTATATAGGGTCCTCATTAGCAATTATCTATTGTATAGGTTTTTTCAATGCCAAACATGAATCTATGTGATGTCCATTCATTTTATGATATGCGCAATAATATTTGGATATTCTCAATGGATGTAGAGGAGGTAGTTTGATCAAGTTAGATTTAGTCATTTCCCTTAGTAACTCACTTGAACTCTTATTTTACCTCTAAATAACTTTTGAATCAGTAGTTGTAGATTTACTTTTTTGATTTCTTGTTTTTTAACCAATTGATTAGGTGAAGGTGCATAAACATGATTGGCATTCGGGTACCTTTGAGGCTTTTATATTATAATATGATTTTCCAATGTTGTGATCTTATCATGTACTAGTTTATTTTTTGTTTGTAAATATGAAATTAACTTTATCATACTAGTGATTTTAACCCTTAGAGTCTCACAAGTGCAAACCCTAGTTTGTTTAGATTGAACATGCAATCACATATGTTGAAGAGGTTTTGAAGAAACTATGGTTGAATGTATGCATTAGGAATAATAGTATTGGTTGCCTCACCTTTTAGAGGGGTGATAACATGGACCTAGATAGAGGGAAAGTATATATCACCATCTTGAGGGAGAGGAGGAGAAGGGATTTCTTTCCTTTGCATGAAATATGACATTAAAACTTGACAGGTGGTAGTTAGCTTATGTAAAAACCATGTAGCTAAGGAGTTAGTTATATCTAGGTAGAAACCATGTATATGGGATGAAATCCATGTAAGTTGAGTTATAAGTTATATATAAATATGGTTACAAAGAATATTCCACATGAGATAGAACAAACAAGGGATAGAGAGCATGACATTGTGTACTAATGCATAAAGAACTTTTACATGTACTATGATATGTCTAATATGTGTGGTAATATAAACTTGAAATTTTTTTCATATGAGAGATAGAAAGCAAAGGCTAGAGAGCATGGAATTTTGCATTAATTCATAAATAACTTTGACTTGTAACATAATATTTCTAACATGTTTAGCAAATAGAGTTGGAAATTATTCCACATGAGAGTGAGAGAGAGAGTATGCAAAAAAATATTGAAATTTTGTGCATGTTTAGAAATAAATTTTTTAATATCATCCCTTATTATGAAAATTAAGCATGAAGGGGAATGAATGAAACTTTGTATTAACATATGGTAAACTTAATAATTAATGTACATGATAGGACTAATGATGGTCTCCTTATTTTTTGCAAAAAGTGTAAGAAAAATTTGTAAAATAAGTGAGATCCATTTATGAAATCTGATTTTAGAATGTAAGGTGATATCTCAAAAGCAATATGATCTAGTATATGTAACTAGGCTTTTGAAAAATAAATATTTCTAAAAATTACTATTGAAATTTGAAATTTGAATGGATTTTATGAGTTAAGTATGCTAGTAAAAATTTAGAAAATGATCAGAAAATTACTGGGACCTATTATTAGCAACTAGGTTTGAAAGAAATATATTTTAAAATTACTATGAAAATTTAAAATTTTAACACTAATTTTTTATTTTATTATGCAGGTAAAAATTAGAAAAATATATGAAAAATTAGTAGGAAAATTATCCTAGGGTTTCTAGGGTTTTTATGCATAAACAAATTAAGTGAGGTTCAGTAAGTTGGGTTCACCAAATGATTTAACAATTTTTGTGAATATTGAGGTATTATTCCTAATTTAGTTAATGGTTTTGAGTAGTAAAATTAGTAAATAAATAGATAATAATTAAACTACTAATTTGTGTAAATTAATTGTAATTTAAAGTTTTCTAAAAATAGTAATAAAGAGAAGAAAACAAAAGTTAGCTAGAAACTGATTGATCTGACGAAGATAGAGGCTAGAATTCACTATGCAGGATTGAGACATTATCACAAAATAAGATCTAAACTTAATTTTATGATTAGAAAAGAGCACCAAAAATAGATAGTAGTCACACCAGTGCTATAGTCCATCTCTTCTATTATTGTCCTAAGGATTTGAGCTTTTTGGGTTTTCTTTGTTATGTTTGTGTGCCCCTGTTTGTAAAGTTTTAGTAGTTGAAAGTATATATAGCTCCTTATAGAGTAGATTCTTTCTTAAACCCCTATCTTAAATTATGCTTTGACCAATTTTTATCAATAAAGGGCGTTTAGTGTGTGTAAGATGCACTAGATGTACTTCACACCCCATGTGTGGGAATGTTGCCTACATACCAATACTTCGAAGAAGGATTAAGCCATATGTATTTCTCCCATTTGATATGCTTTGTGTAATTGTGTATATGAAAATGTATAATCCTAAAATAAATGTGATTGAGGTGGCTAGGGATTAGTGTAAGGACTTGAATGATATTTTAAGTGTGTTGGTTGGTTGTATGTAGAGAATAGGGAAGATTGATTAGTGTAAGGACTTGAATGATATTTTAAGTGTGTTGGTTGGTTGTATGTAGAGAATAGGGAAGATTGTTTAAGTAGTCTTATTTTTATTCTTTCTTACTTAGTGATACTATGCTCCCCCCAAGATCTAGGCTTATAGATGTTAGCATTTTAGTGTGTTGATTTCATTATTTTGTGAAACTAAAACTTGTTCTAACCTCCTCTCTATTGTTTAAATTCCTATGATCACAAATGGCATGCTCTCAAAATAATTTCAATAAACAAACTCAAGCACGCAAGCATATCAAAAACAAAAGACAAGACTAAAAAAAAAGTCCCATATAAAGTAAAGGTTAATGATAGCAAAAGTCAAAATCAACTCATAGTTAATACAACTTTAGAGCCCCCTCAGTGAGTGGTTTTATCAACACCTCTTTAATGAGCCTTTACCAACATACCAGTATCTCTAGCTAGAGTCTTACATCAGCTATTGGAATGCAATGTCCTATCTCTCCCTCCTATTTGGGAAGTTGATATGAAAAAGCCTATTCTACATGGATATGATCAAAATTCATTTTGTAATTTTCACATAGTACTAGGACATATAATGAACAAATGCATCAATTTGTGACATAAGATATAGGACTTGATAGATGACAACCTTATTGATCTTGACACTCTAGCTGAGCCTCCTTAGGTAAAGCAAACATAGGAAAAGGCTCTAAATTTTTTCTCAAATCCTTTCCCATATCATTCTAAATAAGAGATAGGGGATACATTAGGTGTTCACCATGCATATTATGCACATCCTCTACCAAATACATACTAGGCACCTTTAGTTGAGTCACATCCTTTGAGCAACATGATTGGTATGTATAATTCTAGAGTTTCAACTAGACCTTCGATCTCCTTCTCAGAGCAAGAGATAGTTGAGGATGATTCAGATTACCATTCACTCTTTACTAAATCCTACATTAATCATCATCCCATTTAAAGTGTTCTCATAGAAAATGAATCTATCATGAACATGTGCACTATGACATTACTTCATCATTTGGGATATTTAGAGTAGGATATTACCCTGATAAACATAGTTATTAGTGGATTCAGTAGACACATACAAAGTTCATCAAGTGAGATTGTACTTCTTCTATAGGTTAGTCTAACACATGTGGCCACACCATTTATTATTGTTCCCAATGTAAGATTCTTTGATATGTTGTTTGGTTGACCATGGATCCAAAAACTTTGTGCAGTACCTTTTATGATTCACAGATGCATGAGATTAATTCACACTAATTAGGTTGTTATATTTGGTTGAGTTCTATTTGAGTTACCACTCCCCACTTTAGAGCCATATACTACTCTACAATCACTATTTTTAGCTCCTCCACTAGTTTTAGTTCTTCCTTCAATTGATATTTACACACAATTGAGGCATCCCTCATCAGCATAGAGAATTCATACACTTCCACAAGGGCCTCTCTTAGAACAACCACTACATCAGTGATAGTTTTAGGACTCTAGAAAATTTTTAGGTATAGTATTCACACCTAAGGAAGTATCATTGAGATCTCATGCCTCTACACATAGAACACACTTTTAGAGAGATTATTTTACTACTAGATAGGTCCCTAAGATCCCAGTAGTTGTATCCACTTTTTAGAGTTACAAGTGGACCCCATAGTTAGTTTCCACTACAAAAAATTTAGATTACTTACAACATACACATCTTTTAGATTCATAATCTCAAACCTTCTATTATGCTTCATGATCATGCACGATATCTCTCTTTGATACATGACACCATGATAGGGAGTCTCTCATGAGACTCATTGATTAGTATCATTTCTTCCCAGTTCTTCTTGTATATAGCTTCTTTTCAATTTCTTGTAATAATTTCCTTATGATTGCTTTTACATATCTTATTTCAAAAACACTAAAAATAATATAATATTTCAAAATACAAGAACATTAAAATAGCTCAAAATACCAAAAACATTTCAACTATATGCATTATCCATGCTTTACATTTCTACTACCATGCTAAACTTACATTTTTCTATTCTATGTTATTGTTTGTCAATATATCTACATTAACATGCTTCACTTTATATTCTTTGAGTGTGTGAAGTGACACTCATATCCTTGTTTGATTCATTCTACCCATTGAGGGGGCATCCTACTTCATACATTCAGAATATACATTAATATATATATATATATATATATATCAAGGGAATCTTCTACATGACTACACCATCTAGGTTATGTCATTATTACACCACACACTCTAGTTATCATATTGATTTACATTACTTAATATCTTACATAGATTATTCTATCAACACTTGCTAGCATATAACACTTGTGCATATCTTAGCATCTACCTAGCCTTTTACTACTTGTTTTGCATACTTTTACTTCTTGCTTTGATTAGTTAGATGTGATATTATTTATAGAATTTGCATGTATTCCTTTATTTATTTGAGTATCTATATGTGATTTCATTTATTATTTCCTATTTTGTCTCTTATTTGTGCCTTAGGACATTTACAAATGTCTTTTTTTGTACTCTTTTATGTGCTTGTGGGCCTCATGCCAACCTTGCTTATTTTAAATTGTATGTGTATATGGCATTTGAACATGCCTTATATGATTGTTTTTTTAGTTTTAGTGACATTTTCCCATGTCCCTTGTTTGTTTGGCCCCTTGGCCACTTTTGTGTGATTCTTATTTCTTGCCTTGCATGTTTGTTTGCTTCTAAATTATTTACAATGTCATGATCCACATCATGCATTATCTTGCTTTTTTGGATGCCAAAATGGACATCATGATTTATCCCTCCTTGAAAACTAATAAATAACATTTTCTAGTTTTAGTTCAATATACTACACATACTATTACATTGTTACATCTATTTATGCATACTCTTATTGATCTAACCATATCCAATAAAAACTATGATATATCTTGAAACATTATTGTCATTAGTATATCAATTATTTTGTAATGTAACACACTTTTAGGGATCTTTATTCTAAGGGAATTCATTGTAGGGTCTTCATTCCTACCCTCAGAAGAGGGGGGAAAAATAAGGGTTTTGTCATAGAGATCAGAGCCCTCTACCGATCAAAAACTAGTTTTTACAACACTCTAAACAATAATCAGAACCCAAAATATGTAGAATAGACTAGAAAAATAATGATGAATATAAAATAGTGATGAAAAATAGTAAAGGACAAAAGTACCAAAATCAGACAATAGCATCAGAGACCAAAGGGTCCCATTTTTGGTGCTCCTATCTAAACAACCAAAAATCTAGAATTTTTAGAAATAGACAGAAAGGTAAGATCAATTACAATTTTGTCAGCTACAATTTAGTTTAGACTAGGTAGTTTCAGTGTAGTTTTACTTAGAGTATCTATATATAGGAGGCATCATATATAGCATGATGGCTCTCACTTCTAGTTTTAAAATGATTAGTTGGTACAACTTCCAAATCAAAATCCATATTATAGACACCAATGATTGGGTGTAATGTGCACAACACATTTTCCTTATTTTCTTTCTAGTTCATTCTATTACCTAGGTATTATCAGTAATTTCATGCCTTATTCCATTTTTAGGTGGTTGGCATCATTTTAGAGTGGCTTTCATATAAGCCTAGTTCTCAGTTTTGGAGTGGCTTTCATACAAGCCTAATCTCCACCTTTTGAAGCAGCCAAAATTAGCCTAGTTATCAATACACATTCAATTATCCATGCCACATTGTTGAATTATAAATCATTCATGGGCTTCAAGATCCATCCAATATGACACATTCATATTGATATCAGTTCATAACTTCACACTTAGTGGGCAATGATGGAGCCAAAGGACTAGCTAGCTTTTGTATTCTTGAGCCACCTACTTAGAGGGATGAGACACACAATCCAAACATTTATTAACACATGCATGATCACAAAACTTCACTTAGTGGGTGATGATGGAGCCAAAGGGCTAGCCTTTGTATTCTTTATCCATCCTTAGGGAATTGAACACTCAAATCCATTCACGATATTACTTTTGGTATAACACATATCCAACATCACTCAACATTACTCACCATCACTCAACATCACAATAGTTTTTGTATTGATTCGCATATATAGTGTGGTGTGTTTGTTCTTTTCTCTTCCTCTCTCTTTTACCCAGCTTTTATATGTTCTTATTTTATACATAACATGTCTAGTAAGAACTGATCTACTCTATATTTTTTCTTGTAGATTTACACTTCATGATGTGCTCTCTCTATGCACACTTATCATCACACATATTCATGGGCTTCACCCTTGTAGGTAAGTTTGGGTATGCTTTCTATTTTTCCTTTATCTTAGTATTTTAGTTTGATACATCACTAGAATAAAGGGGGGGAAATGTATTCATTTAAAATGTCCCAATTGGTAGTTTGAGTATGGGTTGTGACACCCTATCCATAGGTCATTTTACATGCTCTTGTGACCCTTCTAGATATATTTTTACTCATTACTAGTCATCTAAAATCTTCTAAATGATCATCCTATATTTGCAAGACTATATTTCCTAGGCTAATCCTTTTCCCCTAGGTCCCAAGGTCCCAAGCCTATAGGATAGGAGCACCATACTTAGACTATAGCACTAGACCCTAAGGTGTCCCATTTTTTATGCTCTTGTCCATTTTCACTTTGAGCCCAAATGGTCATTTTCATCTGATTCCTATATTTCATTATATCAACCTAGCATGAATACATCTAACCCATAACCAATGGTTCCATATAAAATCCCATACAAATCTTATTTACAAAGGGAGGGGATAAATCTTACAAAGCAAGAAAGAATACAAAGAAAGCACTAAGGCAAACTTCCCTCTTCTCTGCATATAGTCACCCAACATAGCTGAAAACATAATCAAACCCTCACACCAATCCCTAGCCACCTAAAACACTCTCAATTTGGAATTTTTTCATCCACATCACACTATTTCACAAATCATATTAGGTGGGAGAACTACATATGGCTTGATCTCTCTTCATAGTATTGGTATGTAGGTAGCATGCCCACACAATGGGTGTGAATTACACATCCAATGCATCTTGCACACTAATCCCCATTTATCAAGTGACTCAAAAATTGTTTTATCAAACATTATGGAAAGTTAGGGTTTTAAATATTAAATCAGCTATATAGCAAGTTCTGTCGACAATCAACACTCAAGATTTCATAAGCAGGTTCACACATGAACATTATAAAAACCCAAAACATATTAGGTCTCTGTGATTAGTTTGGATAACAACACTAGACACCAAAGTGTCCTATTTTTTATGCTTCTATCCTTTCATCAAATAAAATCTAAATTCAAATTCATGACACTATCCTAGTCCTACATAACCAATTTTAGCCTCTATCTTAGCTTGTTTCCATCTAAGTTATATTTTTCCTTATTTATTGCTATTTTTAAAAAGGTAAAAAGACAAATGAATTATAAAAATTAGGAATGTAATTATCTCTATATTAGGCACTAATTTATTAATCCAAACCTTTAGCTAAATTAGTAAGAAAACTCCATTATTCCCCAAAATGTCAAATCAGGTGCCTAAAACAAATTTGTTAAGTCTTGAACACTCCATATTTAGTACTTAAAATGAACATAGATATTTTTGCTTAATTTTTTTGTGTAAATTATTAAAAAAAATTAAAATAAGCCAAGGGGCCTAAAACTTTATCACACATCTCAATTTGGTTCCTAAAACAAACATTCACTTAGATTAGAATTTATTGAAAGTTTTTGTTACTTGTGTGTTTTTTTATGCAAAATGTATAGTGCACATATGCTCTCCCCCCATCCCCTATATGGAACTTGGGTGACCAAAAGTACCTTTTTACTTGAAATTTTTGTCGAGGCTTCCCCAAAACTTATATGGTTTGGGTGATCTAAAAACAACCTCTAAAGTCTTTCTGCTTAGTTTTATTTTCATGTAATTTGGATTTTTAAGGGGAGTTAATAGATTTTTCATTAATTATTTAGGGAAGAATTAACCTAGGGTTTCATCTCCTATAATTTTTTAAACCCCATTTTATGGTGGAGTATACAAATTAGGGCACATATAATGCAATAGCCAAGGAGTTGAGTGTCTAACCTCTCCTTTCATAATGAAAACCTGAGTCAGGTCTGGTTAACCAAGGGAATCCACTAATCAGTTAATGGATGGAATATATATGCAAAGGAATAGACCTTTACATAGTAACTTAATCGATATGAACTCAATTGATATGATGCATCTCTAGTGTTAATCACACTTGGAAATAGTTATAATCAACCCCATTTGACCAACCTTATCATTTTAGGGCTTAGGATGATTTACTTAGTTATATTTGGTCATTTTAATTTATTGATTGGTCTAAGTCTAAATTTTTTTTATTTATGCCACATAAAAAAAAGGTTAAAAAATACTTATGAGAAATCTCAAAATGAAAATGGAAGATGCCATATACCCTGTAACATAGTTACAAGAAATTCAATGACTCAAAGCCATTGCACATATGAGCAGCCTACAACCCATTCATAAATAGCTATTGTGTATGGGCTGAGGGACTTTTTCCATCTTGCACTTTTTGTAACCAAAATGGTCACATTGTGGGGCCATTCGTATGGACTAGAGTTAAGTTTTTTGTCCACACTAATCTATTATTTGAGGATGCATTATGCATCTATTTGAAACCTTGCTTTACCCTAGATTTTTTGTGTCAAAAACATTATTTGTGTTAATTTATTGAAATGGGTAATGTTACACTGTCCAAATCAATTCAAGTTTTATGTGTCTTGAAGTCTTTGAAACAAACCAATTTTTATTCTTTTAGAGAGTGACAATTCCATTATGTTAGTTGCATTATTTCATAGACTTATCTTGTCTTGTGTCTAAATTTACCATTTTTCAAACCAATCCATGTATGCCTTTGTTGTCTTTTTTTAGTTTCATTATGCCATCTAATTTTATCTAGCTTGTGTGTTCAAAAAAATTCTAGTTTTCCTAAGTTGATTTTTTAAGTAATATTGACAAGTTCAGATTCAAATATTTATTGATTTATGCTTAGGCTTTGTCTAATTAGAGCTTAGATAGTGATATTTATCTTTTGGTTTGTGTAACTTAGGTTAATTATTTACCCAAATTTAAAAACTATTTCTTTGTACCATCATTTGGGAAAAAATATTATATCCCCAAGTGACTTTGTTTCATGCCTCATGTTAATTTGACCAAGTTCATGTCTAAAGTCAAGTGCCTTGTCTATGCCAAAGTGTTCCAAGTTTGTTAGATTAAATACCCCTTTGTTTTAATTATATATTTTGACATTGAGGTTGGCTAAAAATATTATTACATACCTTGTTTGATCCTATATTTTGGTATCATGTTTGGCCTAAAGACCTAGTAATTTTTGTTTTCCTAGATTAGACCTATTTATAGCACTTTATCCTTAGATTTTAGCATTTTGTTTTTAGTTCATCCACTTGACCTTTTTTTTGTGAGAAATTTAATGTTAGACATTTGAATTTATGTTGTTTTATACCAATTTTTGTTACAAACCATTTTGGAGATACAGTTCCATCCCTTTGATCAAGTTAGACCTAGTTTGAACCATTTATCCTTTAGACATTATTTTTTAGAGTTTGTAGAATCCTAACCCTATCATTTCAAAGAATTAACTACTAATTTGACATGTTTCACTATACACGTAGTGGTGTTATGTACAATTTAGGGTATGGAAATGTGGTCACACAAAAAGACTTTATTCAAGACCCCTATAGAAAAGATGGTATTTATGATATGGATCCTTATCCACCTTAAAATACTCAATCAAGGAGACACAATTAAGATACTTTTGCTTATTATTCAGTGAACATGCCTCAATAATTAGAGTAGGATCAAGAACAAACAACCTAATAACTTGTTAATGTACCTATAGTTATAGATCAAGTTAAACATCAATCTTACTAGGTTATAATGCCATATGCTTATAATCCTTATCTATTTGATTGTCACTTGCTTGTGAATAAGGAAAAAGTATTAATTATAACCAAAAAAGAAGGGGTTAAGTTTTTGATAGAATTTTCCAATGAAAACTTGACAATTATAGTAAGAGGGCCTTACAACATGTCTTATAGTCAAACCAATGAACAAGCCTCTTCTAACAACTCTCATGTCATAGTATTGATGTCGTATAAAGAACCTCATGTGCTTATCATAGGAAAATTCCTCATAGAGGATCATTTTATTTAGATACAAATAGAATACTAGACATACTTGAACTTATCATGCAACTTTAATAATATGATCATATCAAGTGTTCCTCTTATTGGTTTAACTCCTTCAATAGGAGTTTTAATTGAGTTGATAGGCCAATACAATCAAGTTATAGACTCATTTATGTAAATCACTTTGGTATAAAAATTTTTCAATACCCCAATTATTTATTAAGTATCTTTTGATTATATGGAGAATAATGATCCAAACATAGTGGACAACACACTAGTACTGTCTAATCTAACCCAAAGTGGTGTAAACACATAAATAACTAGTCAATAATAAAATGTGATTTTATTCAACACCATGAATGGTTCAAAAATATAGGGGCATGAACTTATATCTCTAAACCTCAACCAACTACCTCTAATCCTCAACTAGCTACTTCATTAAGCATGCAACTTTAAGGATTAAGTAGTCAAGCAATGACTAGTATCATGTCTCAACAAAATGAGATGAATGCTACTCCACCACAATAGTGATGAATAACATTCCACAAGAAATATACATAGTCTAATGTACCCACATTAGAGGCAAAACATTTTTCCACCTCAATAAGGGAAATAAATGTTCCACCTCACTAATTAGTGATGAAAATACCTCTTCAGTCGTAGACCAACATGCCAATGAAAAATCAAATGATGTCTGATCAATAGTATACAAGAATTGGTTAGTGAAAAATGCCAAACCTTCAACATGCATCTACCTCTCAACAAGGGTTCACATTGCTAAGAGGTTACAATGTTCCACAAGTACTAATTAGGCAATAATTTCCTTTCATGCCAAACATGCCACAAGTTCAATGACATGGCCTTGGTACATAAGTTTCCCTTAATTAGCAAGGTTTGATTAGTCAATATCATGTCCCTATTTAACCTTAATAGTCATATTAAAACCATATCCCTCCATCTCAATTGTAATTTCCCCAAATCTAGGCCCATATACCCAATCCTAACCAGAATATCACACAATGCATGAAATTACAAAAATTACACACTAATTTGTGTATGCATATTCTTGGTCCATTCTTGAATAAAACCAACATTCCCTAATAAACTCCTCCATTATACCCTAGTCAAATTAATCCACTTTTGATCACCCAACCTCCTCCTCAAGCCAAAGTTCCCAATAGTTTCCTATCCCAAAAATTGCAACAAATCAAGGATACAACTATTGCCATCCAAGATGGGAAATAAAACAAATAGTTTAAGTTGGATGACATGTGTTTTTACCCCTTCAACATGGAGTATCTATAGATACCATTTATTTCAGGGTACAAACCACCAAATTTTGATAAATACAAGGGGAAAGGTGACCCCAAGGCCAATTTTATAGAATTATTTGTTGCATGCCAATTAGTGGCGTATAGAAACATATACATTTACTATTATTTTTGAGGAGTCTAGTAGGACAATTATTGGAATGGTTCCTAAAATTATCCAAGAATTTATTTTCTAATTTTGATAAACTTTTAGATAAGTTTGTGAAATACTTCTCCTAAAATCTTGAACTTGAGATTTTATTGGTAGATTTGATGCAAGCCAAACAAAATTTTTAAGAATTCTTCATAATTTATCTATAGTGATGGAGAGCCCTTGCGAGATGATTCATCCATAGTCCACTAGACAAGCAACTAGACATTGTGTTTACCAAAAATATGCACAATGAGATATCTTACCATCTAGAGCTACAATGTGTACATATTTTTAAGGAAATAAATGAAAAAGGTATGTTGATCAAAATATCCCTTATTAAAAAAGGGATCATTAAACTTACCTCATCTAATTAGATCTATAATCAAAACCAAAATAATGGCTAAAATTAGAACCAAGTCCAAGCATAAATGTCATAACTAGCCTAAGCTAATAATCATGACAAACCCAAATAGTTAAAAAACAACAAGAATGTTGTGGTAAATGGAGTAACAAAGTCACAACATGTCCAAATGGTGCAAGCACCATCTTCTCATCCTATGTTGCATATGCAAATTACTTCTAACCAATAACCCATTCAATAATTATAACAAGCATAACAACCCAGATAAGTGCAATAAATGTAGTAACCTATGCCTTTAAAAAACTCTCCTCCAAGGTGAATTTTTCCTATTCATCATGTCTTTAGTGACCTTGGAGAACCCATTATGTCCATGTTTTTTAATCTAACCATAGCTAATTTGATTAACTAGCCTATTTTGAAGAACTATCTTGAAGGCATTGACTATCTAGATTGGTATAGGCAAAATGAATTTTGTGAGTATCATCAAGTTAATAACCATAATTTGTGATGTTGTGTGAAAATAAAATATTTGATTAATAATATGTTGGAAAATAGAGAGATCACATTGTATTTTGTAAATTACACATCCAATTAGAACTTTGGAATCCATTAGAACCCTTTTCCCCAACATAACAACCAATAACAATAGTAAAAATGGCCAACACAATAATAATAATATCAATAGCCAAGGTAGAACCAAAAAAACCAATAAAATTAGTAGTAGAACTAACAATGTCAAATGAATGGATGGAACTAAGGCTAAAACAATGCCAATAACCAATAGACCTACTATGTAGTTGCACATGACTAAAACAAGGTTGTAGGCCATCTTGTAAAAGGTCATAATAATACCATTTCCATTAATTTGAGACCAAGTACCAATCAAACAAGACCATTACTAATAATTCACACTCAACCAGCCCTTTTCAATGTTACTTCCTTGACTTGGGACTTCATACATGCATACCAACAAGTAGGGATTCCAAATTTTAGACCTTATATTGATAAATCATCATTATCCCATGACCATGCACAAGTGCACTAACAACTGAGACTTATCCTATCGAGTCCCCCTCCACCATAATCTATTAGAAACAATGGTCCTATATCTAAACTTGATTATGTAATCATAACTTGATGGTTAAATATTACAATACTATCCCCATATCCCTCTGCCACTTCACCCATCCAACCCACCGTTCTGGTTAGGAATAAGCAATTTATTGTTGTTAAATAAAAGATGTTTGATATTTTAGAATCATTACAAAATATGCCTACACAAATATCCATTTTGGATTTGTTACATATGTCTACAATCCATAAAAACATCTTAATAGAGTTACTTAGCTAATCCTAAGTTCCTAATGACATATCGCCTGATAAATTTCAATATTTGGTTGGACATCTAGCTCTAGGCCAATAATTAAACTTTGACCAAAGTGATATGTCATCCCTTTTCCCTCTACATAATAATCCATTAGACATCAAATTTGTCATAATATGGCATAAAGTCAAGATTATCCTTATATAAAATGGATCAAGCCTAAATATTGTGTCTCTAAAGCTTATCAAGCTTCTCAGGTACATAATAGCTAATTTACAATAAAAACAAACATAATCAAAGCTTATGATAATGAAGAATGAGAATCATAGGGCACCATCAGCTTTGTTATTTATCATTGGCCCTTTGACCCATGATACACTATTCCATGTGTTAGACCTCAATTTTTCATATAATATGCCTTTGGGAAGTCTTTGGATACATGAGATTCATGCAATCCCTTTGACCTTGAACTAGTGTTTAAGTTCCCCCATATAGGTATGCAGGTTACTTGTCATGGAGATTTGTAGCAATACAAAAATTATAAGCATTTAAAGGTTGAGTACCAGAGCTATAACTACCATTTTATCTTGAATCTAGTTGTTAAGAAAGATAAGGGAAAGAAATACTTGTTGATTCACTAGAGGCTAATTTCATTGACCCTAATACCCTTGATTCACTTTCCCACATGCTACCTCCTAAAATATCCAATCATTGTATCATATTGGCTAATGGCCCAAGAGAATATTTGACCCATGATACATTCCACATTTCCAAGCTTCCATAAAACCCCAAGTCCTTTAGAAGACCAAAATCCAAACCACCTTGTATGGAATAGTAAAGAAAGGGAAAAGACAAACTGCATAGTCCAATACCTATCATATTTATACCAACCTCTAACTAAGAAAAAGACCCAATTGAAGGTGATGAATCATGGTTGTATAATGACAAATTAGTTTAATATTATATCAATTCCAAGTATCCCATTTCAAATAATATCATGGATAGGCATGCCTATGAAGGAGGAGTCCTTAGGTTAAATCATCAAGGACCACTTGAGCCAATTTATGCCACTTGGTACAAAAGAACCTATGGAATTGAATTTAAATCACTTGGGGGTAACCCCACATATCTTATTCAAGTCCCAACACTGATGACTAGTATGGATGATGTTGATAGTGGAGCATAGTCTGATCATAGCCATTTTGATGACCTAGATGATGCTAATGTGTTTAACACTAATGCCATTTTTACCCTTCAACCAAATATTTTCCATAATATAATTCTATCATATTACCATAAATTTATAGATTGGGGCCAAAAAGAATCAAATGTGCTAGTTGATGAGTTTAAAAATGATGAGGCCTTCTACTATTTTCTAGGCCTTAAGAATAATGTTCTATTGGGAGACTATAAACAAGGGTTATTAATCAAGTTGGATCCTAAACCCTATTTTGGAGAATAGGTGAACACCCTTAGCCATAAATAATTAAATAAAACATTGATGTCCCAAAGTGAAAACCTCTTTGAGGTTATTTTAGACTAGGGAAATAGTAACAAGAAAGGCCAATCTAGTAGTAAAAACCTATTTCAAGTGCCACCAGGTAGGGGTGTTCAACCTTCCTCAAATATAGCTTGAGATACCACCAATTATGAGCTTACCTATGGATCTGAGTTTAGTATTAAATAGCAACAAGATTTTAACCAAATCATTCAAGAGTTTCCAAGTGTATTTGTCACATGGCCATCCCTATCATTGGGGGATTCTGATTTATCATGCCTAGGATAACTTGAATATATAGTCCTAATAGAGGACTCTACCATTGTAGGTGACTTTAAATATTTGACAAATATTCTAAAATATAGATCAAACCTTCTAGTGGAGGACATAACATAGGTTAACATCGGGACTCCAAATGACCTAAAATGGATCAAATTAGGCACATACATCACTGAGGCTGAATGTGAAATATTTACAACCCTTTTGAGGGAATTTATTGATATATTTGTTTGGGCCTAATCCAATATGCTTGGTTTGTACCCCATCTTGGTTTTATAACACCTTGTGGTATATCTTAATGTTAAACCTATGAAATAAAAATTATGCAAGATGCATCCTCACATTATTGTATTAGTGAATAAAGAGTTGAAAGTACTCTTGGAAGAGAGATGCATTCAACCTATCGACTACTTAGAGTGGATATCCAATGTTATCCTAGTTAGCAAGAAGCCATAAGGAATCAGAATGTGTACTAATTTTAGAGACAAAAAAATCTTTCCTTAAGGATAAATTTCTTATGCCAAATATTCACATGATTATTGACTCCATAGTGGGCTATGAAATGCTTTGAATAATGGATGGATTATCAAGGTACAACTAGATCTGAATCACATCAGATGACTAACATAAAATAATTTTCACCGCTCTATGGGTAACATTTTTTTATGAGGTTATACCATTTGGTCTCATAAAAATTGGGGCCTCTTACCAAATAACCATGACCATCATATTTCATGATATGATGCATGACATTATTCAAAACTATGTCGATGACATACTCAGTAAATCAAAGATCAAGGTTGATCATCCAATGGTATTGAGGAGGATATTTTAGCAACTACATGAATATAAAATCAAGCTCAACCCTAAGAAATGTGTTTTTAGAGTTACTTCAGGGAAATTTATTGGATTCATTATGTCTCATTGAGGCATTAAAGTTGACCTAACCAAAGTATGATCCATTATAGAGATGCCACCACTAACCAAATTTAATAATTCCATAATTTATAGGGCAAGGTCTAATCTATTTGATGTTTCATATATCAATTGGTAGACAAGTGTCATCCCTTCACATACTTAATGAAGAAAGGAGTAGAATTTCATTAGGATGATGAATGTAAAACAACTTTTCAACACTTGAAGGACTATCTAGAACATCCACCTATTCTATTACCACCAATGTTGGGAAAGTCATTCCTCCTATATCTATCAGCCATAGATAAAGCCTTGGGGGCACTTCTAGATCAACATGATGATAATGAAAAGGAGCATGCCATGTACTATTTAAACCTTATATTGGTATCATATAAGCACAATTATATTCCCATTAAAAAATCTTATTTAGTTATGGTCTTTACAGCTCAAAAATTATGACATTACATGTTAAACAATAAGACCATGGTCATTTCAAAATTAGATCTGCTCAAGTATTTACTATCCATAATAACTTTACAAGGCCATATGGTAAAATGGATCATGTTTCTTAGTGAGTTTGAGATAGATTATATAAACTAGAAATCCATCAAGGGGTAAGTTCTTGTTGATCATCTTGTTGAAGCACCCCTTGTAGATATAATGCCACTAACATTCCAATTCCTAGTTGAATCCATTCTGACCATCATTGTAACACCTCTTGAGGAGCAGTACTGGAAGCTTTATTTTGATGGATCATTCACAACACATAGATCAAGGGTAGGCTTTACATTCATTATACCATAGGGTGATCTAATCCTTAAATTATTTCAAATTAGCTTTCGTTATACCAATAACATGGCTGATTATGAAGCACTTATTATAGGACTTTGATAGGTAGTAAAATAGAACATACATCTCAAGGTTTATGGTAATTCTTAGTTAATCATCAATTAGGTTATAGACCATTTTTAGACCAAGAATGATAAGTTGGTACCATAAAAGGCCATGGTCAACACTCTCAAATAGCATATTAATGATGTACATTTTAAACATATAATAAGGGCCAAAAATAGAATAACAAATGCCATGGCTACCATTGGATCTTTGATTTGACATATAGATATGGCCAAAGAATACTAGTTTCTCATTGAAAATCTTCTTGTGCCAACCCATGAACCTTCAACCATCATAATGATCTATTATATTATTGGTCCTAACTCTATTTTGTATTTAGACCTATACGCCTATCTTAATGACCAAATAATACCACTAGACCTATCTTTCAAACAATCCAAAGCCTTTGTCCACCATGCTCAATGATATAACTTACTTGAATCAAACCTATACCACCATATTTTTAATGAAACTCTACTTAATTGTTTAACTTTGGTAGAATTTACATTATAATCATGGTAATTTCATGAAGGAGTATGTGGGGCCCATACTAGAAGTGTATTCCTATTCAAAAAAATCTTGTATACTAGGTACTATTGGCCAATGATGGACGTAGATGAAGCTACATATGTAAAAACATGTGATAATGTCAATGGCATGTCAATATAATTCATGCCCTAGATAAGACTCTAAAACTAATAAATACACCATGGCCATTTGCTACATGGGGCCTCAATCTCATTAGGAAGATAAACCCCACCTCATCTAATAGCAATAAACATATCCTTAATACTACTGAATACTTCACTAAGTGGGTTGAAGCTATACCCCTCACTTACGTGACTAGAAAGAAATTTTCCAAATTCATCTTTAACCATCTCATTTACCACTATGGTATCCTCTCTGAAATTATATATGATAATGGTGTATCATTCAAGAACAAGGATGTCTAATCACTATATATTGAGTAAAAAATTAAAAAACATTTTTTCATGGTATATTACCCACAAGGTAATGGCCAAGCTAAAGCACCCAACAAAACCATTGTCAACATCCTTTAAAATGTTATCAATGATTCTAAATATGATTGGCACCTTCAAATATTCCATTCCCTCTAGGCATACCATAAAAATCATTACATTCTAACAAGATCCACTCCATACTCACTTGTTTATGGCACTGAGGCCATTCTTCCCATTGAGGCCGAGTTACCTTCTTTACGCATATCTCTAAATCATGTCTTGGATAATGAATACTATTGATTAGATCACCTACATGAGATAGATTTACTTGATTATAAATGCATATCCATATTAAAGAACCTTCAAGCATGCCAAAATTGAATTCATGGCCACTACAATCATCACATTAAATACAAGTAATTCAAGCTTGGTGATCTTGTTCTTAAAATAACCAAAATAATACCATGGCCAATAGAAAACACAAAGGAATGTTAAAATCCAATTGGGTAGGATTTTTTATCATTATTACAAACTATGGAACTAGAGCATATAGGCTCACTATACTAGATGATGATGAACTCAATGAACTAACGAACATTATACACCTCAAATATTACTTCTCTTAAGAAACCTAGTGTATTTTTTATGAGACCATTTTAGTTGTACCATAGTATTCACTTTGTTCTTTATATCATATCATTCTACCACACCTTTTCTATCAACCAAATTATTTTCATCCCTCCCTACCTAGTTGTTTGACCTTAGTTCTATTACATTGGTTCCATGTCCACTTTCAGCATGAAGATTCAGATCAAGTTTCAATAGTTGTTTCATGTATTCCAGATAGAGGCCATATTGTGAAGTAGTATGATAGAGGGTTGGCGATTGCATTATTCATTTCTTATTCCATTTTATACCAAGTGGGCCTAATTATAACCACCTTTGGGAGAATCAGTGTCTCATGATCATTCTAATAATTATAACAACCTATGGGAAAATTAGTATCATTAATCTATGTTGTTGTTTCCTATTTTTAACCACCTATGGGAAAACTAGGTACAAAACTTATTTATCATGCCTTGAAGTACCACCTTGCCATGCCTATGTTGTATTGTGTCATTTGCCAACTTTGCCTTTTGTATTTGAATTGGCTGCTACACTAATAAGATTCCTTTATTTTAAGGAAGAACTATAGTGACTTGAGATCCCATCTTGAGATTATGTAGGCAACACTTGATATACATTGTGGTCAACTCTGTCACCCCTTAGCCATGCCCTAACCATTTTATGAGAACTTATAAGTTTGAATGCTCTCACCATTTTACAAGCTTGGACCATTTAGTATCTCATAATTCTCCATTGAGTTGAGATGCTCCAAAAATTATAAAAACATCTATAAAATCAATACTTAGAAAATCAAAAACATTAACCACTTCTTTGCCTTACAGATTCTAAGGACCCTCACTAAGCAATAAAAAACCACTTGTCATTTAGTTTCCCCATAATTTTTGGCCTTCTATCCCATTTTATCACCATTTTGGGAGTCCATTACCAAATTATTATATAACATCCATCATGTTTTATTCTTCTTAGCATTTTTCTTCTATCCCATTTCTTGGGAGAACTACATTTGGCCTAAAGTTTTTGTTGGATATTATATCCATAAAACTATGTAGGTAACATCCACTTCCCTGATGTATCTAGAGATAGCTTAACCACCCCTTCCTTTTATTCTATTGCCCCATATTATTTGTTTATTTAATTATTTATTCTCATTTAGGGACAATGTTTGTCATCTTTTTTGTGTCATGTTGTTTATATTAACATTGTAATTAACCATTATTTGTTGTTATTTCTCTTTATTTTATTTATTTTATTGATGTTTGGTTTTCTCTTTGTTTATTTATTTGTCTATTTTTTTTATTTCCTATTATGTCTTGATTCAGTCTACATACATTCATTAGGTGATTCTATGTGCATTATTCTTGAATCCATCCATATTCATACATTAGCATTGCCATCTTTTTATCATCGATGAATTATTTTCATTTGATTATTGTATCATGTGTTAGTATTTATGCATACTTTGGCTAAGTTATCATGGTGTTCTATCATGATGCCTACCATTACATGCTACAACAAAAAATAGTTTAGGGAGTCTACATAGTAATACAACAATGATATATCTCCTTGGCACCAACAACAATTCCCAATCTAATCCAAATCATATCGCAAATAGAGTAATTAAACAATGAAATAATTGTCCTCCTTGCCAATTCAAACTATCATATCCCAACTAGTAGGTTTTCCAATTTCATATTGCCCCTTTGTACCAATTTGCCATCATCTTCCATATCATGTTTTCCATAATTTAGGTATAATGATTCCAACCACCTTTGGGAAAATCCTTGTATACTATCCCATTTGCATTACCAATTATTTTAATTGCCTTTGGGTAAATCATTGTGTTTCCATCTCTTTAAAGGTTGATTATTATAACTATCTTTGGGAAAATAATAATCTTTCTTCTATCCAATTGGTGCATGTTTTTATGGTGATAATGCTTATAACCACCTTTGGATAAACCATAATCTTTATCTGCCCAACTAGGACACATTTTCACTATGATAATGCTTATAAATGTCTTTGGGAAAACCATTATCTCAATTCACCCAATAGGGGCATGTTTTTATCCTGCCAATGACTATAACTACATGTGGGTAAATCATTATTTTCCCTTTCAATGATTATAACTGCATTTGGTAAAATCATCTTCTTGTTACCCTAAGCCTTTTTCAATGATTATAAAAAACCATTGGGCAAATCATTACCTTTTTTATCCTACTTACGCTGATGATTATAACTGCCTATATGGTAAATCATATTATTCATCTACCATAATTGGGTTAGTTCCATATACAACTAATTATAACCACCATGGGAAAATCAGTCTTTTCCACTCCATTTCATCCTTTTGGTTCATGCATTTCCTCCTTTGAAGGGAACGCTTACTAACCTCTTTACCAATCACTCCCTCGAGGGGGCACCTATAGTTCATCCATTTTTGTTGAAGTCATAAGCATACAGGACCTTTTCATTCTTTGAGAAGATGTTACTATGGTTACAACCTGTAATTCCTTCCCAAATAGGGGCAAACTATAGACACCTAAAACTAGCCACCAATGGCCTTCGACTTGACTTCAGATTGATTCTTACCAACCATTACAAATTAAGCCTAAAAATCACTCAATGTCCCAAACTTTGCTTGTGCATCATTCATCAAAGGTTCATAATCATGTTGAGACATCCCTAATTGGGGTATACTATCGTAAGAAACAAAACCTCTCACAGATTCATCTCTAATCATCATGTGGCATTATAGCATGTAATTTGGCCTATATAGATATTAAATGGAGAAAGTGCACACATAAAATTAAATCAAATCTTGGAAATGCTTAAAAATCCCAATCATAATTAATTAAAATGCTAAACCAAAATAGATACCTATTTGAATTATCCATGAGCAATTAATGAAATTCTAAAAAAAGGAAATTCAAAAATCAAGAATATCCTAGGTTTTCATGATTACCTTTTGTGAGTTTTTCAAACCTTTACAAATATCTACAAATATCTTACCCATGCCTATTCATTTCAAATCATGAGTTTTGACATCTTTTAACTCTATTGAGGTTAATAACTCACTAAGGTTAGGTTTGAACCCACTTCATGTTTAAACTATACTTTGACTCTCCCTGAATTGGGGGTTAGTTACTAAGCCTATAAATACAAGCATTTTTCTCTTGATCTGAAGAGATTGGATATATTAAAGTTATAATGTAGGTTTTATATCAATATTGAAAGCAATAGTGTTATAATGCCAAAATCATAAGCCAGGCCATCAAGCAATAATAATCCACAAGCCACAATGGTGCCAAAGAGAGAAGGAAATATCCAAAATCCATTACCAAAAACCCTTTGATCACAAGCTGAGCAATCCATGAACAAATCACTTGGATATTTCAAGGAAGGTAACGGATTTTACATTCTTTGCATTTTAGTTGTGCTTTCATATGTATTTTGTTCACTATGTTCCCCCTAAGATCTAGGCTTAGAGATGTTAGCATGTTAGTTGTGTTGATTTCATTATTTTGTGAAACTAACACTTGTTATAACCTCTTCTCTATTGTTTAAATTATTATGATCATATACATAAGATACAAGTTTCAAGTTTTAACCTTCATTTAATTAGCAATTTTGACTCAGTCAACTCTACCTGCTATAACAAATCTCTAAGAAATAAGGCCTTTATTATAGGGTCCACTCACTCACCTAACAAACCAATCACATTTTTAGGTTCCTAAAAGAGTTTAATACAACCTCAAATCATTTAACTATTCATACCAAACCATTATGAGCACTTTAAAAAACAAGATCTTTCTCATCAGGTCACTATTAGGGTTCTGTGAGGGTTTAAACCATTTTATAGTCTTAATTATCATTCATAAAGATTAGCCCCTATTTATAGAAACCAATGCTTGGAAATTTGATCTATGACCCTTCCCCATCTACCATAAAATATCTCAAGTTCCAATCTATAGTTTACATGTGCTAATGAAAACTTGAAAGTTCATCTCGGGGTTGAAAACCTTTTATTCTATGCACTTGAGAAACCTCAAAACCAATTTTCATGACTTTTATTGAAAACTTTTGTCTTCAAAATCTGTAAAATCACCCAAAACAAAATCAAATACCTCTAAAAATACTCACCTATCCATATCTACCTTGGAAATAGAACCTCATACCTTATTAGGCCATTCTCTCTCTCTTTGCTCTCTAGGCTTTGACCTATAAGTCACATTAGGCCTTAAGACTTACCTTCAAGTTTATTTCCATGTGATCTCCACATTAATTACATGACAAAACAACATATCACATGCTAAAACAATTTCAAACATCCTTAATTTATCTTGATAGTACCTCATGACACCTCATTAGGTCAGGCAAGGTCTAGAACTAGTCTAGTTTCATATTTAGGCTTAAGGCCTTACCCCTATAGGCTTACCTTGAAAATATCTTGAGTGATCCAAAACCTTATATGAATGCTCAAAAAACCTAATATAGACTCTTATTTTGAGCTTCAATAGAACATCTTTGGAGCTTTATCAAAATGTTTTCGGAGCTACCTAGGTGGATCTTTTGAGCTACCTAGAAGATCTTCAAAGCTTCAATAAAACATCTTCATAGCTTGATAGAGCATATTTAGAGATTATTAGGTAGATATTTATATATTAACTAGGGATTTTCATATCTCGCCATATTTTATGTTTAGTTTTCAAAACTATTGCCAAAACTATTGATGACTTCTCAAGCCTTCAAATTCTCTCTTGTCATATGGTTCATATCTCATAGACCACTCATCATGCATCTTTACCAGATTCACTTAGACATAAATGAAAACACACTTTGACATTAATTAAATTATATTAACATCAATGACAACAATATTCCAATAAACACCACCACCTATACCACCACCACCCCCTCGAGTGGACCTTGAACCTTAGATCCTTCAGGCCCTATAACAAATGATGGGGGTTATTTAGGAGAGATTACCTATGATTACAGAGGATTTTTAGGGATACTCCCCACCCCCATCATAGGATGCATCTCAACCTATAGATAAGTCATGTATTTCATCTTAATAATAGATAAAGAGGGCTTGTTCACCACATAAGGAGAGGCATGAGGAGTGTCGACCACCTAGGAGTAGCCTAGGAGTTCTCATGTGGTATTTGTTGAGGCTTCATCCACCCACCTTTCATGGAGAGGGAGATGTTTTTTTGAAAAGGCATGGATTTTAAGTCTAGATAGTTGCTTCAATTTATAGGCCTATGAGACTAATATCAAATCCCAATTTTTTATTCTCCTTCTTAGAGATTCAGTGAGTATTTGGTAGAGTAAATGAGGAGTGAAAACTTCACCTAGCTAGAGATTTTGTTACCTGGGATATTTTTGAGTGGTTTCATACTCGATACCTATCAGAGCATTGAGGAGTTACACAATCTTTAATTAGGTACTAGTATTTTGGCTCACTATGAGAGCTAATTTCTAGAATTATTTTAGTATGTAGTGTTTTTTCAAGATGAGAAACTCCAAGTTAGCTAGTTTATCATGGGATTGAATTCAAATATAATTAGATTAGTTTATCTTCTCTCTTCTCTAACCCTTGAGGTTACTATGGATAAATCATATCTGGAAAGTTAAAATATAGGGAAAAAATAAGAGGCTAGAGAATGCTTGCATGGCAAGCTTTGATCATAACAAGACTTTGGATCATGACACACTGATCCCCCACCTAAGGGTGGCCATAATAACTCTTAGTTCTCATTTAAGCCTCCTCATTAGTCTCGTCAACACTCTCAATAACACATGTCAACATTAGTGTCACTTCTTTCCATAGGGTTCTCAAAGAGATATAAGGAAGGGTGTCTAGGGATAGAATAGAGATAGGAAACCTACTAGACAACAATCAGGGCCAACATGAACTCAATAATCCTATTATTAGGGCCTTGTATTTTCTATAGGATCAGGCTATTAGAGGTCAAGAAGGATGAAAATGAGAAAGGATAAGACCAAGGGAACATGTTTCTTTTATGGAGATCTAAAGCATGATGCATAACAGTGCCCAATTAGAGCTTCTACTGATCGCCAGTAGAAGGCCCCTGTCTTAGAGTAGACTATTGGTGATGTGGGATGTTCTCATAGCATGTACGTAGCAATGTATAATCAGTAGATATAAATCTAAAATTATTGAGACTATAGGTAGTATTGATGAGATTTCTATATCAAATTTATTTGACTTAAGATCTGTTGATTATTTTATTATGCCACCCCTTATGGATCATTATGGACTACTGGCATCTAGGTAGGGTGACCATTAGGATGTTGAGTTAGCCACTGGGGCTAATATGTCAGTACATTATTTTTTTTAGTGGTTATACTCTTAAGTTGGGTATCCTCACCACCATTATCGATCTCCATATTATACCCTTATGTTATTATGATGTTTTTTTGGGTATGGATTGGGTTAGGGTCCACTAAGCTAAGGTGGATTGTCATAAAAAGGTTATAGAGTGTTGTGATGATAGTAAGATCTCAACTCTTATCACAGGAATCAAGAGACCCATAGCTCTTTATGTGGTTTCTTATATGCATATTAGACAGAGTACATGTAAGGGATGTTAGATGTTTTGCTATTACTATTAGTGATAAATTAGACAAGGATAGTTTAGAAGTGACACCTTATGACCATCTTATACTCTAGAAGATTTCAAATGTGTTTCCAAATGAGTTTCTTAGACTACCCCCTTTGAGGGATATATATTTCAAGATTGATCTTGTGCTTGGAGTATAACCTATATCTAGGGATCCTTATAGGATGACTACACCTAAGCTTTTTGATCTCAAGATATAGTTGGAGGAACTATTGGATAAGGGACTCATTCATCTTAGTGTTTCTCCTTGGAGAGCACCCTGATCTTTGTGAATAATAAATATGGTTCCCTTCACTTATGCATTGACTACCGATAGCTAAACAAGGTGATGATCAATAATCATTACCCCTCCTAAGGATTGATGATCTATTTGACCAGATGAGAGGGGATAGGGTATTCTCTAAAATTGATCTTAAATCAAGGTACTGTTAGTTGAGGATAATAAAAGTAGATACTCATAAGACCACCTTTAAGACACACTATATACATAATGAGTTATGCTCTCTCTCTCTCTCTCTCTCTCTCTCTCTCTCTCTCTCTCTCTCTCTCTCTCTCTCTCTCCTCTCTCTCTCTCTCTCTCTCTCTCTCTCTCTATCTCTCTCTCTCTCTCTCTCTCCCTCTCTCTCTCTCTCTCTCTCTCTCTCTCTCTCTCTCTCTCTCTCTCTCTCCTCTCTCTCTCTCTCTCTCTCTCTCTCTCTCTCTCTCTCTCTCTCTCTCAAATTAAATAATCATTAGTTACCTTGTTACCTAGGTTTGCCATTGAATGTGAATAGTAAATTATAGAAAAAATTAAATAGATCCTTTTGTGGAATTAATTAGCATGTTTTTTTTAGCATTGCATGTACATATGCATCAAGTTTATAATCCCTTCAATAAAATAACCTACAAATAAATTCCTAAGGCATAAATATAATCTCAAGTTATAATTTGTATTTATTTAATAACTGTCACATGTTGACTGGATTCCTTTGACACTAGAGGTGCATTTGAAAAAAATAAGTGTTCAGTGATATATAATGTAGGATATAGTTAAGGTCCCTCAAAATGTCTATACTTAGGCCTGAAGTTTCCATTCTAGTTTTTATATCACAAGATAATCCCCTCTATATATTTACATACCCCAAAGGTTTACATTTGAAAACATACATAAATATATACAACTAAAAGCGTTTCCATTCCTATATTTATTTTCATCTCATTTTGAGTTCTTAGGTCACATTGTAAAAACCTAGCTATGTATCAAGGAGATAAACAACACTCAAATGTTTATAATACAAATACAGTTACACAACCCTCAAACCTAGTTTTAAATATTATACCAATTCAAATTCAAGATGGTATATAAATCTCTTCTACATACGTATAGGTATTTACACAAGACATATACAAACACAAACACACATAGACTATATATATATATATATATATATATATGCAAAGGAAATTGAAATTAAATCATAGCTACAAGAATGTACCTAGATTTGTAAGTTCATGGTTACATTTTCATTTTTATGCCCATTTGACTAGTGGAGTTACAACCTGGGTAAGGTAACACTCTCATCCTAGTATTAGCTTGAGAGATTAAAAATAAAAGTGTTAAATATATAATCAAAATCAAGAAATAACCTTTAGAAAACAACACAGTCCAAGTATCTTAATACTTGGCTTAGTACCTTTAGCCTTAAAGGCCTAAGAATGGGATTTGAATTACCATGCTCGAGTCTAGAAGCCTAATAGGTTAGGTTTTAAAATAAGAGTTCATTCAAATTATTTTATATAATAAAATAAATACCCTTATTCCAAAACCCCATAAACTCATTTTAAACAAAGTTGAGAATGGTATTAAATTAAGCCTATAACAATCTTCTCTTTTCATAATAGCTGAGATTCCTATTATCTTTTATTTATTCCATCATTTGATGATGATGACCCATATGCCCTTTATTTTTCCTCTAAATATTACTTATTCCCTTCCCCAAACTTTGCATGCTCTACATGACTTCCACGTGACCCCTATTATTTTATTAATTGAACCTCATGCAAAATGTTTACATAAATGCATAACTCTACTCCTATATATATTGAAATTGTCATTTATTTACATATACGGGCATGATTGCCACATAGATTCTCAGCCTCCATGATGCGGTCAACTCTTGAATAACAATGATCACCCAAAAACCTAATCCATTAATTTTTTCCATTTTTGACATTTTTAAAAATGGATTACAATAATTAAGTGTCACAAATATCTAGCAATCTATAATTTTAATTTATCCTCTAAAGTATGAAAAACTTATCATGAGTCAAAACTATGAAGTGTTCATTAAAAATTTACCTTGGGATTATTTTTCCCTTAATTATTTCTTAATGCCTTAACTTCCAAGCATGTTTGAATTTATTTACTTCTATATGAAATTTTTCTTTGTCCATTGAAATGGTACTACCATTCAAAATCAATAAAAAGGCAAGCAATCCATTCAAACCAAAAGTAGTCAGTAATTTAGACAAGATTATGCATATGTAACTAAACACCCTAACCTAGTACATGTTATATATCTATGTTTAATGAATCTAAATAGAGTCATAAATATGTTTATAAGCACAATATGATCATCAATGATATATATAAGGAATGAACTATATCGATGGGTAAACTATGTTTTTTTATTAAGCAAAAAATAGCGAAGAGCATAATATAATAATAGTAATTAGCACACATATATAGTTATGAAATAAGGGCAAATAAAGTTTAGTACATTAAATGCAAACATTATATATTTAATTCCAAATAGATAATAGTGGTGTATGCATGGGTTTATTTCAATTATCTCTCTCAATCCCCATCATTGATATCTACTCCCCCTTTCTAATGATACTCTCCCGCTACACTATCAATGAAGGTAGAAATATCCTACATCCACCTCATCAAACAAACTAATAGTTGTCTTGTATAATGATGATAATCATCATATAACCATAACAACTATTGAATGTATGAAATCTATAAAAATCATGATCATAAGCATAATTAAATATCTATTAAAATTAATATATCTATAAACCAAATAGTATATACAAATCCAGCTCAAAAATAAATAACACATCTGCTAATGATCAACACACAATCCACTAATTAATTCTTCAAATATCCATAGGGGAAAACTGGATGTGACATCCTTCCCTCCTAAAATTGGTCATCATCTTGATTACACTTATTTCTAATAATAGTTATAAATTATAACAAATTTTAGCATAGTGTAAATAATGTTCTTATATAAAAAATAAATAATGTTCAATGAAATATCAAGTAAACAAATGAGTAAATAGCCTAAAAAATCTTCATAATATTCTCATGTAGCACTATCCTTAGAATATTGGTCCCACTGGAACTTACACTATTATACTTCTTTATTTCATAAGGTAAGATTACAAGTATCAATTATTCTAATTGGTTACACTATGGTTACCCTTGGATCCTAAACCTGTAATGCATTCCAATCCAAAACATAAGTAGGATCAACTATATACTTTTTAAGATATGAAACATGAAAAACAATATGCATATGTGTTAGTGCTGGTGGCAATATAAGCCTATACACTATAGGATTGACTACTTTTAGGACCTCAAAATGCCCCCCATATCTAGGTGACAACTTTATTAAATTACCAGAATTTATTGTACTCTTTTGGTGTTTAACCCAGATAAAAACTTTGTCCTCAATTGAAAATTATCTTGCTATTATTTTTTAATTATCATAGTTTTTTACCTATCATTGGCTTCAACCAATCTCTACCTTATTGATTTCACTTGATCTTCCATTTTAGTAATAAATTTTGGTCCAAAAACCATTTTGGAATATTGTCATTTATGTTAAATAAATTGTAATAGAAGTCAATGGAATTTTCAATAGAATTGTCAACATAAATGTTGAAATATTGATAGAATTGTCAATGAAAATGTATAAATGTCAACAGAAATGTTGATAAAAATAAAAATGAAAATGTTGATAGAAATTTCAATGAAAATGTCAATAAACACATATTTTGGGGAAGAGGTGTGTATTAGATAGGACACATCCTTTGTGAAGAGCCTTTGAAGGCTATATTAGGAAGACATAATGTTGACAAATATATGAAATTAATTGTTTCTATCATTTGAGCGTAAGTAATTTTTTATGGAGAAGAATAAGAGGAGATTGAATTTTCCATCATTCATTGATGAAGCAATAATAGTAAGGTGGAAGATTATTTTAGTACAAGTCAGTGCCTTAGAAATAAGATATTGGTGTCTCTTGCTAAGGTGGTGGTTAGTAGTGGAGATTGGTGTCTCCAGTAAGTTAGTGCCTATAATTTTTTTAGCAGTGGGGATTGGTGTCTCTAGCAGGTTGGTACTTATAAATTATTTAGAAGTGGAGATTGGTGTCTCTAGTAGGTTGGTGTCTACAATTTTTTTAGAAATGGGTATTTATCTCTCTAGTAGGTTGGTGCCTACAAATTTTGTAATACAAATTTTATTTATGGCTAGATTTGGTTAGTAGATCTAAGCTATCTTGCTCCCTATGGTTTTCTGCCAAAAGGGTTTCCAAATAAATCTTGTGTTCTTAATTGTTGATGTTATGTGATTGATATTATTGTGATTATCAATTTGAAAAATCAAAATATTACCTTATATTGATACACCCCCTCTCATTATAACTATGCCCTCAACAATTAGTATTAGAATGAATCCCTTCAAATATAGTTTAAAAATGAGAAGGTAGATCTCAAGAGCACACATGGTTGGTTAAGAAGTATTTTTATCAAAGAGGGTTCCATTATTTGAAGAAATTAAATATGCCTTCTAGAGCATAATTATGCACACTTATCGAATGGCTCTTCGATTTGATATTGGGAAATCAATTATGAGTAGATATGTAGCTCCATCATCTCCTCCAATAACTTCGATGGGAAAGAAGGTGAGTGAAAATAATGCAAAAGTTATGAATGCAATTTTATGTGTTCTATTAGAATCAAATTTTGTCAAAGTAATGAATTGTGAATTGGTAAAATAGATATAGGATTAAATAAATAACATCTATGAAGGAGATGGAAAATTAAAGAAATCTAAGCTTCAAACATATAGAAGACAATTCAAAATATTGAAAATGAAGGATGAAGAAAACATTGTAGCCTATCTACTTCATGTGGATGAAATTGTAAATACCATTAAAGGACTTGGTGAAAAATTTGAAGAGCCAATGATTGTGAAAAAGGTGATAAGGTCACTTCCCTTAATATTTGATGCAAAAATTTCAGCCATTGAGGAAATCAATGATTTGGATAAACTAACTATGGATGAATTGCATGTGATCCTCATGATATATGAAATGAGGACAGAAAAAGAGAAGTAATATAAATAAGAGGAAACATTAAAATCCCAAAATAAAATGAATAATAAATATCCCAATCCAAGAAATAGTTCCAATAATGAATTAGATGAAGAAGAATCTTATTTTATGAGGAAGTTGAAGAAAGGATCTAAAAAATACAAAGGTATGTTAACTTTTAAATTATTTAATTATGGAAAGGTAGGAGATTTTGTGTCCAAATACCCATATGTATAAAAATAAAATAGTGATGAGGAAGAAGAGCATAATATAAATAAAGGCCACAAATAAGGCAAACTTGAGAAAAAGAAGAGATTTCACAAGCAGGAGAAAAGCCTCTATCCAAAGAGGAAAGTAGTTCATCCAAAAAGAGTTTCTTTGCTAGCAATAGAGAAGAGAACTTATTCATGGAAATATAAAAAAATATGATATCTTGGAAAATGAATACAAAAAAAAGAAAAGGAATCATAAGGGGAAGAGAATGCTGAAATAGATGGAGAAGTAGATTTGGAATAATAACTTAATTGTGCCCTATGTGAAATCAAGAAACTTAAGAAGAAGAACTTGAAACAAAAAATATAGCTTCAAGAAGACTATGAATCTAAGGAAAAAATGTCAAAAAGTCTTGAGGAATCATAAAATATGATCATTAACCTCAAGATTCAAATTTAAGAAGCAAAAAGGATTGAAGAAGAGGTGAGAATATAATTAAACAAAAAGGAAGAAATTTTTGAAAGGATAGAGTCTAAAATTATTTTCTTGAGGAAGGAACTAGAGATACCAATTACTATATTGAAAAAAAGCCTCAAATTTGAGAAGAGTAATGATATATTAGATGATATAATAAATGGGAAAAGGTTACCATGTATAAAGAGTGATCTTGGATATAAAGAAAATTAGATGGCCAATAAAGAAGATCACAAAGAGCCACCAAATAAGGAAAATGAGGAAAAGATAAAAAGTTATGTAAATTTTCTCAAAATTCCTATCATCAAGAATAAAGAGTATAAAGTCCAAAAAAAGAACAATCACTCCTCCAAAAGATAACAAGGACAAATTCTTAAAGTTGTATCCTCCAAGGCAGGCACACATAACCTAGTTTAAAAACTCTTTCTTTGGGTATTGATTTTTGTGTAATCACTTTGATCATAAATCAATACACCATAGGAATCTTAAAAAACATTTTGGTTGTAACAATAATATAATCCCTTATGGGTTCTCAAATATGAACTATAATTCATTTTTTCCTTTGGTATATTAAAATGTCATATGGTATAAGTGCAACAACTATGGACATATAACACACTTATATAGAAGTGGTTTTATAAAACTTCCTAGGAAAAATAAGAAATTTGAATCCATGAGTAAACAAAAATAAGAAACTTCAAAAGTGTGGGAAAATAAGCAGGAACAAGAAAAGAAGGAGAGACCTATGCTCGTGTAAACTAAATTTCATGCACAAGATGTAAAACTAAGCTCATAAGAAGTATAAATACAAGGGGAGATAATCATTTCATTATCTTTTAGAACTAGTTAAAATACAGCTTAAAGGATTAAGTCTCATATAATATTATAGAGAGAGAGAATATATGGTTGGAGAGAAGAATACGAAAGATGATCAAGACAAATTTGATGTTTCAAGACATAAACATGAAAATTTTGAAGAGACTTGGATGTCTATTGAAGAATCACTTTTGTAGGATGTGGTTAAAATACATGATCAATTGTTTGATCTACTAATATTATGAAATGTTTTAAAAATTTTAGATCTTAGATAATGATAGGTTGCATGCCTTTACTCTTATATTTGAAGCTAGCAAGAGGTTTATTGAAAGAGTTGGATATTCATTACCTATAATATTGGATGATAACATGTTATTAGGCCATTTGTTGCATTTATGTTTGGATCAATAGAATATTTCACAATCACTCTTTATGAGGGTTTTTAATATGATGTAAATCATAATATACAAGTAATAAGACTTAAGTTTAAATGGAATCAATTTGTCTTAAGACTCAAGGGAAGTGGAAAAGAGGATTTACCACTTGAGCAGCTAGAGATAATCCATATGGATGTAGATAATGTCAAAAAGCCTAGATTTGATCAAATTCAAGGAGAGTAAATCATGAAATAATAAGTCCTTATGCAAAAGGATAGGGAAGAGTAGAAAGACAATCATTCAATTGTGATGATGTTGAAGAATATGACATGGATTCTTCCCATGATTTATTTGTGGATGGAAGTATAATGAACATCCCAGTAACATTGACGTCAAAGGGGGAAAATTAATGAAATGGGGAGAAAAGGAGAACTACAATAAGGGGTTGTTTTTATATAGATTTATCATCAATGACAGAGAGGGAGATTATTGGAATATTTTCATTGATGTTAAAGGAATTCTAACAGAAATGTCAATGGAATTTTCAATAGAAATGTCTAAATGTCGATGGAATTGTCAAAAAAAATGTCAATGGAAATGTTAATGAAAAAATATTACTATTAATAAGTGCCTCTTTTATGGGACACCTCCTTTTTTAAAATACTTCGAAGGCTATATAAGGTGGATGGAAGGTTGAGAAAGATATAGAATTAATTATTTCTATCATTTAAGCATAAGCAGATTTTTGTGGAGAAGAAGAGAAGTTGAATTTTCCATGATTCATTGATGAAGAAACAATAGTAAGGTGGAATATTTTTTTAGTATAGGTCAATGCCTCAAAAATAATACATTGGTGTCTCTTTCTAAGTTGGTGCTAAGTAGTGGGGATTGGTGTCTCTAGTAGGTTGGTACCTATAGATTATTTAGCAGTAGGGATGGTGTCTCGAGTAGGTTGGTGTCTAAAAATTGTTTAGCAATAAGGATTTGTGTCTCTAATAGGTTGGTGCCTATAATTTTTTAATAATAATTTTATTTTTGGCTAGATTTAGATAGTAGATATAAGTAGTCTTTTTCTTCGTAGTTTTCTCCCAAAAGGGTTTCCACATAAATCTTGTGTTCTTAATTGTCAATGTTATGTGATTTATATTATTTTTATTATAAAATTTAAAAATTAAAATATTACCTTATATTGATTCACCCCCACCCCCTCTTAGTATAAGTGTGTGCTCAACAAACCACTCCATCTTTTAGCTTGTCCCAACTAATTGGTGTTTTGCATATCCTACCTTATAGTGCCTTTCCTTTTTAATAGATAATAAGTATGTTTTTTTAATACATCCTCAATGTATCTTCCAATATATAATTTATCCTCTCTATTTTCTCATATGTTTCTAGATGGAAATCTATGCTAAAATATGGTTGATTTCCCAATGCTAAATTTAAAGTCTACTAAAATCTAGAGGTCATATTAGGGTTCCTATTTGAAATAATCTTTTTAAGAAACCCATTTATTCTATAAATTTATTTTACAAACCTCCTCGAAACAATATGAGAATCATTAGTTACATTACCATGAATAAAATGAACTACCTTGGTTAGTTTATCTATAACTAGCAAGATCATATCATGATGATTCCTAGACATAGGCAAACCTTGGACAAAATCCATAATAATTACTTGTCATTTATATTCAAGTATGGAATGTGGGTAAAACAACCCAGCTAGTTGCATGTGTTTGTCCTTGACTCGCTGACACTCCAAGTATCTATAGATGATATCAGTTGCATCTTTCTTAATTCCTTTCCAAAAATACAAAAAATTTATCAATTCTACCATATTAGTTACTCTAGGATACCCTAAATATGGATCACTATGCAATTCCTTTAGCACTATATTCCTTAACTTTTCTTTATTAGGAACATAAATCCTACTACTATACCTTAAAACCACATCATTCTCAAACTAAAAAACTTGATATATATGATCTTGAAAGTTTTTAGCCAAAGCTTTCTTAACTTATTCATAGAAATCATCATGAGGTGAAAATTTTACTACCTATTTTTGGAAGGTGCTCCTAATTGTAACCAAAGCTATAATGTATATTCTATAGTTAAGGGCATATAATATTCTATTTTCCTTGTCATTAATGCAGTTGATATCAAAATAATAATATGATAGAAACTCTAACCACTAACTTTGGAAAGCATTGAGGTTGGGTTTGGTGAAAATATACATAAGACCTAAATTACCAGTCTTAAGTTCAAAGGGTTTACCCAATAAGTAATGCATCCAAACCTTCAAGGTATGAACTATAACAACTAGTTCTAGATCATGAGGAGAATATTTTTTCTCATAAGGATTAAATTTACTATATTCATAGGCCACAAATAAAATATATTGCATGAGAAATAATCTTAATCCATATCTTGAAGCATCTATTATCACTGAGAAATGGCAATTTAGATCTAGGATCTATAATATTAGTGAAAAAATAAGTCTCTATTTTAGGACCTAAACATCCTCTTCACACTTATATAACCATATAAAATGTTGATCCTTACACTTAAGAGAGGTGATTGGATTATATATCTTGTAAAAATTTGGTACAAACTTCCTATAGTACCTTCCTAATCCTATGAAACTATGCACCTCATACATATTTATAAGTGTTGGCCAATCCATGATGACACTAATCTTAGCTAGATCCATTGAAATTACATGTACCAAGATGATGTGTCCCAAGTAATATACTCTTCTTTGAAATAAATCACACTTGGATAATTTTACATAAATCTTATGCTTATACAATCGTTACAAAAATAACTCCAAGTGCTAAACATAATCTTCCTCTTTATTAGAATATATGTGGATGTTATCCAAAAAGACTAGTAAAAATTGATAAAGATAATCCTTGAACACAATGTTCATGAGATTCATGATTTTTTATAGTTCATTCATTAACACAAAATGTAATAATGTTAACTTGTAATACCCATAATTATTTTTGAGAGCTATTTTTGGAATATCCTCATATTAAATCCCCAACTGATGGTATCCAACATGAAGATCAATATTTGAAAAGACTATATCACCACACATTTAATCAAAAACATCATCAATGTGAATCAATGGATACATATTCTTTATTTTATATTTATTAATAATATGGTACTAAATGCACAAGTGAATGGTTCCATCCTTATTTTTGACAAAAACTATAGGTGCACCCCATGGTGAAACACTTAGTCAAATCAAACCCCTAGTCAACATTTCTTGATGATGTGCCTTCAACTCAATTAGTTATATTATTTCCATCATATATGGTTCCTTATATTATAGTTCTAATCCTAGAATGATATCAATAGTGAAATCAAATTCCTTTTTTGGATGCAACCCTAACAATTCATCTAGAAAAACATCCTAAAATCCTTATATTAAGGGATAATATTCCAAGGTGGGTTCCTTGGATTTTGATACTTCATCTATTTTAACAATGAATGATTGACATGGCTTATTTTTCTCCCTTTTTAACTAACTATAAAAAATTTCTTGATCTTCAAAACCCTTTGACTTCATTGGATTTAGGTTTGGTTTCCCAAATCATCTAGACATTCAGCCTTTTTAAAGAAATAATTAACATTGGATTTATGCCTAAAAATCTAATTCACTCTTAGGATCACATCATATGACCCTAGTGGTGTTACATAAATATCCATAAACATGGTAAATTCTATCAATTAGATTTCAGCATCTATAAGACATCTATCAACCTTAACTTTAGACTCATTCCCATATTATATTGACCATGCATTTTCCATATAACTAGCTTTCATAGATATTTTAATCAACATTCTAGGAAAAATAAATAATTTATTATCTATAGTATCAATTAAAATAATAATTAGATGACTAAATAAAGTACTTGATACTTCGATGAGAGAGGCTCAAAATTCAACCTATCGATTATCCACCATTGTGTGGTTATACTGTTATAAGGTTCCATACTATGAAGAAGAGGTTGTGTTATTATTCGTGCCATATATCTCCCACTAAGGAAAATATTTGGCATAATGATCTAATCCACAAGGAAATCATCCTCCTAGAGGTCCTTTCCTCTCATCTTGATTTTCACCCTTAAATCCTTCTCTAAAATTACCTCATGGTTTCTTGTTCCTAGAGGTACTACCAAACTTTGTGTTCTGACTATTTAACCAATTCTTGGAATTACCATTATGTTTCTAGTTTTTCTTCTTGAAAGGTGTCTTGGAATTTCAAAACTTTTTCATATACTTCTCTTTGATCTCTATCAGTGATTTTAGCTTATGTTCTTATTTTACAACCTTTACAAACACCTGATCCATAGTGGATGGTCCATGCACATCCACTTCACATCTAATTTGAGGTTGTAGGCCCATAATTAACTTCCCAATATAGAAACACTCATCATTATGGTAATATAAAACATATTTCAAGACCTCAATAAACTACTCCTAGTACTCATTTACTTAAAAGTCTCCTTGCCTCAAGTTCTAAAAATCTATCAACTTCTAGTTGAAATAAAGATAAGTTAACTACCGTGCTCTAAAAATATTCACAAATTGCTTTGATGCGGTGGTATTAGAATCTAGATTCATTTCATGTAACTTTTTATCCTGCCAAGTTTTTGCTTTACCAACCAATTGGTAGGCTCCCCACACAACCTTAGTTATCTTGGAGTATTTTTAAATCTCAAAGTATTTATCCATTTATATGAGCCAAGATTAAAATTCATCACCCAAAACCATGCCATAAAATTTGGGTGGATTTACTTTATTCATGTCTTGTGTTAGTTATATAACTACTTGAGCTCTAATATCCTAGTGCACTTCCTCATGCTATTTTTCCTAAGGAACTTATTATTTAGCAGGGTGTCCTTTAGGTACCTTTTGTTCATTTTTATCTTTTAATACATGAATCTATCATTTAATAATTTATATATAATCTCTATCCTTATTCATAATAATGAAAATTTGACAATTTTTGCATCTTGCTCTATTACTAGCTGATTGGGATCATCCTGAGGGTTCACATTAGAAGGCCCCTCACTAATTGATCTACCACACACCATTCTCCTTTTTGGATATTAGGAGAATAAAATTTATGTTAGTGTAATATTTAGGTCTTAGAGATAAACCTTAATCTCTAATACCACAATGTTAGACTCCACCAAGCTAACCAATAAATATAGTATTTTGTTGTAATTAGTGTCAAGATTATTCATAGCTAACCTTTTAGTACTTGAAAACTAAATTAATCTCAAGCAATATATGCAATAATCACATTATCCTACTGGATAATTAAAAATCATATAGTAATCACTAATTAAACTAATAAATAAGCTAAAGAACTGACCATCAAATGTAACAAAATGAAACAAGTAATATAAATATTGATATAATCCATAAATTAGTCATAAATACATTTAAAGCCACTATTGTTTTTATTTTCAATATAATACACAAATACACAACCACTATTATGTTTAATATCCAACCATAAAAATGTATAATGAAGCACAACATCAAATATACATATTAAGAAGTACATATTTACAATACAAACTACATAAAACAATTCCATGATCCATCACATAGCTTGAGTAAAATTCATCTTGTTGAATTAGTTGATAGAGGGAGAGTAGAATCTAAGTGCTTTAGCTCTAGCCATAAACCAATATTCTCTCACACACCTCCATTCTGGGAGTGGCCCTACCTTCACATAGGGGTAGATAAAAATAATGCAAATATTAAGAAAAAATAAGAACCCATGTGTGTAATTACACTATTACATGCATAATAAATATACCATGGAATCCATTCCTTTATCTAAATGATAGCATTAACACATGTAAACTAAAATTATATTGAAATGATAATTTCTCAGCTGTAACATTACTTTGGCCAAAAATTTTCTTTGTGAAGCATGTGGTACTAAATGCAAAAGTGAAGGGTTTTATCCTTATGTTTGACAAAAACTATAGGTGCACCCCATGGTGAAACTCTTAGTCAAATCAAACCCTTGGTCAACATTTCTTGATGATGTGCCTTCAACTCAATTAGTTTTATTATTTTCATCCTATAGGGTGCCTTATATTATAGTTCTGATCTTAGAATGATATCAATAGTAAAATCAAATTCCATTTTTGGATGCAACCCTAACAATTCATCTAGAAAAACATCCTAAAATTATTTTAAAAAGGGATAATATTCCAAAGTGGGTTCCTTGGATTTTGATATTTCAACATCTATAAGACATCTATCAACCTTAACTTTAGACTCATTCCCATACTATATTGACCATGCATTTTCCATATAACTAGCTTTCATAGATATTTTAATCAACATTCTAGGAGATATAAATAATTTGGTAGCTCTAGTATCAATTAAAAAAATAATTGGATGACTAAATAAATTACTTGATACTTCAATGAGAGAGGCTCAAAATTCAACCTATCGATTATCCACCATTATGTGGTTACAATGTTATAAGGTTCCATACTATGAAGAAGAGGTTATGTTCTTATTCTTGCCATCTATCTTCCACTAAGGAAAATATTTGGCATAATGATCTCATCCACAAATAAATCATCCTTCTAGAGGTCCTTTCCTCTCATCCTATTTTTCACCCTTAAATCTTTCTCTAAAATTACCTCATGGTTTCCTATTCCTAAAGGTAATACCAAACTTTGTGTTCTGACTATTGAACCAATTCTTGGAATTACCATTATGTTTCTAGTTTTTCTTCTTGAAAGGTATCTTGGAATTTCTAAACTTTTTCATATACTTATCTTTGACCTCTATCAGTGATTTTATCTTATGTTCCTATTTTACAACCTTTACAAATACCTGATCTATAGTGGATGGTCCATGCACATCCACTTCACATCTAATTTGAGGTTTTAGGCCCATAATTAACTTCCCAATATGAAAACACTCATCATTATGGTACTACAAAACATATTTTAAGATCTCAGTAAACTACTCCCAGTACTCATTTACTTAAAAGTCACCTTGCCTCAAGTTCTAAAAATCTATCAACTTATAGTTGAAATAAAGATAAGGTAACCACCATGCTATAAAAAGAACCACAAATTACTCTAATGTGGTGGTATTATAATCTAGATTCATCTCATGTTTTTTGTTATCCTACCAAGTTTTTGCTTTACCAACCAACTGGTAAGCTCCCCACACAACCTTAGTTATCTTGGAGTATTTTTGAATCTCAAAGTATTTATCCATTTCTATGAGCCAAGATTCAACTTCATCACCCAAAACCATGCCATAAAATGTTGGTGTATTTACTTTATTCATGTCTCATGCTAGTTATATAACTACTTGAGCTCTAATATCCTAGTTCACTTCCTCATGATATTTCTCCTGAGGAACTTCTTATTTAGCAGGGCGTCCTTTAGGTACCTTTTCTTCATTTTGATATTTTTAGACATGAATCTATCATTCAATAATTTATATATAGTCTCTATCCTTGTTCATAACAATGAGAATTTGACAATTTTTGCATCTTGCTCTACTACTAGTAGATTGGGATCATCCTGAAGGTTCACATTAGAGGGCCCCTCACCAACTGATCTACCACACACCATTCTCATTTTTGGATATTAGGAGAATAAAATTTATATTAGTGGAATATTTAGGTCTTAGAGATAAACCTTAATCTCTAATACCACAATGTTAGACTCCACCAAGATACCCAATAAATATAGTATATTTTTGTAATTAGTATCAAGATTATTCATATCTAACCTTTTAGTACTTGAAAACTAAATGAATCTCAAGAAATAGATTCAATAATCACATTATCCCACTAGATAACTAAAAATCATTTAGTACTCACTAATTAAACTAATAAATAAGCTAAAGAACTGACCATCAAATGTAACAAAATGAAACAAGTAATATAAATATTAATATAATCCATAAATCAGTCATAAATACATTTAAATTCACTATTGTTTTTATTTTCAATATAATACACAAATACACAACCACTATTGTGTTTAATATCCAACCATAAAAAGGTATAATGAATCACAATGTCAAATATATATATTAAGTACATATGTATAATATGAACTGCATAAAACAACTCTATGATCCATCACATAACCTAAGTAAAACTCATCTTGTTGAATCAGTTGACAGAGGGAGAGTAACATCTAAGTGCTTTACCTCTATCCACAAACCAATGGTCTCCCACACACCTCCCTTCTAGGAGTGTCCCTACCCTTCATAGAGGGGTAGATAAAAATAATGTGAATATCAAGAAACAACAAGAACCTATGTGTGTAATAACACTATTACATGCATAATAAATAGACCATGGAATCCATTCCTTTATCTAAATGATAGAATTAACACATGTAAACTAAAATTATAGTTAAATGATAATGTCTTAGCTATAACCTTACTTTGGCCAAAATTTTCACTATAAAATTCAAATTTAACAATTTGAGTCATTTTCACTCATAAAAAACTCTCTACTATCGAATCATGACATAATGATATTAAGGGGTGCATATATGAGTTATCCACTAGAATACTCATATATTTACCTCCTATTATCCAAACATAGTATAGAAATAAACAATCAAAAGTAGTGTAATAAATCAATATGCAACAATGAAAGATGTAAGCAATCATAAATCATGGATCCAATTGATTCCATAGTAGATATATTTATTAAGATAGAACAAGAATCAAGCCATTATGTTATTTAATCCAAATATATCCTTATATTATAATTCCAATAAGTACATCTAATACTAATCTATAGCTAACATTAAATTCCATGCAATCCATTTATCTATTTTAAATCACTATGTATTAACCATGGAAACCTCTCTAAAACCCATTCATGTCCATATTTTACTTGATCATGATCTAATAAAGAATAAATCCATTTCACAATAGGACTATATTCAAGTCATATTCTAAATTTTAAGATCTATCTCAATAATTCCATATATTCAAATCTTTAATTCAATTTCATCTTCTTTATTTGTACTTAGATTCACTTTTAAAGACAATCAATACATCCATATCATTTCTTGGACTATGAAACTATTTAAGCTCAAATGGCCATCTTGGCATAAATTTATCTATATTTCTTATTACATAGGAACCTTAAATTTAAACAATTGATAACTATAATCTAGATCAAGGAATTTTTAAGGAAGGTAGATCTAACATCCTATATACATGATTCTACTTTTTCTATCATAAATAATTATAATGTGTGTGTGTGTGTGTGTGTGTGTGTGTGTGTGTGTGTGTGTGTGTGTGTGTGTGTGTGTGTGTGTGTGTGTGTGTGTGTGTGTGTGTGTGTGTGTGTGTGTGTGTGTTTTCATTAAACCTATAGGTCAAATTTATTTCTAAATCACATTATCAAGCATAGATTATTTTTCCTAAAGGCTCTAGTATACATGGACATATCCATTGGGTTTATAATCCCTTCAATAAAATAATCTATAGATAAATTCATATGGTATAAATAAAATCTCAAGTTACTATTTGGATTTCTTTAACAACTATCACATGCCAAATGGATTCCTTCAACACTAGAGTTGCATTTAAATAAAATAATGTGTTCATTGATATATAATGAAAGATTTAGTTAATGTACCTCAAACCATCTATACGTAGGCCTGAAGTTGCAATTCTAATATTTATATCACAACATGATCCCCTCTCTATATATTTTCACACCATGAAGGTTTACATTTGAAAACATACATAAATATATATGATTAAAAGGGTTTCCATTCCTATATTTATTATCATCTCATTTCGAGTTCTTAGGCCACATTGTAAAAACCCAACTAGGTATCAAGGGATAAAAATAATGCTCATATTTTTATAATGCAAATACAACTATGCAACCCTCAAACCTAATTTATAATCTTATACCAATTCAAATACAAGAGGGTATATAAATCTCTTTTGCATACATGCATATATATATACAAGATGCACACACATATATACAAATGAAATTGAAATTAAATCATATCTTCAAAAATTTACCTAGATACATAAGTTCACAATTACAGTTTTGTTGGTATGCCCATTTGACTAGTGGAGATACAACTTGGGTAAGGTAATAATATAATCCTAGTATTAGATTGAGAGATTCAAAATATAGGTCATTAAATATTCTTAGGTTACTAAATTAAAATCAAGAAATAACCTTTAGGAAATGACACAATCTAGGTCTATTAATACTTAGCTCAACAACTTCAACCTTCTAAGCTCGAGAATGGGATTTGAATTCCCATCCTCAAGTGTATAATCCTGATAGGCTAGAGTTTCAAATAAGAGTTCATTCAAATTATTTTATTAAAAAAAAAAAAAAACCCTTATTCCAAAACCCAATAAAATCATTTGAAATAAAGTTGATAAAAATGACTGACCTGGTATTAAAACAAGCCTATAATAGTCTTCTCTTTTTGCAATATCCAAGCTTCCTATTATATTTTATTTCTACCATCATTCGATGATGATGACCCATATGTCCTTTATTTTTACTCATCATCTTACTTATTATCTTCATAAAACTATACATTCTTAGCATGACTTCCATGGGACCCGTATTATTTCACCAACTAAACCTCATACAACATTTTTACATAAATTCATCACTCAACGGATAATTTATTTTCATATACAGGTATAGCAGCCATAGATTCTCTTCCTCCATCATGAGTTCAACCCTCAAATAACAATGATCACCCAAAACTATAATCCATTCATATTTTCCCTTTTTGACATTTGAAAAAATGGATTACAATAATGAAGTGTCATGAAGCTCTAGCAATCTATAATTTTAATTTAGCCTCTAAAGTATGCAAAACTTATCATGAGTCAAAACTTTGTGTCCATTAAAATAATTTACCTTGGGGGTATTTTTCCCCAAATTACCTCTTAATGCCTTAACTTCTAAGAATGCTTCAAAATATATTTAATTTGATATGAACTTGTGTTTTTCTATTTAAATGGTACTATCATTCAAATTAACAATAAGACAAACAATCCTTTCAACCCAAAAGTAGTTATAAATTTAGACAATATTATGTATATGTAACCAAATGATATAATCAAACACCTTAACCTAGTATAGGTTATATCTATATGTTTTGTATAGCTAAAAAACCTACTAAATACATCTATAAGCATGATATGATCAATAAATAGCATATATAATTAATTAACCAAATTGATTGACACAATAAGTTTTTTTTACCAAGTGAAAAGTAGTGAGGAGCATAATATAAAAATAGCAATTAACACACATATATAGTTATGAAAATAAGGAGAAAAAGGTTTAGAGCATTAAATGCAAGCATCATAGATTACATTCCAAAATGATAATAGTGGTGTGTGTATGGGTCTATTTTAGCTCTCTCTCTCAATCCCCATCATCGATATCTACTTCACCCCTCTCTAATGGTACTCTCCCTTTACATTATTAGTGAGGGAAAAAATACCATACATCTACCTCATCAAACAAACTAGTAGTTAGCCCATATCATGATGATAGTAATAAGTATATAGCCATAAAAACTACTAAATGTATAAAATCTATAAAATTCATAATCATAATCATAATGTAAATTCTATCAAAAGTAATATATCTATTAACCAAACAACATATACAAATCTTGATAAAAAATAAATAGATCTACCAATGATCAACACATAATCTAGTAATTAACGCTTCAAATATCCATTGGGGAAAACTAGATGTGAGAGAATCCCTTAACCAGAGCCAACAATTGTTAAAACAAGCCCCTTACATTGAATAATATGCATCAACCAAATTAGTGAAAACCAACATACCAAGACCCGATACTTTTAGACCTTGGGGAGGCAATTTCTTCATGGGATCTCCTTAATTTTAGGAGAGGTAGGTCATAACAACCCCTTTACCTAATTTTTATCTTGTTTTAAGAAATACATCAACATGTTTTGGTACTAGGAGGGATATTGAATCACAAGTTAAGTTCATAGCCAAATCTATAACTAAGGCATTCTGAAAACATTTTATTCAATTGAGTTAAATAATAACTCAAGATAGAAAACATAAGAATCAATATGAGATCCAAGTCTATACAGATCAATTTAGAACTTTTAGATCTCATAAATCATAGGAAGCCTAGAGTCAATAAGAATAAAATTAGGAATAATCTACCTAATTAGTAGAAAACTCACCTACAACTATGAACCTTACTTTAGTTAATCCATTCATTGTCCCTCAACATGTCCCAATGGCCAACCCGTGGCATGGATTGGGAAAATAGGTTATTTTCCTATGAATGTTCCAGTTGTATCCCATGACCTGCCTAAGAACCTAGACAAATTATATCCTAATTTCATATTAGTAGGAATCCATATGGCTAAATAACATATTCAATTCTTTAAAGACACACTAATAATAACCCAGGTTTAACACAAAGATGTAGCTAGAATATTATTCCCATATTCCTTAGGGGAAACCATTTATGCTTGGTATCTTGGGTTACCCCATGAGTCAATAACTTCTTGGGTTAATTTATAGATAGTCTTTGTGAGCCATTTTAGGATCCCCATCAACCTTGTGGTACTATACCATCATTTTGATGCTACCAAAAGAGAATAGAATGAGCCTATAAGCATGTTCAATGCATGGTTTCACAAATTATACCAGAGTTTGAAAGACCCTTATATACTAAAAAAAGGCCTATCCATTTAGAGTTACTTGATAACCATTGATCCTTTAACATCAATGTTCCTTATAAGGACCCCTATTGTATTAACATCCCTATCTATGGTTTATAATGAAGTAGTTTAAATAGAGCACCAAATAGTTTCATAAGGGTTTAGTGGAGGAGCTCTACCATCCTTTGGACAACTAGGGGTGTATAATTATATCCCTATCCTAAACAAGGCTATCATGTTAAACACCCTAGTCATGAATCCCATCCCAATTCTATGTATGGTACTTATAGCCTATTGTAAGCACCAACTTTAGAAAAATGCATGCCTAGTGGTGCACCCTATATACCTATTAATAATGTAGTGCACTAGGCAAACCAAAATTTTTTTTATCCTAATAGCATAAAAAAAATTCTACACCAATCACCAGTGGATAGGTTACATCTGGTAGCACTCAATAAGCATTTCCATCCTAATTGAGCTCCTAAACACCTTGTGGTAATGCTTACAAACATGTTTCTATGACTACACATATGTTATTGAATGTAAATGTGTTGGGATTATTTTTATCCTTATTTCCACATGACTAAGTATTAGTCATACACCTAGAATAAGGAAGAATCCAATGTTCTAGTGTGTTGGGATATCATGTGAGTGGCCTCATGTGCTCACCTGAGGCACGTAGCTTAAACCAATCCCATCATTTTTTTCATGTGATGATAGATAGACAAAGGTTGCTTAGGTACTTGATTTAACACATTTAATAATTTTTACTACAAACATCATTCTAGATATACCCATTTGATGCATTCCCATAATACATGTACTTATCTAGTATCATGAAAGTAGAATTAAGACCAAAGAGAATTAACACATCAAGATTCATATAAAAAGTATCAGTTCCATTGATCTCATTTGATAAGTTTACAAAGGTACTTAGTTCAATACATAATCTCTTTAGATATCTATCTTGAAATAAAAAAACACATCTACATCCAATAATACTTTCTAATCAAAGCTAATGGGTATTTTTACACAAGCTAACCCCTTATCAAGTTTTATCATTAATACATTTTTGATGACAAGTCAATGACTATTTTAGAAAAATAAGTTGTGGAAATTTGTTATGATTAAGTTCCTTTTAATTTGGGCTTAATAACCCCTATATACTCTCTCTATTTTAGCTATTTTATCTTGTGATCTGCTTATCTCATGGACTATTGCTAGATTTGTGCTTGAGTAATCTTTGAAGCTTTCATGAACTACTCTATAATTACCTCCACTTTTTGCACACTTGTCCTAGTCTTTTGATTTTCTAAGTCCTATATTTTATATTCCTCATTCTTTGCCTCCTTGTCTTTCACAACTCGATCTCCCATGCCAAGTTATTCTACATTATTATTTCATGTCTCTCCTACACCATTCTCTCTTATGCCAAGGTCTTCTACACTACTATCACACCCTTTCATCTCCATGTCATTGATCCAAAATACTTAAAATATATTAGCATAAAATTTGGGTTCCAACATCACCCTAGAGTAGACCAATAACCTATCTTAGACAATGTTACAATTTCCCTAGATAAAAAAAATTGGGACCTACCTATTACACTTGGTGCTTAAGCTACTCCCACTAGTTGAGGGCCATCTAAAGATTGGAAGTAATAAATTCCACTTCGCCTCTCAATATTTTAATCACTTTGGGCTACTCAAAAAAACTATCTACTTGAATTATAAAAATCTAAAGATGTGAAGTTATAACATATTGATCATCCTCAAGTGCCCTAACCTATACTAAAACATATCCTCAAAAGTGTTGAGAAACTATCATTCAACTAATATGTATGGGCACTTATTTGTTTGACCAATTCTTCAATATCCTTGAATATTTTTGTGCACTAAGCACTATCCTTGATATCAAGTCCATTTTCAACCAATGTTTTACACTATTTTTCCTTAGGTAGTAGTCATGTTTCTAAAATTTTATTTGACCATGCCAAGTTGACAAAAACCCCATAGATGATGGGAATAATGGCTCTCAATTTATTCAAAAATGCATGATAGATGTATATGGCCTCTATGAACTACTCAATGGCCCATATCTTCTCCTATTTAATATCCACCATTTTTTTAAATTTATTTAAAATTAGGTCCATGATCATCTCTAATTTATTAATGGCCTCAACATTAATGGGAATACCATCTGCAAGCACGGGTTCACTTTTCAAAAAAATTTGGCAAAGTCCCAAAGTCCTAAGTCAAGATGTTTTGACCACATCCATTTGACACTTGAATTATTAAATTTATTGTTCAAACTTACTCCTCATTTCATGCTCTTCCTTTTATAGAGAATGACTTCCCAATGTTTGTATCAAATTTATCCAACAACATGATTGTTGAGAATGTTTTGCCTAGAAACCTCTAGGGAAAAATTTATATGGGTTGTGCCTAATTGCATTAGAGATTAATTTAGGGGATTTACCCAATGCCTATTTATAACATCTACCACCTATAGTATTATATTGGTGTTAGCCTTTGGAATCTCAAAATGGACTTTATAATGATATAATTCCATTATAAAAGACATCTCACACCAAGTTCATTCATTGGACTCATGTTCATTGAAATAATCCCACAAATATAGTTATTTAGATGGTGTATCCTATTAGAACATGGCATAAATGGGGGGGTCTTTATTTGTCTATTATTGTTGCACTAACTCTTACATAGGTTATTTGAAATTTTAGGGTTGTGATCTAGATCAATAACTTTGGGACTCTTTTCCTATTGTCTACTAGTACTAATGCTAAGGTCCTCTATTTTAGGGCCTTCCCCTCTTTCTAATTCTTCATGTCTTAGAATTTCATTGTCCATTTCCTATTTAGCAGTAGTTTTTTCATTGCTAGGCTCAAGAGTGTGATCATTTTCATGTTTTACTTCTATATATGCCTCAACTATGTCCAAAATAACCACTTGGGGTGCTTCATGCTCATTCTCTACTTGGGTGTCTAGGTGGGATGCAATGATGTTCTCTTGTTTTGAAAGTAACCCTTGGGTTCTTGATAGTAAATCCTACCTTTGTTGTTTAGGTTTGGACCTAGTTTGTTATTCATATGCCTTACTTGATATGGTAGCCTCATGTCTTAACCTGTTATCCTTCATTCATGCATTTTATTCTATGCATGTTTATACTTGATGGGGGAGCAGTTCCTTTTCCTCCTTCTAGCTTCCTGATGTTCTCTTTTGTGACTTGATCATATGGAATATCACTTAGATATTTCATTGCATAACTATATTGTAATGGTTGATGTTAATCTTATAAAAAAGAATTCACTCTACATATACTTACATCCCTTGATAGACATAAATATTGAAAAGAGTGTGAAACTTAACATCAATCTTATTTGCATCAATAGTTATAGGGCGTGCATTTGTAATGTGATTCACATAGTCCATAAAATATATGGTAGTGAATGTGTAAGGTAATTTGATCCTTCCTAAAAATTTATTAGTTCTTTCAATCTAGATTCACATGAAATAATAGTGTTCTTACAAAAAACTTAGCATAGATTCCTATCTATGTGATAATTCCTTTGGTATGTGGCATTCATTCCCAAATGACTCCCTCATACCATAAAACAAACCCTTCATCTTTATTTATATGAGGGTGTGATGGTGATGGGGCATTTGATAAGGGGCTTATGCTTTGGTGGTTATACCCAATTCAATTCCTTACTGGAATACTTTGGAATGCCAATTTCATCAAAAATAAGCAAGATTAGAATTATACCCCGAGGAAACTTGTGGTTAGGTAGGTGATGCACCTTCTTAACATCATGTTCAATTTTCTCATCAAAGCACTAGGATTAGTTATATTTGGTTCCCTTTGTCCATTTGGTTGGGCATAAAGGTGTGCCATATCCATCTCTTTCTACTTATTTATGCCTCCTAGTTTGGTTGAGTCCATATACATGGCTACCTGATTGGTAGGATCTATAATATTTGTGATATACATGGCATGACATTCCTTTTTATATTTTAGTTTCATTGTCATCTTATCAACAACTTCTTGGTCATCAAGATCCATGCTGACATCAGCTCTAGAACATAGTAACCTAGTTAATTTAATATTATATTTAGAGGTAATCCTCATTCTATTCCCAACAAAGTAGAGGTGGTATTTATGAATACGTGAAATTATAAAATGAACCACCTCTTGTAGTTTCCAAAAATATGGTAGTTGGAATAGTTGGACCACCCCCTCATCCTCTAGTAAGTTGTAAAATATAAGATCATATTTGATCTCATTTATGGTGTTCTAGCATTCCACCCAATAGTCATGTTGTAAGTGACCTTCATTTCTAGTTTGTCAATGATTTTAATCAAGAACATGACAAGTGGAAACCTTAGATTCCCAAACATTTGTGCATAAAACTGTCTTTGAGTATTGCATTTCCTCAATCAAAATAAGTGAGGGTAGTGGTTTTGTAGCAAACTTATTTCCCATGCATGTTATTTTTGGTGCCTATCTACTATATGTCTCTTATGTCAACTTTTTTAGGTCCTTGTCTCACATGACATGTTTAATAGATCCTTCTTCTTGGATATAGATGAGACTTCCATCTTCTACACCCTCATGATCTTCTAATTTGAGAATAAATGGAAATGGACTCATTTTTTTACCTTTATAATCCATTCACATTACTAACTAGGGTCCCTAAAGTTTAATGCATGGTTAACCAATCCTTCCAAAGGAATACATTTTGACTCCTTTTTTAGACCCAAAATACTTTGTATCCCTACTTCAACCTCATATAATGGCAAGCTTAATTCCTATAATATACAACTTCTTTTTCTCTTATTTTTGTGGACACTTTTTTGCTCCTATTTTATTGGATGCATGTCACCTCAATCTATACTTCAGTTTTGTAAATGAGAGCATTTTGTATATGTCTTCTTTACTGTTTATTTTTGCTTGTTTGAGATTTATAATTTTCAATTTTTTAATAGTAAAAATGAAATTAAGAATCCTCTCAATATTTTATAGGATATCTCAAATGTTCACATTAACTCTTATCTATGCTACCATCCATCACTTCAACCATTTAATGCTTTAAATGGCATGCCTTTGTGTTTGTTTGGTACCCTTGTCATTTATACCACTTTATTGTTATTAAATTCATGTCTCATCCTTTGTGAGTTTTTTCACCTTTACTATAGTGCATGCCATCTATAATAATTCAAATTTCCCATTTTATTTGTGGTAAACTTCCATTTTTATTTAACCTATTTTTACAATAATATTTCCTTTGTTGTCTCTATTTGATATTCTTAAGTTGCATGCCCCTTATTGCACACCTCCTTCACATGCCTCCTTCATGCACCTCATATTTCATACTTACTTTATGTGCCTCCTCTTGTGCACTTTTATCTTAAGTATCTTATCCACCCTTAAAACCTACCCTGCATTAAAATAGTCCTCCATGTCATAACATAGTGAAATTCATGTCAAAAAAGAAAGAGAAATAAAGTGTTAAATACCAAAGAGCATAAAAAAGTTCCCAAACAAAATTACAAAAAACATGAAACCAATTCCAAACTTATTTTAAAACAAAAAAAAGTCATAAACTTATTGGCATATGACTTATTTAGTAAATTGAAGAATTACATAGAATAGTAGGGTCAAAGCCAACTACCATTAAAATGGCCTGGTAAGAATTGGCCATCTAATATTTTCAACTTATAGGTTCCAAATGGATGCATATCATGAAATATATAAATACCATTCCATTGGATCCATATTTAGTTTGGATTTCATGTAAATTTTGAATCATACGCTAAGACATGCATACTATGATGAAAAAAAATAGTTTTAATGTTTTAGTCATGCTAGGATTTTTTATTTTTATTTTTAAACCCCTTGACTCTAGTATGAAATAATACATGCTTTATATAATTTAAGTAAATTTTATAGGTGATTTTTGAGGGATTATTATTCATCTAGTCTACCCACATGCAAAATACATAGGGAAGGCATAAGGAATGCCATTGTTAAAACTGCTTCAACACCAAAGACAAGGTTAAAATGAGTACTCTTATTTAACCTTTTATATGTGGTATAATAATCCCATAAGATTGTTGAGACCTGATCATCCCAATCAGTATGACCTATGTTCCAAATATTGGTTAGTGTATTACCCAAGACCTTACTGAAGGATTAAGATATGCCATTGGCTTGAGGGTTGTGAGGTGTGGTCTTATGGTACGCAATCATGAATTCAGCCATAGGATGCACATTATTTCATTGATAAAGTGAGTGCCATGATCACTTATTAAAATTAAGTGGAATCCACACCTTGTGGTGATATTTTTTTAGAGGAATGTGGTAGTGGTATTAATATTACAATCTTGTGTGGGATCTACTTCAACCCATCATGTGAGATAATATGTGGTAGTAATGATGTAGTATGTGCTAGTTCATCTTTAAATAGGTTGAATGGGGATAAAAACATTAGTATCCCACTTCTCAAAAGGTTCATGATAAATCACTAGATTAATATGCATATGATCCCTTTAGTTTAGTTTACCTATACACTAATAGATATCAGATTAGCATGCATAAGCTTTAGCATCTTTGAATAAGGTGGGCCACCATAACCTAGTTAGTAGAAAATTTCTAGAGGTTGAATCACTAGCATAATGTCCTCTTGTGACACCCTCATGAACCTTCGAAAGGACTTTTATATGCTTGTGTTTCATGACACACCTTCATAAAACTTCATTATGCCCTAATTTATATAGGTCTCCTCCAATAAGTTATAAAGGGGCAATACAAACTACTAGATGTTTTTTATCTTGGGTGTTAAGGTGTCTTAGCATTGATCCTACTAAAATAAAAAATATAATTTTGTCTAATTACTTAGGCACATACATAACTTTAAAAAGTTATAAATTAGGTAAATCATCATCTACGACATGTATTGCTTCATCAGATTGAATGCATGAAAGTTGGTCTAGACCAAAATTAACTTTACCTTATTTCATGACCATGGAGAAGTAAAACTCTTGGAAGAGGAAAATCCATTGGTAGATGCATCCATGTAATAATGGATTATTTACTAAATACTTAATCACTTCATGATCTATATAGAAGATAAATAGTGTGGCCAATAAGTATTAGTGAAAATTTTTAAGTGCATAAACCATAAACAAGGCCTCAGGGTCTATCATAGAGTAGTTCCATTATATTAGTGTGATCTTTTATCTAGAAAAATAAATAGGATGATCAAGGTTTCCCTCGCTGAGTTGTGTTATGATATTACCTACTACCATTCCTAAATCATAAACATGTACATGAAATGGTTGGTTCTAATTTAGGAACTAGAGAATGGGTGTAGTCACTAATTTCTCTTTCAAGGTCTCAAATGCTTATTGGTATTTATCCATACATAATAATAGGCCATTATGCTTGAGTATTTCTTCCATCAATGTGGATATGTTATCATAACCTTGAATAAAATTTCAATAGTATCTTATATGACCTAATAATGTGATAACCTCACATTGAGTAGTTGGCACTGGGAGTTGGATAATAACTACAATTTTAGCTAGATCCACTAATAGTCTATCTTGGTAAATAATATGTCCTACTAGAATCTGAAATGGGGTATCAAAGATGCAATTATTTGGATTCAATAAAATATAAATATGGTAGAAAAATTCAAGTATGAGGCACATATTTTCATAATGGTTACGCACTAAACCATACATGGTCTAGTCATTCAAATACACCTGAAGGAACTTGTGGATGAACTCCTTGAAGGCTTCCACCACAATGCATGAGAAAATAGTTAGCCCATTATTAAGGCCAAAATACATAACATTACATGAAAAATAACCCCATTCAATTACAAAGGTTATTTTTCCTTGTCTTCCTCAGCAATTTGCACTTAGTGATAGATAGGAAAGCCATTGGTGAAGGTGTAGATCTCACACCCAACACCACCTTCTAAAATTTCCTTAGTGAAAGGCATTAGTAAAGGGTCCATTACACATAAAATATTGAGTAGCCTATAATCCACATAAATTTTAATTCAACCATCCTTCTTGATGGTTATCACCATTAGACTAATCCATTTAGATTCATTAATGGGAGTAATAAATCTAGTATGCAACATGCTATCAATTTCCTCTATAACCTAAGTGCAAAGATTTGGGTTCATCAAATATGGTTATTTCTTCACCAATAAATCACATTTAATTAAATTTATGTTAATCTTACCTAATGATAAATTCACTCCCTTCATTTCCAAGTGGTTTCATGGTAAAACATCTTGGTATTCATGCAATAGTTAAAATATTTTGGTTATCTCAACATCAAACTAGTAATTTCCCAAAATGGCTATTTTAGGCACATATTTCATTCCAATGTTATGTTGAAATATTTGGAGTGGCATAGAATATCATTTCTTCTTAGACAACATCATATTTATGACATCACACACCACACATTTTTTATGTATATTTAATTAGTTGAATGATGGCTCTAGTGGATCAAAACTGATACCCTCATCAACTTGATATATCATCTTTTACTTTCCCTTCCAAATCTATTCTCAATGGTCATATTCTACTTGGGAATCTAATTCCAATCAAGGTATGGTAGGATTATTAGGTTCTTGGAATATGGCCAAATTTTCCTTAGTTGTGCCTTGCATATGATGTATTCGATCTTCAACTAGTGCTTGATCTCCTAAAATTACCTAACATATTTATTACAAAGACAAATTCAAATCCATTATTAGTGAAATAAATGCAAATGTGGTACTGAGTTTATGTTTGATGTGCTACCAGGTATTTGTATCTCTACATGTTTATTGATGAATGTACCATACTTTATCCAAGTGCATAGAGTAGAATAGAATGCATGAACACATAATAATTTTAGTAAAAATGTTTCATCGACAATAAAAATGATTTAACATTGTGTTATATGTTATTCTAGAGAAACAACACCATTATAACTCTGAGTGGTGCAAACACAATTGTCATCATGGAAGTTATTATGCATTTTTGTATGTACTTGTTCCCATATATCTAATTACTACCAATGATTAGACCACCATCAAGAAAATATCCCTTGAAATATAAATTTTATTATGTGAAAATTTTCATCCTCATTAATGTTATAAGCCTCTAACTATTGTATGTTTTCTTGGACCTCTATCTAACCATGAAACCTAGGTGCCTAGTCCAACTATAAGGGTCATCTAACCATTAATCATCCACCAATTAGGTGAAAACTTATTTAAATGAGCTAAATTTGTATGGGATCTTAGGTAGATATCAAAAATACCACATACACACCTTATTATATCATATCCACTTTGATCCCATTAGTTGCAAGTGACACTGGTAGTGTTAGAAATAGACTAAGCATTTCCCATCACAAGATGCCATCAAAAGTAGGTTCCACATTTTCATTTCCTTGGGTAGAGATTATGTAAATTGTGTTAACATCCTCATTAACATTAGTGGGTTCCACAAACCTTTGTCTTTATTTAAAGGAATGACTACGTGTTAAGTGTCATTCTCAAAGCTAATATAATGCTTCTTAAAATTCAAGTTAGCATTGTTGTCAAAGTACCAAGGTCAACCTAATAGAGATAGAAAATCATTATATTTATCAATCTTTTTGACTTCAAAATCACCCTTGATCATGACACCCAAGATGTTAACAATGGCATCGTTAAGAATGCATATAGGTAGTACACGAGTATTACTATCCATGAACACGACATGTTAAGAAGGCTACAAAGTGGGTTTCCCCATAATTTTCCAAGCATATTTGGTTAAAACATTAACCTCTACACCAGTGTCCACTAGGATATTATAGATCATCTAACAATTAATGGTTGTATTGATAAGGACCTCTTTGTCACACCTTGATTAGGTTAAATATGGGTCTTTTGTCATCGTACATGGTTCAAATGATGATCCTCTAAGGACTTTATCATCTATTTCATAACAAATTATTAAAGAGGGGGATGAAGTCATCATTAAGGAAGAGTTTTCGTATCTCTTGAAACTCATCATACCCTGAGTCCATGGGTATTGTATTTATTTACATCATGGCTCACATGTTAGCATCTTTATCCTTTAAGAACTCAATATTGTCTTGTAATTCCTAGAAAAAGTCCATTGTGTCATGTAACATTTCATCATAGTATTGAGGATTGGGATAGTGTTGTGCATAAGTTTATTCATGCTAAACCTTTTTAGTATGTGGGTTTGAAATTGGTTGGGAATGAGTGCCATAATGTAGTAAAATTGGCATTGGGTTCAGCTAGTGGAGTAGTAAGGGGTGGTCTCCACTAATAGTTTAGATTTTTTACAACATGTGTAATCTTGACTCCTTTATCATTCCATTTTTAATAATGGTAACATACAAATTGAGACATTATTCTAGGTGATGCTCATTTTTACAAAAGGTGTAGGTTGGATAGACTATGTATGCAAGCTGGTAATGGTCTAGAGAGATGCACTTTTAACATGCATTGGTAGAATACAACCACCTCCATATCCATTTACACACCCTCAAACTCTAAATTATCAACTAACATTAGCCTCCTAGTTGTTATATATGTAAGTTTATTACATAATTTTCATGCATGCTTCATAAATCTCATTGATGACCTAGAAGGCACTAGTATCATGTGTATATGCATCACATATTTTAAAATATAGTGACACTTTGTCTTAGGTAGTATGATAAATCAAGGAAAAAATCCTTAGATCATAATATTAATTACAAATCTCAAAGGACTATGTTAATATAGCATGAAAATTCTTCCATGGATAATTATTCTTTTTATAGCCTTCTACTTTATAGTCAACACACCATAAGATATTTCATGTGTCATGAGCATTTTTTACTATAAGGTTATCCAATTGAGAAGCCACAAAATAAATATGAGCATCTAAAAATGGGTTTATCCCTATATATATACTTCTCATAGATTTGGCATGGAAGATTAATTCTAGAGCCTCATGTGGTTTAATGAAAGTCTTGTGAGATAAGGTTCATCAAAATGTAAGTAATAATCCTCCCACAAACCTCTAATCATGTTGCATCAGGTTAATCTCAAATTTTGGATTCAAAATAAGATTTTTTAAATGTGCATCATATATATGCACACTCTTAGTGATATCTTGCTTGATATCTTTTAAGATAGTAATACTTTGCTACTCAAACTTAGGGATATCAAATTCTTGGAGAAAATCAGTCTTCAAAAAATCATAATTCATAACTTATTATTGAGGGTCAAATTTATAATACCATTTATGCACATGATCTAATAAAGTAGTGGAAAATTGAGTTACCTTTCACTCAATAGAATTTATAGCACTCAGTTACCAAATGAGTTCACACTTATGAACATGTTCTTATACATTTTTGACAACTCAATATTTAGGCAAGTGAAGTGTCATCTTATAGTATATTGTAGGTACACTAAGTGGTTTCAGTGGAATTTAATTTGGTGCTCCTCTAGTTCCTCCTAAAACTTATGGTTGAGGTCTAACAACTCCTCCTAAGCCACCTCATCTTATTTCAGCTCCATTATCACCACCTCTAGTGCTACCTCCCATGCCTCTAGTAATAGGTACACCGTACATATTGGACACTAAGAAAGGTTGATTAGTTATTATTGGGCATGTATTTTGCCTAATAATTATATTAGGTCCATATGGAATTCCAAGGTGATCCATAGGTATTTATTGAAATATAAAAGTAAAGGTTAATGGTAAATGAATATTTTAAACTTAAACCCCCAAAGATTCCTATATGGTCTCAGCTTCATATTCAAATTCATATTTCACATTATTAGTATCCCAATTTATAACAAGAATTATTTCAAAATAAAATGCATGAGCATATGATATGGTGGAAAAATTGGATCTTTTTGGATTGGGTTATGTTATCATCAATGTTTATCCTAATACTTCCATGCATACCTATGCTAGTGAAGGACATGAACCCATAGTTATGGAGTACTCACCATGCCTTTCTGCCCTCCTATGTATTCTCACAACACTTCCAATATCCTCTCATTCACTCTTAGGATTATTTCCTCTCATAACCTTACACCTATCCTCATCATATTTACACTTTTACAGTTCTCATTGATCAAATTCCATGTTAAACTATCAATATCATACCAATGCATACCCATCCATTTACCCACCAATCTTGCTATTGATGCATGAGATAATTTAGTTATCCATGGGAAAGTTTTCAAGTCTAGAATCAACCATAAGTTTCTTAATATATAAATTAAATTTCTTGAGATACCTCTCATGTAGTTCCCTTAGAAATTTTATCTGTGTTTCCTCTAGATAAGAGTATGTAGAGATAATGTATCTATTAAGCACTCATTTCCACCACACATCCACCACATGTGTCCAATTATATTTTAGCTTCACTAAGGCTATTTGACACTCTATTGACCAAAGATCCTTCCATCCATAATTTTTTGAATGATCTTGTACATATACCAAAATACAAGCATGCAAGTGAATGGGTAATTCTACAGATAATGTTTCATATAGAGAATCATTAAGGTGTTGCTCTGCATAGGTATATGTAGAAACTCCTAGTTCAAGATATTGAAGTGTAAATTTCTCCTCTATAATACCAACCTAGTGCTTGACATTTTCCAAATATATCTACTTGAGCATCTTTCTACCATCATGCTAAAAAGTGCAATAGTTCTTGGTAATGGAACTAAAATGTTGGGTTTTTTATCCTTAGTTTTGCATGACTAAGTACTAATAGTTCACCTAGAGGAAGTAATAATCTAATATTATATCATGCCAATATATCATGCCAATGATATCACATGCTCACTCAAGGAAAGTAGCCTAAACCAATTCCCATTGGTTCTACCGTGTGATGATAAATAGATAAATATCATATGACAAGTAAAAGTGAAGCTGATCTACAAAGAAATCATAGCTCAGAGAAGATAAATTACACTAGCCCTTTCACTTTTTGGTACATTTATATAATAAGGTTCATGACCAATATGGATTTGATATACCTAACTAAGGGGTATATTACCACACAATATCACTAGAGAGGATTCTAAAGCCTCTAGTTGAGAAATAACACATAATAACCCTATATAGACCCTATGGTTTCTAACAAAGTAAATTAAATCTAACCTATTACTCACCAAATCTTATGGTACAAATGGGGGATAATAAAAATAAAAGTAAACATGTAAATAATAATTCTACTCAATTCAATATTGAGGCAATCCTAATGCATGGAGAGAGAAATACATTCAAAATCCATTACCTTTGTTATTTTTATCTACCAAAATAGAAGAACAAATGTTAGGAATACTTACCTTGAAGATGAACCCTTTGAGGCTCAATATCTACCTTGGCCAATGGCGATTTGTAAGAGGTTATTTTCATTCATAAGGATCACAAATATAGGTTAGCTCTAGGCTATAATACTTCTCATATGTATCCAAAACATTTCCACAAGCTAAAATTATTCTCTCTAAAAGTAAAGCCTAAGAAATGACTCCTAAAGTAGAATGGTGGAAGACAAGATTGTAAATAAGTGCAAATGAATGATTATCTCTCTCTTTCTCTCATGAAAATGGTGAAAATGATGTGTTTATATAGCCGGATCTAACCCTAAACCCTTACAAAAATTTAGATAACACAGTCATCCTAGTAGACCTAGTTCTTTGAGAAATAAATCAATTAGGTCCTAGACTAAGTTGGCTAGCCTAGCTTAGTCTTTTAATGTTCCCATTTATAAGAATAAGGTCAATCCATTTGACTTTGTTTGGTGGATAACAAAAAAAGGTTTTGGATTAGGTAGGGGTTGTTTGAGTTAGTGAATTGTTTGGAGTGTGTAAGGGAGGTGTCAAATCTTAGTGAAATATATATGAGAGGTTTATGTTTGTTTTAAGTAGTGGTGATATAGGGAACAACAATATTAAAAAGCACCAATGGTCTACCCACCCCTTTCTTGGTGCACCTTTTAAGGTGTGCACTTAGAGAGATTGATACTCAATGGTTTCCCACAAGAGAAAAAGAATCAATAATTGATAAAATTTAAAAACATTGTGTGTATACATATTCCCCACTCAAATATCATCACATGTCATGCATTTTCATCAAGGGATGGTGCTTCAGGAAAAGAACATAGCAACACAAAATGATGAGCTAAGTAAATTATAGTATTTTAAAGCATAAAATAATTGAAATTAAATGACTAAAATGAAATAAATAAAATAAATAAGTAATGTATGCATACCTTGACTTATATTTATCATTGAATGGTTGTCTATTATGTTTTTAGTTTTGATCATGGAGGGCAAAGAGACTTATTTGGACAAACCCTAAGGATACAAAACTTAAATAGAAAAAATTAAAAAATGCATGAAAGCCAAGATAACTAAAATGTGTATGCATGACACACTTGAAAATTTGGTAATCTAAGGTGATAAATTCTAAGTTAGGACCAAATTACCAAGCCAAAATTTGAGTAAATTGAGTAATCAAAAATCCAAGGGTACCGAATGATTGAAAGATTTAAATAAATGTATCTTAAGTAATAAGGTTAACCAACCAAATAAAACTAAGTATACATGAAAAATGAAAATCTAACATCAATGTGAAAGAAATAAAAATCCTTACAGAAATAAAGATGGGAAATAAATGGTAAAACAACGTTTATGATTTAGAAACAACAATCTTTACTCAATTATTAATGGAAAAATTATAGGAAAGGGAAAACAACATTGGTGAGTGAGAAGTAACAATCTAAACTCACTCAGTAATGGAAAAAGTATGGAAATAAAAATAATATTGGTGATTGATAAATAACAATCCAAACTCACTAAATAATGGAAAAAATATGGAAATATAGAAATAAATGTAGTTGTCCACAAAAAAGGAATGATAACAAAAAAATTTCAAATGAAACCAAGGATATTATAGAGATGTAAATCAAGGGTCTAAATAAAATTATCCATAGTCACTCATGCATACTATTTTTTTTTTAAATATGGATAAAACCAAAACAAATTAGTGTTAGCATGTTTTAATATGTGAAGAAGGAATATAGAAGTGGGTAAATGGATTTATAATCAAACATACCTATCTAATGGGGAAATTAAATGGGTGGTGTGGGAGATGTATGAAAAATCAAGGTAGAGAAAACTCTTTATCAAAGTCAAGAGACTAAAATTTAATTTGTCAAAACAAGAGAACTTTTGATATTAAAGACTCTAAAGAACTTCTCCTAATCACACAAATATTGGGTTACCAAATTAAGTACGAATAGCATTCCATTAAAGCTATATACATGAAATTAAAATGGACCTACCTTCCCATGTGTTCCCCATTCTTTAAGACCCATTACAAATCTATTGGTCTACTATGAAGATTGGGTAATTATAGATGGTGAATTTCCCTATCCCAATATATCAATTTACCAAACCCTAATGGACCTCAGCTCTATATGAGACCAAGTGTGGAATTTGAAATTTGATTAAGAATAAAACATGTGCTATGAATCACATAGTTTAGTATGATTTTGAATTTTGAATTTTATATTTCCTTTTATAAATGATTTCGATTTTAACTTTTGATGTATTTTCCTATTCCTCCTCCATATGGATTCATAGAACTAAACATGGGTGTTGAAAATGAATATCATTTGAAAACTTTGGACTTGGTTATTATGAAAGAGGACTTAGAGAGCATGGTGTCTAAGATTCTTTTTTATTCATGTAAAATAAAAGTGTTATATTGACTTCAACCTTGTTTTATCCAAAGTGGAATGAAAATAAGGGAAATCAAGGGGAAATGAACATGAAACAATTTTAATTACTTCAAATCATAAAAATTGTGACAATGTGAAAGGGATACAATGATAGGGAAGTAAGTTTACTTATCATAATAATGTATATAAGTGTATGGAAACATGATAACATAATTTATTGTGAAATTTTTATCAACAAAAGAAGTAAAAATCAAGGCTGAGAATATGGGATCACAAACTTGTAACCATTTCTTAACATTCTAAAAAGAAAACTTGGTTTGAAAAAATGTTTTGAAAGAATATGTAGATTTTATGAGAGGTTGGTCTTATCTATGGTCTTACACTACAAATCATAAATAAAAACCCAAGTGGGTGTAAAATGTGAAAATGGTATTTGTGAGGAATGTTTGGTCCTCTCCATGGTCTTACAATGCAACTCACAAAAAAAAATAAGAAAATGAAAAAGGTTTGTAAAATATCAAACGTTTGAAAAATAAAAAAATCATGAAACATGGATTTAAGACAAAAAGGTATTCATGGGGAAAATTGGTTCATGTCCATGGTATTACAATGTAACTCATGAATTAAATAAACCAAAGGACCAAAGGAAGGAACTAAGGTTTGTTGATACAATAGACTATTGGAAATAAGAGATCATTAGAAAAGTCTTGCACTAAATATTAGTAGTACAATATATAGAATTAGGAAATAAGGTATATATTTAAGTAGAATATTTCTTTAAAAATTATGCATTGGTGGGTTCTTTGAAAACATGGTATTCATTAGCTTGTATAAAATAAGTGCGAGGACCAAGAATGTCATTTACTAAATAGGTTTCCCACCATTTTTGATCATATTTTATTTATTTATCATGGGTGTAGTCTAATTTGAGGACTAGGTCACCAAGGTTAAATGTATGCACTTTGAATTTTTTATTATGTTGTTTGGTGATGTGAGCCTTGTATTGATGGCTATGTTGAAAAATGGCTAAACATTGTACATCAATAATATCTAAGGCATGAAGGAAATCTTCACATATTTATTCATTAAGAATGATATCATGAAGAGATATGTGTAAATATGAGAGTTTGAATTCTAATGGTAAGATTGATTCAGAACCATATACTAGTGAGAATAGTGTTACTCTAGTGGTATTATGTTAATCCCCAAGTGTGGGATATAAATGAAGATATAAATTAGTGTGACTTTCTTAAAAAAATTTTGTAATATTTTGTTTTGTATTTTGTTATTGGCCTCTACTTGGCTATTACATTATCAATGGTAAGGTGTCAAATTTTTTTTGGATATTATAAATTCTGCACATAATTATTTCATGTCCTTATTTTTGAAATTACCACCATTATCAGAGATGATAGTATGGGTAACTCCAAAGCCAAAAATGATTTGGTTAAGGATAAATTTATAAATAGTGGTTCTCATGATATTGACAAGAGGCATGGCTTCTACCTATTTGGTAAAATATTTATTAGTAGTAATGATAAAGTCATGTCCATCTTATGATTGAGGTAATTTACCAATGAGATCTAATCCCCAAATAGATAATGGCTAAGAAGACTCCATTGTTTGGATCTCAATTGGTGGTAAGTGGATTATATCATAATGGAGTTGGCAAAGATTAGACTTTTTGTAAAAATCAATCTCATTTTTTTTTAAAAATTAGGCCAAAAGTAACATATACATAAGCATTTGCATGTTGTAGCATGTCCACTATAATAACCATCATAAATTCCCTCATGTTCTTATTTGAGGAGAGTAGGAACATTTTCTTGATTCACATGGTAGAATAGATTATTTTTTGTATTACGGTAATAAAGAGTGTTGTATCAAAAAACATACTTAAAGGCTTGTTTACATATGCTAATCTTTTTAAAAGAATCCATGTTTGGAGGGTAGGTTTGTTGTTTAAAAAATTAGATTATGTTTTTATACCATGAGATTTATTAAATAATTATAGCCTCAATGTCACAAATGAGTTAATCATTTGGTTGGATAAAATAAGGTGATTTTATTATTTGGATAAGAAATTGGGAATGATTAAGTACTTGATGAGGATGAAATAAACATGTTGGGGAAGCAAGAGAATCATCCATAAAATTTTGATCTCTTGGAATTGGCTCAATGGTAAAAAATTTAAAATATTTGGTGAGTGTGGTACCTATTTGCTGATATGCAATTAGATTTTAACTTATACATTGATATTCACCATTAACTTGGTGGTATACAATTACTAGTCTCCCAAAGCATGTAGATGTGGGATATTTAAGTTGGGTGCTACTTTTATGCCTAATATTAGAGTTTAATATTCAACTATGTTAGTAGTGACATCAAAAGTTAATCTAAATTCCAAAGGTATGATCTTACCATGTGGGTTTGTTATAATACATCCTACCCAAGATCCTTGGAGGAATTTAGTGCCATCAAAGTGGAGGGTCCAAGTGTCTTCATACAAATCAATGGTAATTTCAGGGAGTTCTTCGATAAATACTTTGGATTTAGTATTATTGGGAGGTATATTGGTATCTTATTAATTATTTGTCTCTAAATCAGTAGTTAAATTATGTAAATAATATTTAAGAGAGATAGCATAGTTAAGACCTTAAATATAAATAATTTTTTCATCAGGGAGATAATATTAAAGATGATTTTTAGTGGGTAAAGTTACTGCTACAAGTTGATTGTTAATGAATTATCCTTTGAAATTTTTTTGTGTGACAATTTGAAGGTAAAATTCCATCAAGAAGACCATCCATTTGCTAATTCTATCTCTAGGTAAGTATGCTTTAGATAAGAAATAATGAAGTGGATCAAAGTGGACAATGACATAATTGGTATAATATAACATATAGTGATGAAGATTTTCATCTATGAAATAGATAACAAGGCAATCATGTTCTAATTTAGTATAATACTTTTCATACTTGATGAGGCCTTCTTCTAATGTAGTGAATAACATATTATCTATCAGTATCATCTTTTTAGGCAAGTATTTCCCCAACTGATATGGTGTAGAGGAGGTATATAATATTAAGGGATGGTCATTTGAAAGTGGTCAAAGAGTGTGAGGATGAATAAAATATTCTTTCATGTTATCAAAATATTTTTAACATGAATCTATCCATTCTAAAGAATTACTTTTTGTTAGGAGGGAATCGATAAAGTAGATATGGTAAGCCATTTTTGGGATGAACTATTGAATTTTCCCAAATTTTCTAAGGTAAGTGCATATATCAGGAATGGATCAAGGAATATACATGTTGATGATAGCATTAATTTTGGTTAGATTGACATCAATACATCAAAGAGAGACTAGGAACCATAAAAGTTTGATATATGTGACCCTAAATGCACATTTTTATGGTTTATGTCTAGCTTTGTATTTAATTAGACAATCAAAAAATAATAACTAGATCAGTGAGATACATTTTAATAATCTTAGATTTAGCAATGAAGTCATCAACATAGGTTTTCACTATCTTATGTATAAGATCATGGAAAAAGTGGATCATTACATGTTGATAAGTGGATCTAACATTTTGAAAACTGAAAGGCATTTTAAAGTAATAATAGGTACCCCATTTTTTAGTAAATGTTATTTTATGTTTGTCTTTAGGGGATAAGTGAATTTGATTATAGCCTAAAAATCATATATAAGTGATAAAATTTCATATCCAATAGTGAAATCTATGATAACATCTATTGAAGGTAATCGGAAGTTAACTTTTGGACTTACAAGGTTAAGATTGTAAAAATCAATGCATATATGAATGACCATGGTGATTTTTTTTACAAATGGGAATTTTTTGGGTTCCCATTCAAAATAGTCAATAGGTTTGATGAATTTGGCATCCAAAAATTAAATAATTTCCTTATGACATAAGGTATAAATTTTGGGTGGAAATTTTCATTATTTTTTTCAAACATGTTTTTCATCTAGGTAAGTGATGATGTTATGTACAACAATACTAGGATCAATACTTGACATATATTTATATGACCAAGCAAAGGTTTCAAAATATTTTTCAAATAATAGACTAAATTTATTATTCTTTTTGGGTGTTAGTTCTTTAGAGATAATGATGGGTCTAAGACATGATGGTGTATCATATTTTATTCTTGTTATTTATTCAATGAGCATAACATTTCTATCTTGGAAATGATATGGATAATTAGGAAGATAAGAAATGGGATTTGTTTTAGGATCCACACTAGTAATGAAATTATTAAAATGAATAACTTTTCATTTAAAGTTTCCAAGTTTATGATGTTGTCGAGGAAGCTGAGGTTATCTAGCATGAAATAACTCAAATATGTGTTCATCACTAAGGAGTGTGGCTAATGGTCCATAGTATTCCATGTCTACTTTGAGATTAATAATTTTATTATTTTGGGGATCATATTCATAATGTATTTATCATACATCTATGGATTTAGCATCTAAGGTAATTTTAGGTGTAGGTTTGATTGTAGGTTGAGGTTGAGTGGATTCAACTAGATTGGTAATAAATGTGTTAGGTTGGGTTACAGATGGAGGTTCAATTAAATTGAGGTGGGTAGCCTTATTGGTATTTATAAGATCATGATAAGTAAATAATGTTGGTAGATTAATTGGTTGGTTATGTAGATGGTATAGATGGTTCAGAATTTTTTGAACTTTCTAGAGTTGAGATTTGTTTAACTACCCATTGGATATTGAGAAGTGGAGGATTAGTGGGAGATGCATGACCTTAAATTTTTGATTTAATAGTAGTTGATATATGAATTTCATGGACATCATGGTTAAAGGCATCTATTTTGGCTAATATTTTTTGATAGTTTTGTATTTCCAAGTCTCATGATTGAGCTTGGGCCATGAAATAATTGTCATCATAGGTGTGAGAAATATTACATCCATTTATCTCTAAGGGAGAGTGGACGTAGTTGGATGACTAAATTTTTGGGGTGACATTATTAAAGGATCTTGAAATAATCTTTCCAGCCCATATTCATTACATGTGGAGTCATCTCTTGTGTAAGAATATTTGTGTGCATTACAAGGATGAGGGATTTTAGTGATCTCATCAACTATAGAGATCTTATGATCATGTGGATGTAAATTAGGAGGAAGCCACTCCTAAATATAAGGAGGTAACTTAATGGTGTTATAAGTGTTTTATAATTAATTTTTTTCATCATCATCAAAATCAAAAAGAGTGACCTATAAATCTAGATTCATGTTAACAAATTCAAGTAGAGGTGCATTGTTAATGCATGAAATTGTTGGAATCCAATATTGAGATTTGGGGTTGGGTAGTTGGATACTCCATGGATTAGGATTAGCCTAATGTTTATAAAAAATCTCATTATAGATGAATTTGATACATTACTTCCTAAAGAGGAAATATTCCTCATACGATGTGTCCATGGGCAACCTAGGAGTATATTTTAGGATAATGGTAAATCAAGGACCATGATATTGGTACACATGGTCTTCGATCCAATATTTTGATTTATCTTATCAAATACTCAACATGTGAGATGAGTTTGTTTAAGGTGGTTTTTGGTATACCCAAGTTGTTGAATTCACCAAAAGGAGGTGAAATCAATGTCTAACCCTTCAACTACTAATACTATTCAAATAAAGGTGGTATTAATTGCAATTTTAATGAAGAGGAGTGGATCATCAGCTTGAAAAATAATTTCATCATTAATCATGTCCTCTTCAAGGAATTATATGTAAGGTTTGGAAGAATTACAAATAATTTTTATGGTATGTACTTCTATCAATGAAGGGTATTAAGGAGGTTGTTCCACTTCAATGGATGGTGGTTCTTCAATTTCTTGTAATTATTGCATTAAGAATTTATGGTGATATGTAAAAGTATGAACTTGCTCCATGAGGTGTATTTTACAAGGCATTGAATTGATCTTTACTAATAAATTTCAATGAGATATAGAAGATGAATATCCAACACAAGGCTTGGGAGGTAAATTTTTTTTTGTAAGAATATAAGTAGTTTGAGGTTCTTGTTGTGGGAGCATTTCCTCATTTGTTTCATAAGGTATGGTAGTGGTGTCTTTGAGAAGTTGTTCTTCAAGTGATGGTTTTTTTGCTTTGATAATGGGATATTTGTGGGCAGGTTTGCATCTATAATTGACTTTGGTTACATTAATATATTGAGAATTGGTATAATATTGGTCATAATCAATGTCAATTACACACATATATTTGTTTGAATGTTGTGGGTTAGAAGTACAAAACATTTTTGGAGGTTTAGATGATGAAGGCTTGGTAACTTGTTTCTTTCGAGAGGCTTTGACATAACCATGATGCCATATTTTGATCATAATATCATAGTTAAATGTATCTCCTAACATAAAATAAATAACAAATTTGGTGAGCCCATAACATGTTTCATGTTAATGACCCACATCAGTGTGAAACCAATAAAAATTATTAGGTTCATACCATGTAGGTGGATTATTAGTGTAGGTGAAAGTTTTAGGAGCTAAGAATTGCTTCATTTGTTGAATAGTTAATGGGGCATGGAAATATTGGGGTTTATCTACTTTATCTACCCTTGTTTTGGTTTGAGGAGGATTTCAAGTAATCACATTAGTAGAGTTTTCAAAGTATCCCTTGATGGTTTTAAGGTTGGGATCAAACTGTTTCATAAAATAGTCTTGTCTTTAGCTTGATCAATTGCATCATTTAGAGTTTGGGGAGAAAATGTTTGAACCTTATTTTGAAGGGAAGGTGTTAAGGTGGTTATGAATAGTTTAAATAGTTTATCATTAGTCATGTTATGATCAATTTTTTGAGACAAATATTTCCATCATTTAATGTAATCATGACCTAATTTAGAAGGGGATTACTTAGCAATGGTAAAATGGTTAAGACAATTTTTATGAAGATCATTGTGTGGAAATTCTTTTACTAGAGGATTGAATAAATCCTTGAGTTTCCATATAGAGTGTTGAGGGAGTTGATTATACCATTCTAATACATCTCTTGTGAATGTTTTGACTAACATTTCGGTAGTGGCAAAGGTGTTGGTTTGAATCCACTCTTTGTAAAGATTGCCAAATGCTTTAAGGAAAGATGCAAGGTCTTTAGTTTCATCATATTTAATAGTTGGAAATATATTTCCAATATCAATAGAAATGATGAAAGGAGCTAAAGGTTCATTTTGAATATTTTGGATCATCTTGTTGTGTATAGGGGTTTGGGGAATGATATTTTCCATGGAATATCTAAGAGGTGGAGGGATAAAATTTTGGTTATTTTCAGGTAGGAGAATAGGAGGTTGATTGGCAATGTTTAATAAATGATGTTGCATTTGCATCATTTGAGAAGTATTAGATGTTTGTGTATATTTATTTGTGTAATAATTTGAATGGTGTTAATTGGTGTATTGGGTTTATTAGTTTTTAAAGGTGGATTATTAGGATTGGTAGGAGGAGCGTCCCCTGAATTGGTATTAGGGGATGGGTTGTTGGGTGGAGGATTTTTAGGTGATGGGTTGTTGGTGTTTAAAATATTTCCATAGAGTTATTGGTTAAGTTTGGTTTAATTACCCCTACAGTCTAATAAGGTGATTTTGAAAGAGAATTATTTTAATAAGTGTGAAATGGATCTGATCCACTAGTGGTATTAATTATATTAATTTGGACCATATTTCAATCCAAAGATGAAGGGTGATATAAGGTGCAACATGAGTGAGTATCCTCTTGGGTAAAAAAGGTAGGAAGAAAAGAATACCCAATATATCATCTAAATAGATTAAGGTTTTCAAAAAAAATTATAATAGTGGATTTCATTATACTTGGGATGAGAGTCTAAGACCAAAGATAAAAGGTGAAAAATAGGAACAAAGTTGACCAGATACAAAATAGGATCGACTGAGTAGGATCTTAAAACAAAGAATCAAATCAGCCAAGAGATATAGAGTCAATCAAGGTATATTGAGTTTGGAAGGAATACCAATATAAAAATATATGAAATAACACATCCAAATCAATCAATTGTGTTCTATAGGGAAGAATTGAAGACTAGCCTATGAGAGACTAGGTCGAATAAAATGACTGTGTTCTATTGGAGATAAAAACTATAAGATACATAGTTGAGTGGGTTGATTGTGTTCTAAGGGTAGAAACAAGTTTTGATAGATATGAATCTAGATGATTTAGCATTATTTTTTAGAAAAATTAAATAAACACATAAACAATTAGGTTAAACTAGTTGATCTAGTTGTGGCACACAACACAAACCTTGTACCAATGTTGACCAACACAAACTTTGAAATACAATATACAACTATCAAATACAATTCAACAAGAATATAAATTATAATCTATGTGGTCATTCCTAAATGTTTTAAATTATAATTATTAGAAATAAATTTGATAGGAATTTAGATTTATAATTAAACTAGAAAGGTAATCTAAAGATGGTTTTAAGTTGTTAAAGTTGAAAGGGATATGTATTGGTGATGGTAATATCTTGGTATTGGGGCCTACCCCCTCACTTCACAATCCCACAATAATAAGGGTGTCAGGTGATTTGTTAATATATACCATCAACCACATATTTATACTTAGCTTGAAAACTAAATCAACTTCCCCCTTGGTGACGAAATCCAAGTAGGTAGACCTTGGGTAGAATTTGGATAATGTTTTTTGATATTATGTGGTTTGTAAGTGTGTGAATAAAATAAAAATCAATATGAATAAAGTGATAAATTAAACCTTCTTATTTACTCTATGTATGCTACTCTAAGCAAGAAGGTATCAAAATGAAAGATGACTTAATTATTATTAATATGATTCAATTCATTTGCTTAAAGAGTATAAGGTTAGTTCATTTGACTGAATATGTAAATAGTACATAACATAATCAAATGGGTTGATTTTGTCTATTGAATCAAGGGCTAAAGAAACACATTCAAATGAATTGACTAAGTCCCTTGAGAAAGAAGTAAACTACATAACTAAGTTGATCCAGTCAACTTATTTTACTATAAGGTTATAATTTTATAAACTAAAAACTATGAAAAATAAGACTAAAATGAAGGAAAATAAATGGTTAAACTTGATGATTTTAGAGATGCTTAATTTTATATTTTTATACTATGCCATTTAAATGAATATTTTTAACCGACTAACAGAGTTGACTGTGTTGACTAAGTCTGAAAAACTTGTATGCAAAGAAACAAATTGAGTCAAGTTGATCAATCTAGTTACATATGATTTAAGGTAAATTATACAATGCCAAATAGAGTCGATGGAATTGACTGGGTGTTAAATATGCATGCCAAATGTTAGATTGAGTCGATAGATTTGATCTAGTGATGTAAAAATTAAATGAATAATAAATGAAAGTGTGAAATAAAAATTGCAAGGGTTAGTATATAAACTAAATTTAGATATGCAAATAAAGTAAACTAATTATAGTCTAAACTAAAATTCAACTATGCTAGATCAATAAATTAAAAAAATAAGAATCAAAACTTCACACATTGAATACAATATTTTTCCATTGTGATGTATATCTAATTTGATCTTTCAAGTATGTGGTTCTCACTCCTCCAATCCAAATATAAAATGGGTATAATTTTGGTATAAAAGGAAGACATTGATTTGCTTGTGTGTAACATCTCTAGATCTTATGATTTCAAAATATATGATTGTGATTGTGATACTTCATTATGATACTTGAAAATGGAGATTTGCAAGTTTATTTATAGATGATTGGAGAAGGATCCAATGGTGGAGGATCATTTAGAATTTTTCAATGCTCTAAATGATCAATGGTGGAGGATGCATCTTCACCCATGAGGATGGAGACCTTTTCAACCTGATTGAGAAAAGAGTGGGGTTGGTTAATTAACTCAATAAGACTAATCCAATTTCCTTGACAACTCAAAGGATAAGTCATATGAGGTGAAGAAATTTATGGATTTGGTTGGAATGAGGGATAAAAAGATGGGAGATTGTTTGAATAGGTGGAAAATCTAGATTTTATTATTTAAAATAATGATTTAAGGGTGCATAATTAACTTATTCATTATGTTGAATTTTTTAGTTATTTGAATTTTGGAGGAAATTTTATTTATTAATTTAAGAAGAATTATTAAATACATTAGGTGCATTTCAACACTAAATGAAATTTAGGTGTCTACATTTGCCCCTCTTTGAAATAGTGTTGTGAAGTAATATTTTTTTGAAGAATAGTAGAAGAAATAGAGTGTTGATGATAGAAAAGGAAAAATATGCCCCAAATAAATGAAAATGAGTGTGATGATGCCCACTCGAGGGATTTTTTGATAAATGGATAAACACTTGAAATTGATGAAAATAAGTGGTTAATAATGATGCATATGGATGATAAATCAATGTATCCCAGAATTGATGTCAAATTTTCAAGATGTTGGTTTCATAAGAAGGTTGCCCCTAGTTAATTAAAACTAGAGTATAGATTTGAAAAATAATAGTTTAACCATTTAGAGACTGCATGCTTATTTTTGTTGCTAATGATGTATGAGTCAATTTAGCAGGTGTGGGAATGATATATCCTATAAATAATAAACTATGGATCTATAAATAGAAAAAAGGTATTGATTTTGTAAATGATTTTGTGGATTTTACATTGATAGATTGTTGTAAGATGTTGAATACAAAATTGGAATAAATTGTTATATTATTTCTATAAATTTGAAAAAATGGATGAAGAATGATATGAATGAGGAATGGAAATTAGGAAACTATCATCAATAATACAAATACTTATCTCAATACTAATGTTTACAAAATTGTAGAGGGTACGTGTAAAACTATTTACCCCTAACTATTAAATGCTAGAGAATATATTAGAAAAGGTAAATTTCTCATTTTATAGACTACATGCTTAGATTATGATTAGACTCAAAGGTTTCATGAGTATATGTGGGAATGATACATCCCAATAATGGTAAACCATAAGCTAGAAAATGAAAAATATAGATTATCTGATTTGTGATAAAGATTTACAAAATTGATATTTACAAACATTGATAAGGAGATATATCACTTTGAATAAATGATAGTATAAAATGTGGATGAAATATATTGAATGGATGATGGTGGTAAAAATAACCCTAGAGACCCTGTGTCTCTAAGCATTGCCTACATAATCCACCTTAGACAAAGTCTATGTGGGGATATTAGGCTAGAATTAATTCTCCCAATGTAGGAAGAGAAGTGATGATGTAATGTAAGATTGAACCATGGATGTTATTAGCATACTTAAGTTAATTATTACACAGTATGATTTGATGATGTAGAAAGGATAAAAATTCTGATTTTATCTATCCTAATTGACAAGTGTGAGAGATTGAACAAAAATATTAGGAAATGATTGTGGATTATTAATATGCAATCATAAATAAAGAAATGAAGCAAATACATGGATCAATGATGACGGATCAAATTATTTGACAACATGGATGAGATAAGAATGGATGGAAGAGATAGATGACACACAGATGCTTCACTTGAGAAAATGAGATGATTAGATAGTTGCCTTGTGTTTATTTCATTATTTGCATTATATTTCCAATAATAATTCCTATCGAGTAAGATTTGATCAACCTAAGTTTTGATATTATGCATGACAATATGCACCAATGGTATAAAAAACCATTATGACTATCATGTGATACACATAAAGACTAATAGATTTACAAGGACAAAACTTAGTGCATCATGATATGGAAGATCATAATAACACCATTAGTAATGTGCATAGTGATCTAAACACAAAAAAAAAATAAAGATAAGATAAGATAAAAAGAGATGTTTGTAATAATTAAAATTATGTAAGTAAAACAAACATGCAAGTAAACAAACACTGTGGAAGCAAGTAAACACGTATGATGTAAAGGAAAGTAAATGACTATACAAACAGGGAAGCAACTGATAAAAAAAGTAATTAAATGGATAAAACAAGTAATAAAATTACTTTTAAATGTCCTTGGATAGAGTTAAACCCTTTGGCATATGTGATTTTTGACAATGTTTAACTATCCAATGAGTAATCCATATAAGGGATGACAAGGGTATGTAATTAAGGACACTAATTTTTTTTTTTGGTATTTTATTGGATTTTCTAATGTTTTGGATTTTTTTTTGGAATTTTATAATATATATATATATATATATATATATATATATATATATATATATATATATATATATATATATATATATATATATAAGGTGTAAATACAAGAAATAACAGCAAAGGGAAAACCATATTCTAGTACCAAAGAGTGAGTGGTAGGGAATGGAAGGAATACATTATAAATGGAGTATGGATGAAAAGTAATGGATTGGAATTAATATGATACTTTTAGGTAACACATGACATAAGAACCAAGTGTCTAGCCATCAAAATAACATTTCAAGGATACACTTAGATGTTTATAAAAACATGTTTCAAAATGTTTCACTTCCTTATCAAGGTCAAAATGGGAATAAAGGTGGTTTTATTCCTTATTAAGGTCAAAATGGGAATAAAGGTGGTTTTGTGCTATCAATATTTAGATGGGTTTCGATGGGTTAGGGGTTAAATGGATAAAGATGGGTTTGGATAGATGGTGTATGATAGTTGAGGATGAGTTTAGGATGGATTAGATAGGTTTAGGTTGGGTAATTATTCTCTAGGATAACTTAGGATAAGTAAGGATGGTTTAGGGTAAGCATATGATGGTAAAGGATGGGATTAAAAAAAGTATAGGATGGGTAAGGATGGAGGGATGATTTAGAATGCATAGGATTAAAATGGAATGATTTTTCCCCTAAGTTTAGGGTACATGCATATAACTAATTATTCTATGCATGATGGCAAAAATTGGTTTTCATCATGGTACTTTCCCAATACACCATAGAAATGGTTTTCACATTTGAATGAATTTATTTCTCTTTCTAATTTTTGTTTTTTTGTTTGATTTTTTTTTTTGTTTTGTTGATTTTTTAAGTGAAATAAGGTGCAATAATTTTTTCATAACAATGAGAAATAATGCATGTTTACATAAAATAAATATCACCCTATAACTATAGCATGTTATAAGATAAAATGACTAATAGTTGACAAAATGATATACTTGGAAATATACAATGGATGGCTAAAGGATGATACCCATAAGTAATAGGTTTATTTATAGTTAATGGTTTACACATTGATTTAGATGATGTAAAATGAAATAGAATAATAGGTATATATAAAACTTGGTTGATGCATTGATCATTTATTCAATCAAGGGATGATAGGTGTTTGTATTCATAACACATAGTTCTCAATATACATCAAAAGAGTGAATTAAATGAATGGTAAAGATAATTTGATCAAAATTTTATGTATAACAAAGGATGGTGGCTAAAATTTTATGAGCAAAATTTAAAGTGTACATTTTGTTAAACTCACAAAAATACTAGCTTTATTGGATGTGTCTAGAGAGAACTAGCCTTGATAGAATTGGTTAACAGGATAAAGTATTCCCCTTTTATAGCATAGACATGTAAACAAGCTACTCAAATAAATACTATTTTTTATCATCCTTTTGATTTTAATTACTTAATGACCCCCAATATGCAATCTCATGTGACTAGGCAAATACATGGGCTCATCACCAAAGACTACAGATAGGTGAGCAAGAATATATCTCCCCAATGTTAATCTTACACAACTAGTAATATTTGAAGGCTCAACACCAAATATCAATGAAGGGTGATATATATGGATTTTGAAAAACTGAAATAAGGATGCTTTTTCTATGTGGGAGAATTATACACCCTAATCATGGCCCCATGTAACTAGTAAGATGCAAGGATTTATCACCAAAGACCAAGATAGGAAAGTAAAAAAAAATTATTTATTTTTATATCATGCTTTAATGGTTTACGCTTCAAAAAGGGAACTTTGTAAAATGAGACTCTATCATAAGCAATCTTCTAAACAATATTGTGGGCTACCATGTTGTAAGTTTATCAAAGAGAAAAATATTTGCTCTGCTCATAAGAATGAAAGCAAGAATCAATGTAACATAAATTGTTGAAAAAAATGTCTTTTATGATATAATATAATGATATGATAATAGGTATAAGGTATAGTTTGAAACATTTTTATTATGTGAATTGACAACTAAACAAACACTAAACATAATATTTTATATATAAGACCAAACTCACAATAGTGGAATGCAATATTATGAAGACAAAATAGGTGAAACAAGGTACCCCCAAGTGCCAAGGAACCAAAAAATGATAACATAATTTTTTTTTTGCTCTCTCTCTCTCTCTCTCTCTCTCTCTCTCTCTATATATATATATATATATATATATATATATATATATATATATATATATATATATATATATATATATATATATATATATATATGATTTTTATGTTTTTTGGCATCTATACCTAATGAAAGGTTAAAAGATGCATAATTTTCTTGATTCTCTAGATTTTACCCCATGCCTACTCTAGATAGTCATTATTCTGACTAGATTTCCTCAATTTCTATTTTAATATTATTTTTTACTCTAAATATCACATGACCAATATGAGGTTGTTGAGCCTACCAAGTTATATTAGAAAACCACCCAAAAAGTCTCTCTCAATTGGGGAATCATTGTTGATGAAGATGTCTAGATCTAACCATCATGAAATCTAGATGCTTATCTCGATAAGGACTACAAGCTATGTTATTAAAGAGTATTAAGCACCAGGGACTAGTAAGTTCTTCATATATACAAAAGCCTATATCCCTCACCCAACCTTTTTTAACTAATCACCAAATACTACCAAAGTCAAAATAGGAAAAATTCATGTTAACTATTCTCAACTCTATAACGAATCCAAAATATTCAAACTGACTATGATGTGCTCTAAAATTAATCTCAAAGTCAAGATCCAACTCATTGTAATTCCATTGCACTAGTGTGGCATAATAAGTATGTAACATAGGAGTTAAGATTTTTTCTTATAATATGACTTGGATATCATTCCATGTGGTATCTCACCTAATTAACTTGACGTTTCTAAAGTTTTGGGTATGATTGTCGTCAAGAAACAAAGAACTAATTCATTCATCTATGGGTGTTCTTTGACTAATTTTTGGTGCTTCAAGTAATGGTTGGTGAAGTAGTGTCTCTATAAATGGGATGCTCTCATTGATATTTATGGATGTGATAATTGATAATTTACCATGAGATAAGTCTAATAGGGTCATTTATTTTGGATTCCATTTGACATGTGTAGGTAATGTAATGTTAAAAGAAAAAGGAAGAATAGCATTGATGGAAATGAAATAGACTGCTTTGATGTCACTAACAAAATTTTTAATAATGATGGATGAGGATTCTTCCCTACATATAACATCATCACTATCATTTACAATTTTGTCTACTACTAAGACTATAGTTGGGACCAAATTTGACATTGAACTTTATCTTAATCCCAAAATAAAGTTGATATCAGATTTGGATAATATATTTACCCTTGGTCTAGATGCACCCATTAAAAGATCTTGTTGAAGCACTTTAGTACCGTACTTATTTTTTACTACTCTTTGGGAAATATTTGATCTTGAATGAAGATATTTTTGATATTATGAACTTTTGGGTATTAGTTTAAAAGAATATGATATTTCAATAGGTGGATTAGATGATGTTTGAATCAATATTGGATGTTGATCAAAAATGGGTATTAGGTCATAAATCATTGTTTGGTGGATAATTGATGAAAGGCTATCATTTTGATTTAGATAGGAAATGGTATGATTTGGATCTAAAAGGACATCTTGACATATTTATAAATTTGGCCTTTCAAACATGAATAGATGTGGGTTATGTCTGATGTATTCAGCATATACCATCTCTTAGCTGGTGAGATGGGGGATGTTATAATTATAATCAGTAGATGGGAAGTTTGATTGGAATTAAGGGTTACTAGTGATAGACTGATATTTTTGTGGAAAGTTTTGGCATTCACTAGTAACAAATTGTGTTGAAGAACTGGTTTGATTTTGGAATAATTTATCTATTGGGTTTGTGAAAGTGTGGTTATTGGTGAAGAAATTTGAGATTTAGTTTTGGGGTAAATTAGATGAAAAATCAAATTATTGATTTTGATTATTATATAAAGGTTAATTTGGATGGGTGTAAAAAATGGAAGGTGAATTTAGTTTGGTACATATTTGGACTTGACTAGATTGGGGTTTGACTAGCAAATATATTTTATTATGTATGAGTGTTATAAAATGGTGGTGAAGGTGGACTAAAATTTTGACTTGTGGTGACATTATGATTAGAAAAATATAGATATATGTACATAATTTTATTTGTGCTAGGTGGCATTTGATAGGTGGATAAACTAGGACTAGAAGAACAATTCAAAAAAAAATTTGATTATTGTATTTAGGAAATTGATTTGACTCTATCCCCAAATTATAGTTTTGATATTGTTCCATGGGTGAATATGAATAGGAGATGTATTAATGATGTGGATTGAATTGGTTATTTGGGTAATTTGAATAATTATCCATGTTTTGACTCAATTGATTAAGGTTTGAGTTTGAATACATATTCAAACTTGGATTTTGATTGGCTTGATGGTTGATTTGATTTAAATGTGAACTTGAATCAAAGTTGGTTGGATTGAAATTTCAATTATGAATTGTGATCTAGGGTGAAATTGGTTTTGTTATGGTTCTAAGATGCCATGATTTTTTAAAATGGGTGACAATATTGACAAGAAACCAAAAATGATTGAAAGTTTAATTAAATGACTTCACAAATAAGATATGTGCCAAGGGAAAGAAAGAAACAACAACCAAAAAACTTATATTATAATCAAACAAGCAATTTCACATAAAGGGTGAAAACTAGGATGAAAGGTTGTGAACAACTATTGGGCTTTCTATTGTCACTTACTCATCTGTGCTTTCATCTATAGCCTAAATTTTTAAGGTGCTAACCATGGAGGATCCTACCATTCCCATGGACCACTGAGTCTAGTTTTGAGCTTGTGTGAAAAGTTACTCTTGATGTTAGACACTAATCGATCCACCAAAGTTGAATGGAAAAATATGTTATCCTATGCTTAAGGTTTATATGAGCTTATCTAGGGGGAAATCATGGAGGAAATTGATAGAGCATATACACATTATTAGGTCTTATCTCAAAGTGCCCAACATAGTCATAGGGGTCTTAGTGTGTTGATAATTAGAAATATCATATTTTGAGTCAGATGTTGAAACCCTAGGTATTAGAACATGAAAACCCCTCATCTCATGGTGTGATTACAACACATAACCACTAGGCAATTGAACTAGTTGGGTCTCAATTTATGTACCTCGTTGGTTAATGGGGTTTGGCCTACTACATGGTGGTGAAATCCATGATCAATAAAGACCCTAAGAAAATAAAAATAAAAGTAGATACCCATTTCTAATTTTCAAGTTTCATTACCAATGTAATACTAAGGAAGGAACATACATGAATATTACTTGGGTAACACAAATAATTGTAAAAATGTTTCTGATTTCTAGGTATCATTACTAACGTAATGCCAAGGAAAGAGCATACGTGAATTTCACAACTACAAATAAAATTCTAAAATAAAAGTGATGTAATTATTAATAATTTTGAAAAATAAAACAAAAATGTTAGCAACAAAAAAAATAGGCTTTTATTAATTCTTTTACTGGTCCGTTTTAGTAAGCATTCTAAAAACAAGGTGTTCGAATGTTTGATTTGGTGAGAAATGAGATAACTTGCAATGATCAAGTGAAAAACCATGAAAAACAACAAAAAAAACCAATATTATTACAAAAACATTGTTACACAGTCAAGTCAAAAAAGTAAAATTGAAATAATATAATAGAAGGAAAAAACAAAAAGTAAAAAATAGAAAGACCCATGCTTATAGGATGATTTTGTTGCATAGAACAATGATTTCATTATGAGGAATGATGAATTCACTGCACACATAAATGATTTATCTATGGGAAATGATGAAATCATTGCATATAAAAATTATTTTTTTGCATAGAATAATGATTTCCTTATGAGGAATGATGAATTCACTACACATGTAAATGATTTATCTATGGGAAATGATGAAATCATTGCATATAGAAATTATTTTGCTACAAAATCTGATGATTTCACTATGAAAAAGAGAAATTTAATTGCAAAGAAGAATAATTTTGTTGTTTTATGATGAACTATTGTGAATGTTGACAAAATCACCATTTTTAGTCAAAATCACTGTTAACCTAAAAAGAGACAAAAAACATAGAAAATTCAGGAAAAAGGAACAATTTCACTATTATGTTCTATAATTTTGCTTCTATAGCCTTTGAATTTGTTGTTACATAAAGAAACATACACAATCAAAGAGAAAACTAGTGACAACAACCTATAGTCTATACTGGCACTAAAAGAAGTAAGATTAAATGCAAAATACAAGCATAAACAACAAAAATAAAAAGATAAATTCTATCTAAGTGCAAAATATGATGATAAGAATATTAAAAAGACGTGGGAGAAATCTCATCAAGCATGCCAAAAATGTATGAACTAAATTTAGATATGTAAATAAAGTAAACTAATTCTAATCTAAGCTAAAATTCAACTATGCTAGAGCAACAAATAAATAAAACAATAATCAAAACTTCACACTTTGAATACAAGATTTCTCCATTATGATGTTTATCCGATTTGATCTTTCAAGTATGTGGTTCTCACTACTCCAATGTAAAGAGAGAACATGCAGTATTTTGGTGCAAAAAGGGAGACTTTTATTCACTTTGATTTATTTGTTCTTAAGATCTCTAGATTCATGATTTCAAAATATAATATTGTAATTGTTAGTATGATTGTGATCTCTATATTTTTGATGTCAAAAAATCTTGTGATTTAAAAGGATCTTGTGATTTCAAAGGATGATTAGAAATGAAAATTTACAAGATTATTTATAGATGTTTGGAGAAGGATCCAATGGTGTAAGATCATTTAGAATTTTTAAATTTTCCAAATGATCAATGGTGGCTAATGAGTCCTCACCCATGAAGATGGAGACCTTTTCAAAATGGTTAAGAAAAGAGTGGAGTTGGTTAGCTAACTCAATAAGACCAAGTCAATTTCCTTGACAACTCAAGGGATGAGTCATAAGAGGTGGAGAAATTTATGGATTTCATTAGGATGAGGGAGAAAAAGGTGGGAGATGGTTTTAATAGGTGGAAAATCCATATTTTATTAATTAAAATAATGATTTAAGGGTGCATAATTGACCTATTCAATATGTTGAATTTTTCAATTATTTAAATTTAGGAAGAAATGTGATTTATTAATTTAAGAATAATTATTAAATAGATTAGGCACATTTAAATACAAATGAAATTTAGGTGGCTATAGTTATTTCACATTGGTTTCACTAGAATGTATGATAAGGGAAAGTGAAGCTGATCTACAAATCAATCTTAGCTCAGAGAAGATAAATCACATAAGCCCTTCCTCTTGTAGGTACATGATGACACTTTTGACCTCACAGGAAAAACTATCACCCATACCACTTGAAAATTTGTTTATCATGTCATGATTCACTTTTTTATCCATAAAAAGGTATAATGGATACATTTGGTAATAGTTTCATTAAGTTTCTCAAGTGATTTTGGCAGCTTTTAGTGCCAAAAATGCCTATTTTAAGGCCATTCATACAGTTATTCTAGGTAAAAATTATCTTAAGGAAAGAGATTTATTCACTATAAGGTTAAAAAAATTATTTTTAAGAAGTTTCAGGTCTTAAAATGAAGAAAATTGATTTATCTTTCATATCAACCTCCTTGGCAGATTTAGAAGGGCCATCAATTTTTGCTCAATATAAGAAAGAGAGAGATTCAAGTAAAAATATACTAATAAATGATAATTAACATAATTAAATTCAAATTATTGGAATTGGTTTCATATTCATCATCCCATCTTTATGAACAATTGCTAAGAGTGTAAGGGGGTCACTATGACCTAGTCATCCAGACAGGGTCCAGGGTTGTCTCTATTTATTCACTTTAGAGATCGATAGAGAAAAATAGTTTTAGGGGTATTATTTCAAGTTTAAATAGGAAATTTTAAGTGTTTTAATAATCAGCTAATTTTCCTTAATAAGGCAATTTTTTATAAGAAATTGGTTGCCTATTTTGACTTGAGATTTGGCAATTTTCAAGCTTGTTTGATATATTAGTTGAATGTATTCATTTTTAGGAGTTTTCAATATCTTGTTTCAGTTATAGTAAACATATTTCATCAAAAAAAAAATTATATGTACCTTCTTCTTAAAAATATCTTTCTTGAGATAGCTTGGGTGGTCATTTGGTCCTTCCACAAGGTATAGTTGTAAATCTAATGAGATTATTAATGTGTGAAGAGCATCTAAGTGAGTTTGTCATGATATTGAGTAGATTAAGTATGATTTTTTTTTAATTTTCCATTTAATTATATTCCATATGATTTAAAATGACCATTATCTTTTAATATCTTAAAATATCTTTTGTAGGCCTAATGGGTAGGCTAGAAGGACATCATGGCAAGTAATGGAAGTTATGAGGACTCATGAAGATTAAGAGGTTCATTTTGAGGTCATGATATTATTTGAGAGTTATTATAGGGTCTTAAATATGATTATATACAATATTTGGTGCAAGAATTATATTATAAGCCTTATATGCCTAGAGAACACAATTAAGACTATGTATGGTTGTATTGTCAAATTAAGAGACCTCTTTAAGGACTGTATACCTTAATGGATGTGTTATGATGGTGATATATGAGTTGTCATGAGTATTATAGAAATATATAAATGATGATATTGATATAAGTTTCACTAACGTATATTAAAATCATGAATAAACCTCCTTATAACTTAGTTTAGCAAAGTTTAAGGTAAGTTAGCATTTTTAAGGTAATATATTATTTCTTGTTTCCATGGTATTAAAAACTCCTTATGAAAAAGTTAATTCTTATTAAAGTTGAGTGTGGATTAATTAATGTAAATATAATATTTGAGTCACTTTTTAATATTGAAACCAACCTCCCACCACTCCTTAGTTTGTACACAAAGAGAATTCTTGACCTACAACAATCACCCATGAAGGTACTTTAAAAGGTGTCATTTTGAGCATGAAGGTAAGAAAATAGTGAAAGGGTATAAGGGAAGATGAAAAAATTACAAAAAATATAAATATGATGGCTATATTCTCATTTAAGTCTCCACCTCACATTCTCCAACATGATGATCTTAGGCCATACAAATAGTAACCTACAACCATGTATGTTGGCTAACAGTCAAACTTCTATACAGCATAAAATTTTGAGTAGGTCAAGATAATAGTTGAAAATGAAGAGGTTCCATGATATATTTAAGAAATAATGTCATGAATATTATCCTCTAAAATCAAAAGAAGATTATTAAAGTAAAGAGAAAGGGTGCAATGCACACCTACAACTAGCTTATTAGGCTTATTTAAGTTCTAAGGACATTTCAATGAAAGGGTGTAATGATGAGGTTTGAGGTTGACATAGATAGTAAATCCATAAATACAAATAAACTTAGTGCTTAATCTTGATATAAGGTATAAATAACCTCTATATGCATAAGGTATCTCAATAGAAACCTACGGTCTAATGACACAGGTTGTGTATGTCAAGCATGAAAAACTTGTGTGAGAGGTTAATTAAGGAGTTTTAGTGTCTTTTAATACCATGTATGGGGATTTTAAAATAGTCATGATGACGTATTCAATGTATTATCATATTCACCTTCACCAAATAGGCCAAGATGATGGCCATATCCCCTATAGGCCTATAAGGTCTTAAAAAGAAAAAGTCTCATTTGTTTTAAAAAGGTGTGGTTTGAGAAAAGTTATAAGGTTTCAAGTTTGATCACCAAGTTATGAGACCTAAAAATAGTGAAAAATAATTTTAAATAATTTAATGGTTTATATAAATATTCATATGACACCTATAATCCATATAAACATCATATGTACACTTACAGTCAGTGACTTAAAGGTAGTTAAAGGCAAGAGTGGAGATGTGAGCAGGATTCATAAGTGATGAAAAGGAATTGTGAGTTTTTAAATGATTTTTTATGAGTTTAGAGTTGAATAGGATCTATCTCCATTGAGTAAGTTCCCATGAAATTCATGATCTAAAAGGGTAAAACATAATCAACCCCAAAGGCACCTATAGGCTGCAAGATAAGACAAGTTTGTTCTAAAACTAAAGGGAAGGATAGAAATGTTCAAAAAGACACTTAGGTACTTCTAATTTTTAAACAAAGGTTCATAAGGTCATGTTAAAACTAAAGGAAACATACATAAGTTGAATCAAAACTGAGCTTAAACCTCTATTCACAGTCAAGAGCAACTATAGTTTTGCCTACTATGAGGGTTTTGCTTGATTGGGGATGTGTGTGAAGGAGAAGAGATTATAGGTTTATTTTATATTCACAAGGTAATAATAGGTTTTGATTTTATGTCATAGACCTTGATGAAGGTTTTATTTCATCTAAATATCCACCTATAGCTAAAGAATTATGTTTATCCACCTACAGTAAGCTAATGGCCTACAGGCAGTATTTATGAAAGAATGAGAGCATGGGACATGATTTAGTATGTAAGATTAATTAGTGTTAAGTTTGAGAGTATGAAATATTTTATTCTTGAGTATTTAATCCATTTCCATTGAGATAATTTCCTTTGGATGTCCTAAACACAATCCCTTTTGAGACCTACAATCGTACTCATATTTTAAGTGTGAAAAATGTCTTCTCATTGAAAGAGGTATGTGTAATATTAAGGAGGGAAAGTATATAATCTCAAATAAATTATTTCATAAAAATTTTAACATAAAATAAGGATATGAATCTTTTTTCATGGACCTTTAGGGTTAATAATGTTTGTTTGCATACAAACCCTCAGTGGTGAAACTCAATATTTTGGACCTATTTGAGAGGTAAATGTTGATAGCTCAAATCATCATGGATAACTTTCATATATAATTCAATAATTTTTTTATATATATGTCTGATTATAATCAAGTTTTAAGGTATTAAACCCTAGATGACCTTCCTTGCCTTAACACACACAGGCAGACCCAACCACTCATAGGAGAATTTGGTGTTTTGAGAGTTATATAGGCACAATCACGACTTGTGATTTTGTAGAGTGGATTTTTTTGAGTTTAAAAAGATAATCATGGTCACTTTAAGGCCATAATAATAGCACACATGCCTACTATTTTATCTCAGACCTTGCCCACTTCATTAGCAAAGGGCAATCATGAAACTAAGGGTCTATTTGAGCTCAAAGCACAAAACAAGTATGCCATACCTTATGTAAGGTCCTTGAGGAAATTAAAAGTTATATAAAAGTTTTAAATACAATTTTATGAGGCATTAACATTCAGTTTTCAACTCAAATTCCCTTAAGGGCTAGCAAGAAGGTGACAGACTCATAACCCCAGGCACCCTGGCCAATACATCAAATGTATACATATGGGTAATGATCCTATCCAAGGAATTTATAATCATAATAAAATTAATTTTTTAGGTTTTTTAACTTTTGATAGTATTAATATTGAGTTTTTAGGCCCAAACCCCAATTTGGACCTATATTGAGCTTAAGAATCACTAGGCATGCCACTCAATGAGTAACTTCAGATACTCACGCCACCTCTCAAAATTTACATGGGAAGATTAGACATTTTGGATAGTTCAAGAGGAAATTAAAGAATTTTTTCCAAGTGGAAGGATATTATTTCATGTTTTTCTCTTTATAAACAATCATTAAGACCTCAAACATGTCTTAAACCCTTTTAAAACCCTGATTGTGACCAGTCAAAGGAAATGGACCACAAATGCACATATAATGCCATAATTTTATCTTAAAATTTTTTTTTTTTTTTTTAATACTACAATTAGGTTCTATACATGTACTTTTATGTTGATCTCACTCATCCATACTACCACAAAATCCTTTTTTTACATGTTTTTGGTGTTTTTAGGTTTTCTAAGCAAAAGAAAACTTACCAATAATTAAATGATGTAATTTTTGATGTCTCCTAACTATTTAATCCCAAAAAAAATCATTTTATAATCTGTATGTGGTTAAACTAGGCCCATTTTCCAAGGTAGTCTCAAATAAACTCAAAATGAGACTAGGTGACAAGGTGATTTCTTGGTTTGCATACTTCCACAGGGTTTTAGGACCCAAAAATTTACATGGAGGTTTATGATAACCTATAAAAATTTAATCACATGATTTTGGATTATTTCACACATTTTGGAACTCTTTGGGGCCAAATTTCTCTTTCTAGGCCTAGGAAGCCTAATTAGGCCTAGTTGGAGAAGAAAATGAAGGAAAAATAGTACTTCCACTTAGAATTGTATCATGAAATTTTGTGTGCATATGTAAGGGGATATAGGATACTCAAAAAAATTCCCAAGTTTCCAAGTTGATATGTACAATCTCATGGATAAGGAGCCTTATAGGTTTTTAGGGATACAAGGAATGGGTGTTTTAGCAAGCAAATGGAGCAAAATTGCATCTTCTAGACTACTTGATGGCTCCAAATTATTTGTTTCAGGTCTAATGTCATGTTTAAAATACATTAATGGTGTAATTTCACCTATAACATTATAAAAACCAATTTTCTCTCTCATATGCCTCTTTGCTCATGAAGGAGCCAAATGATCAAAGTACTAAATTGATGCATAAAAACATTTCAACAAGTTTTATTGAGGTCGATCCTTATTCCATGCCACTTTTAGAGTATTAATAAGTCATATTTTGGTTTGGATAGGTTTTCAAAGGTGGAAAAGGTCTCCAAGAGTCCTATTAAGGCCTTCTTTCCTTCAAATGCCTAAGATGTTGAAAAGATCAAACAAGCATCAAAGATCTCTAACAGCCCAAGAAAGATGGAAGGATCTCATTAATGGTTTGTATAAGGTTTAAAATAAATAATTTATCAATTCATGATAACCTACTCTCATTGATAAAGACCTATTTTCAAGGAAGACTTCTTCACCAAAAATGTAGGGTATGCAAGCAAATATTTAGGAGGTTGTATTGGTCAAACATTAAGACATGAATGCTTAAGACTCCTTAAAATTTCCAAAAAAAATCCTAATTTATATCCCTATGCCACTTTTGAGAAGTAATATGAGAGATACTCAATGAATACTACTTTGGGTTTGAAGATGACTAAATGAATGTCACATTTCCTAGTTTTTTGTGGGTTGACTTATCTCTTTCTCTCTCTTCTCTCATTATCTCTATATGTAAGTATATGTTTGGAATTTTAAATAATCCTTAACCCAATTTTTTTCAAGGCCATAATCATAAAAATACTTTTACTTATCTATTTTGAATTTATAAGACTAAATATGTGCCTCTTCAAAGCTTATATTTAGTGTATGCTAATGGTTAGTTGATGAATGACAATGATAGTACATGATTCCTCTCATCTTGTCCTTTCCTTTTTATATATTTGTAATTTTTGGTTCATCCCTATAGTTTTAATATTGTGCTTGAACAATATTTTATGTTTGGAAAGTGTGAGCTCTTCTTAGTGTCTTTGAGAGATCTATTGATAAACTACCTTAGATCATCCATCAAGCTGAGACTCTATGTGAAACATTGATGTTTGAGTACTTTATTTTGATAATTGAAATCAGGTCCATGTTCTTATAAATCCTTCTTAGTGAATATTACATAAGTAGATGACACATGTTGGTGTATCACCTTAGTTAGATAGGTTTTCCTTTTAGTTTACCTTCTTCTCTTTTCTATTACAAGTTGGTAGTGTAGAGTAAAGATACTAAATAATACATTAAGGGGAGTTATCTCCTTAAAATATAGAGATTAAATCTAGCTATTAGGTCACACACAACCTTGGATTGTCTACATGTTACTTCAGACTATGAAGGCCTAAAACTATCTTCACAAGGGTGTAAGTCTTGTAGTTCACAATTTTTGGCATGCCTAGTGGGACCTTAGTCCAAATCAACAAAATGATTTATTAGTGTTGTTATTCTATAGATAAAACTTTAGAGGCATTAAAAATATTAATGGAATCTTCAAGTTCTATTATCCCAAGCATAGTTTCCAAGTAAGTGTATCTTCATTTCATTATCTTGATGTTATTTTTATGAATCCTTTAAATAAAATGAAATTTTCATGAAAGTTAATGAGCCTTATCAGTATTATGGTAATCCTTATCATCCTTATTATGAGCCTTATCAGTCTTATGATGAACCTTACTAGTGGTATGTTGGTTATCATTTTTATAGTGATCCTTATTAGCCTCATTATGACCCCAATTTTGCATCTCAGTAGCCTTGTCAAGACTTGTAAGAGTCACACACATCTCCTCCTACTCCATTTCCAACTCAAAATAATGATTCCAATACCATATCCTTATTGTAATTTAGGCCAAATATGTTAAATTCTGAAGGGGTGATGAGAGTTTGGGATAGAGAGGTGGATGTGATACCATTTCATCTCATAGAGAAGATGAGGAAGATAGTATAGATGTTTATAGATAGGTGGGTAGTATTTGGAGAGGAGAATCAATATTTTATGACTTATGAATTACATGAAATGAGCACCATGATCCAATTATGGATAGATAGGTTAATTAGATGGTATAATCAAGAGTTCTAACTCCAAAAACTTCCCCCATCTCTTCCTACCCCTAGTCAAACTTCTTGTATTCCATGTTTCCTTCTAGCTACACCTACCCTTCCTCAAGAAAATAAGATTATTCCATATTTTAATCCTTTTTGGGATATGATTATTGGTTATTCTATGAAAAATCTTATGGATGAATCTCTTGAGCCTTCCCTTATGTCCATTAAAAATCATAACTATGATGATTCTTGAATGTAGCTTGTAAGCTTATCACACCCTGTATCCCTCCCTCAATCTACAATGAATCTTTTAGAGGAAGATCCTAAGCTTAAGGTTCCAAGTTGTAAAATAATGGTTGAGTAATTGGAAAATAATAAATAATCATGATTTGATCAAGTGGAAGAAGAGGTTGTTGAGTCCATCCCAAATAAATTCCTAACTTGGAAAGATATTCTTCATGAACTAGCTCAAAACCAAAAGGGAGAGAGAGTGTTCCAAGTCAATCTAAGGGATTCCTCAATCTTTCCAAATATTTCATCTACTCATCAAATATTAGCTAACTATGAAACACAAATTAAATTTAAGGTCGATGAATTGATTGTTAGGTGGAAGAACGAAATTCAGAATTCTCTCCTCCTTCCCCAAGAGCCTCTCCAAGAATCCTTCAATAAGCCTAAAATAAAAATTACAAGTTAGAAGGACACTCTTTCAAGTCCTAAACCAGCCAATGCACTCTATTTCCCTCCCACCCTCTCATTTTTGAAAGAGAACATGTTGATTTGAGGGAATAATATGAGCATTCAGCTAGAGATGAGAGTTTGTTAAGCAAGTTGGAAAAAGTAGTGGTCTTTGAAAACCTTGATAAGGTTACAACCATAAAAGAGACTCTAGAGACCTCTATTTAAGATGTTGTGAATGAATATGATAAATAATTCTTCATTGGTAGTCCTCTTCATGAGGGAAAAGAAAACTAATCAGACTTAGATTTTGCCAAGTATGATGAGTTAACTCTCTCTTAGACCAATGAGTTTACATTCAAGATGGAAGAGGAAAAAGATAAATATAGTTCTCATGTATTAATATTTTATAAACAAGATGAATAAAACTCATTGAATAAATTTTACCATGACTTTATGGGTGATTTTAAGTGTTTACTAGTAGTGAATCACTTGAAATAGTAGTTGAGCATGAGGAAGTTGACCTTGAGGAGGTTGATTCCATGTTTGACACTCATGAAATTCATTTAATTCTACTTGAATAGGAGGATAAATATTACTTTAAATATTATCTAATTTAGGTTGACCAAAGTGAGAAACCAAAAAATGATTGGTAGTTTTACATTGAGTCTCTATCAGAGATTGAAGATCTTTGCAAGGATACATTGCCCATTAGAGAATATGATTATGAGAAGCTTGATAAAGAAAAACCTATTAAATATCATGATTTATCTTGGGTTGAATATTCAAATATCCTTAAATAGATTGAATAAATTACAATATATGATAAGAATAATGAGGTCACTCAAGATTCCATAGAAACTCAAAGACAATGCCTAGATGAGGTATCACTTGATGAGGTTGTAATTAACAAGTACTATAAGAAATATCCTAAAGTATAAGATGAATAAATCTTCATAATTTAATGGTTTTGTGTTTATTTTCAACTTAAAATTCTTTAAATAGGATCGGAAATCATAAATAAGTTGAACTCGATGAAGCAAAATTCCAAGAAGCATCTTGTTTCATATCCTTATTCACCATGTGAAGTAAGTGATCTAAAAAACTTTATTTTTGATCCTAAAGGAGGATTATTTGAAGGTAAATTATAGTTATTTTATATTTCCTCTAAGTGATGTCAATTGCATTAGTTTTCTTAAATTTTGTTTCAATAAGTGCTTTGTTAGCACATGTGTTTTGTTAGTCTAGTTTCCTTACTTTGTTGTCTTTCCTTTTCATGTCTTTGAGGAGTAAGAAGTTATCTTATTTTGAGTCAATAATAGTGGTCATTGGTAAATTTATAATAAGGATTTTTTAAAAGTTTATGAGTGATCTTATGAGTCTAAAATAGATTTCAATGGTCAGGTTCTTAAGTATAGTAGGCATACTTCCCGACTAAGTCCCCAAAATGTTGATAATTTTGATCTCATAGGTCAAAATATCACCCTTACCACCTGAAACTTTGTTTTTAATTTCATTTTTCACTTTTTTATCATATAATGGTACAATGGATACATTTTTTAGCATTTTCATCAGGCTTCTCAAGTGATTTTGGCAGTTTTAGTGCCAAAAACACCTATTTTGAGGCCATCTGTATAGTTATTCAAGGTAAAACTAAGATAAATGAATATTAATATCATTATTTATCCATTTAAAATTTTTAAAAAAAAAATTTAATAGATTTTAGATCTTAAAATGAAGAAAACCAATTTATCCCTCATATCGACTTCCTTAGTAGCTCTAGAAAGACCATTGGTTTTTGCTCAGTACATTCAGGAGAGAGAGAGATTTAGGGAAAAATATATTGGTAAAATATATGTACCTTAATTAAATTTAATTTATTGTATTTTTTTTAATATTCATCCCCCCATAGTTATGAACAATCGCTAAGAGTGTAAGAGGGTCACTATGACCTAGTCATCCAAATAGGGTCCAATTTTGTCTCCATTTATTCACTTTAGAGATATATGGAGAAAAATGGTTTTATTGGAATGATTTAAGGTTTAAATGATACCTTTTTAATGTTTTAATAATCATCTAATTTTCCTTTATAAGGGGCTTTTTTATAGGAAACTAGTTTCTTGTCTTGACTTGAGATTTGGCAGTTTTCAAGTGTGTTTGACATATTAGATTAATGTATTAATTTTAAAGAGTTTTCAAGATAATTTTTTAATTAAATTACATATATTTAATCTAATAAAACTTTTTAGGTAACTTAATCTTTAAAATCTCTTTCTTGAGATAGCTTGGGTGGTTATTTGGTCCTTTCACAAGGTGTAGTTTCAAATCTAATGAGATTCTCAGTGTGTGAAGAGCATCTTAGTGAGGTTTTCATGATCTTAATGGGATTACGGATGAGATATTATTAATTTTCCATTAATTTATATTCCATATTATTTCAAAGGACCATGCTCTCTTAAGAGCTCAAAATCTCTATTGTAGGCCTAATGAATAGGCTAGAAGGACATCATGGTAGGTAATAGAAGTTATGAGGACTCATGAAGATGAATAGGTTAATTTATAGATCATGATATTATTTTAGAGTTCTCATATGGTCTTAAATATGACTAGAGACACTCTTAGGTGCAATAAGTCTATTATAAGCCTTATATGCCTAGTGAACACAATTAAGATTATGTATAGCTATAGTCAACTTAAGAGACCTACCTAAGGATTGTATACCTTAATGGATGTGTTATGATGGTGATATATGAGTTTTCATGAGTATTATATAAAAATATAAATGATGAGAGTGCTCTAAGTTTCACTAAGGTATGATAAAACCATGAAGAAAACCTCCTTAGAACTTAGTTTAGTATAGTTTAAGGTAAGTTAGCATTTTTAAAGGTAATATGTTATTTCGTGTTTATATGATATTCAAACCTCCTTATGATAAATTTGATGCTTCTTCAAGCTAAGTGTAGATTATGGAATGTCAATATAGGTCTTTAACTCACTTTTTTCTCTTATATCCAACATCCCACCACTCCTCAGTCTATATAAATAGAGAAATCTCCACCTACAACACTCACCCATGAAGGTACTTCAAAAGGTGTCATTTTGAGCATGTAGGTAATAAAATAGTGAAAGGGTCTAATAAAAGATTAAATAAACACTTAAAATTAAAATATTATGGATATATGCTAATTCAAGTCTTCACCTCACATGCTCTAACATGATGATCTTAGTCTGTATAAATAGTAACCTATAGCCATGTATTTTGGCTGACAATCAAACCTCCATGCAACATAAAATTTTGAGTAGGTCAAGATAATGGATGAAAATGAAGAGGTTTCATGAGATATTTAAGAAAGAATGGCATGAATTTTATCCTCTAAATTCAAAATAATATTATCAAAGTGAAGATAAAGGGTGTAATACACACCTACAACTAGCTAATTAGGCTTATTTAAGCTTTGAGAACATTTCAATGAAAGGGTGCAATGATGAGGTTTGAGATCAATGTAGACAATCAATCCATCAATATAAATAAACTCAATGCTTAAGCTTGATATAAGGTCATAAATAACCTCTCTATGTAGAAGGTATCTCAATAAAAACCTACAGTCTAATGACACAGGTTGTATATGCCAAGCATGGAAAAATTGTGTGAGGTTAAGTAAGGAGTTTTAGTGTCTTTTCATAACATGTATGGAGAGTTAAAAATATTCATAATTACCTACTCAAGGTATTCTCAAAGTCACCATCACCAAATAGGCCAAGATGACATCCATATCCACTACAGGCCTGTACGGTCTTAAAAAGGAAAAGTGTCATTTGTTTTGAAAATGTGTGGTCTAAGAAAAGTTAGAAGGTTTTAAGGTTGATCATGAGGTTATGAGATGTCAAAATAGTGAATAAGACTTTTTAAGAATTCAAGGGTTTATATAAAATTTTATAGGACACCTATAGTCTATATAAACATCATATGCACACCTATAGTAAGTGACCTAAAGGCAGTCAAAGGCAAGAGTAAAGATGTGATCAGGAGTCATAAGTGATGAAGAGGAATTGTGAGTTTGGAAATTATGTTGTATTAGTTCAGAGTTTAAGAGAATATATCTCCATTAAGGAAGTGCCCATAAAAATCATGATCTAAAAGGGTAGAACACAGTCAACACCCAAAGGCACCTACAGGCTAAAAGATAAGACATGTTGGTGCTAAACCTAAAGGGAAGAATAGGGATGTTTGAAAAGACACTGAGGTCCTCCTCAATTGACACAAAGGTTTATAAGGTCATGTTAAAACCAAAGGAAAGATGAATCAAAACTGAGCTTAAACCTCTATTCACAGTCAAGAGAAATTATAGTTATGCCTACTATGAGGGTTTTGCTTGATTGAGGATGTATGTGAAGGAGATGAGATTATATGTTTAGTATATATTCAAAAGGTAATGATAGGTTTTAAGGTCATGTCATAGACCTTGATGAAGGTTTTATTGCATCTAAATATCCACCTACAGTCAACCAATAGCCTACAAGTAATCTTTATGAGAGAATGAGAGTATGGGATAGGAATTAGTATGTAAAGGTAATGAGTATTAAGGCTGGTAGTATGAACACTTTTATTTTTGAGTATGAAATCTATTTCCATTAAGATAAGTGCCTTTGGAGTTCCTAAACATAATCATTTTTGAGATGTAAAGTCTTACTCATTATTTAAGTGTGAAGAATGTCTTCTCATTGAAAAAGGTATGTGTAACAGTAAGGAGGGAATGTATATGATCTCAAATAAAGGTTTTAATCAAGTTTTTAACATAAAATTAGGAGAGGATGATATGTTCATAGACCTCTAGGGTCAACAATGCTTGTTTGCATACTAACCCTTAGTGGTGAAACTTAGTGTTTTGGGCCTATTTGAGAGGTAAATGCTTATAGATAATCATCATGGATCACTTTAATAGATAATTTAAGACATGTTTCAAATTTATGTCTGATGAGAAATCAATATTTAAGGTATTAAAGCCAAGATGACCTTCCTTGCCTTAACACACACAAGTAGACCTGGCCAGTCATGGGAGAATTTGGTGTTTTGAGAGTTCTATAGGCACAATCATGACTTGTTAATTGTTATGTGTTATTTTTATGAGTTGAAAAATACAATAATGGTCACCTTAAGTCTATACTAATAGCACATATACCCACTATTTTTTCTCATACCTTGCCCACTTCATTGGCATGGGGTAGTCATGATACTAAGGGGTCTATTTGAGCTCAAAGCACAAAAAAAGTATGACATAACTCCTATAGGGTCCTTTAGGCAATGCACATTCATATAAAATGTTTCCATAAACTTTTAGGAGGCATCAACACTCATTTTTCAACTCAAATGCCCTTAAGGGATAACAAGAAGGTGATAGACTCATAACCCCTATAGAGGGGTAATGAACCTATCCAGGTCATGTAGAATAATAAGGAAATTTTTTTATTTTTATAAACCTATCATAGTATTAATCTTGAGTTTTGAGGCCCAAAACTCAATTTGAACCTATCTTGAGCTTAAGAAACACTAAGCATGCCACATGAGGAGTAACTTTAGATACTCACACCACATCTCACACTTTGAATGGGAAGCTTATCCATTTTGGATAGTTGGTGAGTTTAGTTAATAATTATTTAAAAATTTAAGGAGTTTATTTTGTGTTTTTTTCTTTATGAACAGTCGTTAAGACCCCAAATAGGTCTTAAACCCTTCTAAAACCCTGATTATGACCAACCAAGGGAAATAGACCTCAAATGCACATATAATGACATATTTTTATCCTAAAAAATCTTTTATGTTGTTTAAGACTAAAATTATGTTCTATACATGTACTTTTATGCTAATTTCACTTGTACATACTACCATAAATGCCCTATTTTTACATGTTTTTAGTGTTTTTAAAGTGTTTTGAGCAAAAGAGAACTTCAAAATCATTGGATGATGTCATTTGGTATGTGTCCTATATATTAAATCCTAAGAAAATTTATGTTATTTTATGGAGGTGGTTGAACTAGGCCTATTCTCCAAGGTAGTCTCAAACAGACTCAAAATGAGACTAGGTGACAAGGTGATTTCTTGGTTTGCATACTTCCACAGGGTCTCATGACCCCAAAATTTACATAGAGGTTTTTTATATATACTATAAAAATTGAATCAAATTTTTTTGGGTGATTTCACATGTGTGGGATCTCTATGGGACCAAATTTCTCTTCCTAGGCATAGGAGGCCTATTTAGGCCTAATTGGAGAAGACAATGAAAGAAAAAGAGGAATTCCACTTGGATTTGGATCATCAAATTTTGTGTGGATATATAAGGAAATATAAGGTAATCAAAAATGTTCCCAAGTTTCCAATTTTATTCATAAATTATTTTTTACAAAGATCTTTGCAGGTTCTTAAGGCTATAAGGAATAGGTACTTTAGCAAGAAAATGGAGAAAAATTGCATATTATAGACTACTTGATGGCTCCAACTACCTTATTTCAGGGCTGATGTCATTTTGAGAATCCATTAATGGTGTAATTTTTCCTAGAACATTTTAAAAAATAATTTTCTCTCTCTTATGCCTCTTTGTTCATAAAGGAGCCCAATGATCAAAGTACTAAATTGATATATAAAAACATTTCAAGAGGTTTTATTGAGGTTATACTTATTTTAAATATACTTTAAGAGTATGAATAAGTCATAATTTTATTGGGAGAAGGTTTCAAATGTGTAAAAGGTCTCTAAGACTCTTATTAAGTCCTTCCTTCCTTCCAATGCCTCAGATGTTGAAGAGGTAAAACAAGCATCAAAGATCTATAAAAACCTAATAAATATGGAAATATAACATTAATGTATTGTATAAGGTCTTAAATAAATACTTGTTCAAGTCATGATGACCTACTCTCATGGATAAAGACCTATTTTCAAGAAAGACTCTTCTTCACTAAGAATGTAGGGTATGCAAGTAAAGATTTAGGAGGTTGTGTTGGTCAAACATTAGATATGAATGCTTAGGACTCCTTAAACTTTCAAAAATGAGAATAATATCTACCCTTATGTCATTTTTTATAATTATTATAAGATATAATCAATTAATACTATGTTGGGTTTGAAGAAGACTAAATGAATGTCACATTTCTTAGTTTTTTAGAGGCTACCCTGTCTCTTTCTCTATCTTTTCTCATTTTATCTATATATAAGCCTAAGTTTGTAATTTTAAACAATCCTTAACCTAATTTTTGGAAATTTCATACTTATAAAAACACTTTTACTCACCTCTTTTGAATGAATAAGACTAAATCCATGCCTCTTTAAAGCTTGTATTTAGTGTATGATAATGGTTAGTTGATGAATGATAGTGAGTGTAGATGCTTCCTCTCATCTTGTCCTTTAATTTTTATCTATTTTTACTTTTTATTTCATACCTATATTTTTCATAGTGCTATTGAACTATATTTTATGTTTGGCAAGTATGAGCTCTCCTTAGTGTCTTTAAGATACCTATTAAGCAGTTTTCTTAGATCATCCATCAAGCTAAGCCTCTATGTGAAACATTGATGTTTGGAGAATTTAATTTGAGAATTTAAATCAGGTCCATGTTCTTATTAAACCTTATTATTTCATATTACACAAGTGGAGGACACATTTTGGTGTATCACCTTAGTTAGATAGGTTTTCCTTTCAGTTTACCTTCTTCTCTTTTCTATTGTAAGATGGTAGTATAGGGTAGATATCATAGATAATACATCAAGGGGAGATATTCCAATAAAATATATAGATTAAATACACCTATTGATTCACCCACAAGCTATGATTGTCTCCATGTTACTTCAAACTATGAAGGCCTGAAACTACCTTCGCAAAGGTGCAAGTCTAATAGTTAATAGTATATTTAGATAATCGAGGTCATGACTAATATGGATCTTCTAGACCTAACTAAGTTTTATCTTACCACAAAACATCACTAGAGATGGTTACAAATACTCTAGTATATCTATACCACATAATAACCCTAGTTAGGCCCTATGGTTTCTAATAAATTAAACAACAAAGTAAAGTAAATCTAACCTAGTGCTCACCAAAGCTTGTGGCACAAATGGGGGATAATAAACATAAAAGTAAACATTCAAATAAAAAATCTACTCAAGTTAATATATAGGTAATCCTAATTTATGGAGAGGAATAAATTCAAAATCCATTACTTATGTTACTTCTATCTACAAAAATAGAGGAATAATAAATATGAATACCTACCTTGAAGATGAAACCATTGAGGCTCAATCTTTCCCTTGGAAAATAGTGATTTTCAAGATGTTGGTGTGGTTCATAAAGATCACAAAGATAGGTCATATTTAGGCTATAATACTTCTCTTATGCATCCAAGACATTTCCATAATATAATATTCTTATGTCCAAGAGTAAATCCTAAACAATGACTCCTTGAGTAGAATGGTAGAAGAGTAAATAGAAAAGAACCACAAATGAAGGATTATATTTATCTTTCTCATGAAAATGGAAAAAATAATGTGTTTATATAGCTTGATATTTTTGTAAACCCTTATAAATTTTCAGCCAACACGATAACCTAAATCAACCTAGTTTTTTGGGAAATAAATTAGTTAGGTCTTGAACTAATTTGGCTAGGTTAGCTTAGTCACATAATGTTCTCATTTATAACAATAGGTTCGATTTATTTGAATATGTTTAGTGGATGAAAACAAGAGGTTTTAGATTAGGTAAGGGATATTTAAGGTGTTGTATTGATTGTATGAGTATGTAATGGATGTCTCAAAGTTTAATGAAATGTATAGGAGAGGTTTGTGTTAGTTTTAAGTGGTGGTATAGGGAACAATAATATTGAAAATTAATAATGATATACCCACCCCTTTTTTGGTGCACCATTTAAGGCATGCACTTATAGAGATTTAGCCTTGATTGGTTCTTACAAGAGAGAAAGTGTATGCAATCAAAAATTCATCATGTTCATAAATCAATCCTGGATCGGATGGGATAGAGCACACCTACACATTCAATTGGGGAGCATATAATTGTTAAGTGGGAGCATGAATAATGTGAGGACTTGCTAGACATGATTAGGGGATAACTTATTACAACACACCATGTAAGATAAGGTTCCAAAGATTATAGTCTAACAACATTGCATAATAACACAATAAGAGTCCTATGATTTAATATTTAACTAATCTAATAACAATAAAAGCAAATCTAATCTAGTGTGCACTAAAACTTGTGGCACAAAGTGGGGGGTTAGTAAAGCAAAGATATAAAAACATGTATAGAGAACCTCAAATAAAGTAAGTATGAGTAACACTCTACTATGATATTTTATAAAAATAAATTTCAAAACATTTTTACTCTTGTTATGAAATATGAAAACCTTGCTTTGTTTTATATAATTCATTGTGATTCATTGGGAATTTTATCTAATTTCATGAAACCTTAATCAAATCACAACACATTAAGAAAACTTTAAAAATAGGGGATTCATTAAGGGGTGTATATTATCCTTACAATATTATTAGGTTCTTATTTTTATTTAAGTTAGAAAATAAAACTTGATGCACTTCAACAAGTAATCATGGATGTAGGCCCTAATATCTATATGATTTTTCACTAGCACAAGCAAATGAATTAATGCAATATGTAAAATTTAAAGGACATGTTAATATAAACAATTTAATTTTAATTTTTAAATAATTTTGAAATTTTTATTATCACTCTTTAACTTATAATTAAATTATCATTCACTTTATTCATTATCCTATGTGAAATGATGCATGTGTGTTTATAAGCTTATAAAATTAAAATTACTTACTATTGAATCATAAATTGACACATAATAGGTGTAAAAGGATATAAATAGATGGAAAGAATACACATGAAGCCCAAAAAGGGTCAGAAGGGATCACAAAGTAATAAGTTAGATGTGTAATACATTCTTGGACATACCATTAATGTAAATCAAGGACCATTCTACTACATTCCCAGAAAATCTTAGAAGATAATATAAATCAAGATGAATATATAGAGAAAAATAGATAAATATGAAGAGTAATATTATTCAATCGAAGACTTATGATACTTCTATCTACTAAAAAAGAAGAGAAAAAAGTTATAATATACTTATATAAATGTGAACCCATCGAGACTCAATATCTCTCTTGTCCAATGGGGATTTATAAGAGGTTTTTTTTGTTCATAAGGATCACTTTGTTAGGCCAAAGTATCCAAGACCTATCTATAAGACTAGATTCTCCAAAATAAGAAACCTAAGATAAATCTCCTTAAGTAGAATGGTGGAAGAGAAGATTGTGAAGAATCATGAATGAATAATAAATCTTGATTGCATATTATGAAAATGAAAAAAATTACCTTGTATTTATATGTAGAACTTACCCTAAAATCATTTGGATATGTTGACTATGCTAGGTCGACCCAATTGACCTATCACATTTTTAGGCTAACTCATTAGGTTTGTGTTAGGTCGACCAAGAGGCTAACAAAACAAAAGAGAGAAAGGGCCTTTAAACTATAAAAGGTTGACCAAGTTGACCTAATATGATAAATAGGTCAAAAGGGTGACAAGTAAGGAAATAAAGGATATAAAGAGGACAAATATTAGAATACTATGCAAGGGAGGAGAAACCGCTTAGGGAAAGTTTTTTAGGAACTAGTTGAATTGGTAATAATATGGAAAAAAGGGAAAACAATATTGTGACGCACCAAAGGTCTACCCACCCCTTTCTCGAAGCACCCCTTAAGGTGTTCACTTAGAGAGATTGAGTCTCAATGGGTTACTACAAGATATAAAGTGTTATTAATTGATAAGAGGTTAAAAATATTATGTATATACATATTCCCCACTCCAAGCTCATCACGTGTCACTAAAGTGTAACAAGGGATGGTGCTTCAAGAAATAAAATAAGGACACACATAATGTTGACACTAAAAAAAATTTATATTATTTTAAAATCATAAAATAACTAAAAATAAATGACTAAAAAAGGGAAACTAGTCTAAAAAGTAAATGCAATATGTACCTTGACTTACCTTTTATCATAGGATGGTTATTTTTGTGTTGTTAGTTTTGATTGTGTAGGGAATATAGACTACTTTGTAAAAACCCAAGAATACAAAACTAAAGATCAAAAACAAATAAATACAAGAAAATCCAAGATAACTGGTGCTATGAGGATGGGATTTACATGGGAAATTTGGCAAGCTGGGATGACAAGTGCTATGTTAGACCAAATGACCAAGTCAAACAACAAGATTAAATTGGGTAACTAAAAATCTAAGGCTACTACATACCAAAAAACTCAAACAAGATATCCTTAAGTAAGAAAGGCAAACTCACCAAATCAAACCAAGGATACACGTCAAATAGGATGGAAAAAAAATAAATGGGTAAAAGACTAACTAAAAAGACAAAATGGTAAAACAACATTGATGAGTGAGTATTAATAATCCACATCTTAATCAACAATGGAAAAAGGGTACAAACTCATTAATATATAATAATAAGATAGTAAAATCATGATAAATGGTAAAAGGAAGGTAAAGTAAGTCTAGTAGATGTAAATAAAATGATTCAAAGTTTCTCAAACATGTTGTTTCACTCTAAGGATAGATAAAACTAAAATAAAGTAATGGTAGCATGTTTTTAAGAGGTGAAGAAGAAGGAATTAAATAATAAGGAAAATATATTTTGAATCACAATTTATCTATCAAGGGGGGAAAATGAAATGGGTGGAGGGGAGAAAGAAGGAAAAACTAAGGTATAGGAACTCTTTATCAAAGTCAAGACACTCAAATTAGTTTTGTTAAAACAAGATGACTTTTGACCTTAAAAACTATGAATAACTTCTCTTAGAAACACAATTATTGGGTAAATAAATGAGTATATAGATCAACCCATGAAGGCTATATGCATGAAAATTAAAATGGACCTACCTTCTTATGACATGTTTCCCACTCTTCAAGACCCCTTGTAGAGTCATCAGTTTATTACAAATATTGATTACTTGCATGAGAAAGTAGGTATCACGTTAGAGTTTTTATTGAAATCCCCTTTTCTAATCTACTAGCCTACCATACCCCAAAGGACTTTGGCTTTATGTGAAGCTGACTATGGAGTTTGATATTTGATTGAAGATAGGAGATGTACTTATAATCATGTCTTTTGGTGTGAATTTTATATTTTGAGATTTATATATTGCCTTTTAAATATTATTCTCTTTTATTTTCAAATGCTTTGGATTTTAACTTTCTTGATGGCTTTTTCTATTCTTCCTCCATACAGATTTGGCAAACCAAACATGGGTGCTAAAGATGACTTTCATTTGAAAACTTGGGACAAGGCTGCTAAGAGAGAGAAATTCAAAGAGCATGGGGTCTAAATCTCATAAATCAAGGTGAAATAAAAGTTTCATATTTACTTCAACCTTGTTTTATCCAATGAAAAGATGAGAGAAAGGGGGAATCAAGAAGAATGACACATGAAACAATTTGAATTGATTTAAATTGCAAAAAATGTGACAAAGGGAAAAAATAAGGGATATAATGATAGAAAAGTGTGATTCCTTATCATAAAAAAGAGGTAAATGGAGGAAAACATGTTAACATAGTTTTTTGTGTAGATTCCATCTAACAAAAAAGCAAAAACTAAAGTAGAGAACAAGGATCAATAACATAAAAAGAATGGTAATTTTATGAAGAGGATTAGGTCCTATCCACATTCTTACAAATCAAATCATAAAAGAGGGACCCATGAGGGTACTAATAAGCAAGATAAAATCAAAGTAAGGGAGCCTTTTTACAAATCACCTCACAAAAAAAAACCCAAAAGATGCCAAAATAGCATTGGCAAGTAGTAAAAGGAGAAAGAAATGATTAAAAGATGGTGATTTTGTGAGGAATGTTGGGTCTTATCTATGGTATTACAAAGAAACTCACAAAAAAAAGACCCAAGGGGTGTGAAAAACAAGAGAAAATGTAAGAAGATAAGGAATACTATAGTACATCAAGAAACCAAAAGACCAAAATAGATGACTAAAGGTTTGTGAATGGAAGGAAACTATTGCAAAGGGAGAGACCCATGCTTAATTTACCTACAAAAAGATGTTAGAAAGATATAGATATAAAATATGATAAGAAGTAAATGTTTAGGCAAAGTAATTTTTAAATAATTGATCATTGGTGGGTTCTTTGAAAACATGGCCTTCATTAGTTTGAAGATGATAAATGCTTGGACCAAGAATGTCTTTGACTAAATATGAGCCCCACCATTTTTGGGAATGTTTGCCTTCTTTTTCATGGGTGTAATATAATTTAAGGAAAAGATCACCAACATTTAAAATGCATATTTTAACATGTTTGTTATGTTTTTGGGCAATGCAATACTTATATTGGTGGTTATGTTGTAATGCATAAAAATGATGTTCATCAAAAATATCAAGGGCATGAATGCAAGTTTCACATAATTCTTCATTAGGAATAATTTCATGAAGAGATATACAAAGAGAGGTAATCTCAAATTCTAATGTAAGGGTCGACTCAAAACCATATAATAATGAAAATGGAGTTACCCCAGTGGTAGTGTGAATGCTAGTCCAATAGTCTCAAAGTGTCGGGTAAAGATGAATGTGCCAATCCATGCGAGTTTAATGAATTATCTTTTGGAGGATTTTTTTGAGAATTTTATTGGTGGCCTCAACTTTACCATTTTATTATGGATGATAAGGCATGGAAAATTTGTGATTAATCTTAAATTTGGTACAAATTTGTTTAACATGTTTATTTTTGAAATTACCACCATTATCTGAAATGATGGTATGGGGAATGCCAAAGTGGTAAATAATTTGGTTAAGAATTAACTTGGAAATGGTAGGACTGATAAAATTAACAAGGGGCATGTCTTTTACCCACTTGGTAAAGTACTCAGTAGCGATGATGATAAAAACATGCCCATCTTGGGAGCAAGGAAGTTCACCAATAAGATCTAATCCCCATGTGAAAAATGGCCAAGGAGATTTGATAGTTTGAATCTTGGTAGGAGGTGAATGGATAAGATCATTGTGAAGCTAACAAGGATTACACTTTTTAGCATATTCAATTACATCCTTTTCAAGAGTAGGGAAAAATTAACCCATACATAGGCATAGGCAACCAATGTCTATCAGATTCATTCTAAATATGATCACCATGACAATCAAATTCTAGACCTTGAAGTAGATGTTGAATATTATGGTCCTCTTCCTACCTTGCCAAGTGATGAATCTATTCTTCATTTAATTCATGCTTGGGAACCTCAAATTCCTTGACAACATCATAAACTTAAAAATTTCAAGAATAAAACTCCTTGCTTTAACAACTTAGAAAAATTAGCAGGAGGTACATGATCCTCAGGATCTAAGTCATGATGTATAGATATGGTATGTACATCTTGATTGAATCCATGAATTTGGGCTAAAATATTTTGATAATGTTTGGCATTCAAGCCTCTATATTGATCTTGGGCCATGATATAGTTGTCATCATATGTTGGAGAAATCATACATGTTTGAGAATTGGGGGAATTTCAGAAGGTGAAATCTCAATGTTGCTAAATATACGAGGGGAAATGGTGAGAGGATCATAGAATAATTTAACCACTCCAAAATCATTGCAATAGAAGGCATATTTAGGTAAATATTGATCTTGAGCATTACATGGAGGGGTAAAATTGGTGATCTCATCCATGATAGGAATAGTATGATCTTTGGGTAAGAGAGAAGGAGGAAGCTAATCTTTAATATATGGAGGTAGATTCTTAGTATTTCAAGTGTGCTCCAACTCATTGGGATCATCATCATCATAATCCATAAGAGTAACTTGAAGATCAAGATTCATGCTGATGAACTTAGGTAAAGGAGTACTATTGATTTTAGAAATTATAGGAATTTGATATTGATGCTTAGGATTGGGAAGCTAGATGCTATATGGGTTGGGATCAGCTTCATGTTTGTAACATTTTTTGTTATGTAAGAATTTAATACACTGACTACCAAAAGAGGTAATGGCCCTCATCTGATGAATTTATGGATGACCAAAATGAATTTTATAGGATAAATGAAGATCAAGTACCATAAGCTTGGTTATAATAGTCTTAGGTCCAATGGTCAATGGAAGTTAAATGCAGCCAAGTGGATTTTTATTAGTCTTGTCAAAGACATGACAAGTAATATGGGTTCACTTAAGATGATCTTTTTTATAACCAAGTTATTGAATGAGCCATAAGTATTTGACATTAATACCGTAACCTTCACAATTACAAATTTTTTTGATAAGGGTGGTATTAATGGCTACTTTGATAAAGAGAGGTGGATCATCAGCATGAAAAAGAATTTCATCATTGATCATGTCCTCTTAAATAAATTCGATGGAAGGATTAGAATAAGGATACATAGCCTCAATGGTATTGATATTAGTTGGTTTAAAATCAATAGAAGGTGGTTCTTTATCTATGTAAGATGGATCTTCAATTTCCTAAATTTTTTGTATAAAAAAATTATGATGATAGGGTGGACTGTGAACCAACTCCATAAGAGGAATCTTACAAGGCATAGATTTGAGTTCTTCAAGAAAATTCCAATGTGGTTTAGAAAAACTAGCATGAGGTTTAGAAGCAAAATTAGAATTAGGAGGTATAAATGTGGTGGGAGGATTAGAAAGAGTAAGTTATTCCTTAAGTTATTTTGAATCATCATGAGTGGTAGTGGTATCTTTAAGCAATTGTTCTTCTAAACATGGTTTCTTAGGCTTGGTAACATGATCTTTATGAGATAATTTATGATGATAATTAACATTATCAGTGTTAACATATTTAGAGTTGTTATAATATAGGTCATAATCATCATTGATAGCACAAACATACTTGACATTTGATTGATTATATTTTGAAGAAGATTTTTTATTATTATAAGTAGAGGCTTTAAAGTTTTGTCATTTTTTAGATGTGTTAGCATACTCTTGATGATGAAGTTTGATCATATCCTCATGATTGAATGATTCACTAAGCATATAAGAAATTTCACACTTAGTGATCCCTCTACAAGATTCATGAGAATGGCCAATGTCGGCGTGAAACCATTAGAATAGATTGGGATCATACCATTTAGGAGGAGCATTGGGATAAATGAAAGGTTTTGAGGGTGGTAAAACTTGTTGCATTTGTTGAACCAAAAGAGGTGTGTGAGATGGTAAAGGAACATCAGATTTGGCAACTCCAAGTTTGGTTTAGGGAGTATTACTAGTGATGGCATTAGATGTTTAAAAATATCCTTTAAGAAGTTTATGATTGGGTTTGAATTGCTTCATAAGAAATTATTGATGCTTATCTTGGTAAATATATTCATTAAGAGTTTGAGGATCAAAGGTTTGAACCTTGTATTGAAGAGTGGGAGTCAAAGTGGCAATAAAGAGTTTGAATAAATTATCATTAGTTATATTATGATTGGCTTTATGAGCTAAAGATTTCCATCTTTTAATAAAGTCATGATCTAATTCATTAGGATATTGTTTAGCATTTATGAAGTGACTAAGGCAATTTTTAGGAATATTATTATGTTGAAAATATTTAACCATAAAATTAAATCTTTAAGTTGTCAAATAGAATTTTGAGGAAGTTGATTATAACATTCTAATTCCAATTAAATTTTTGACTAATAGTTTAGTTTTCACAAATGTATTAGTTTGGATCCACTCTTTATAAAGGTTACCAAAGGATTTGAGTAATGAAGCAGGGTCTTTAGTCCCATCATATTTTATAGTTGGATTTATGTTACCAATATCAATGGATACAATGAAGGGAGTGAAAGGATTATTTTGAATGGTTTAAATCATATTTTTATTCATTATGGGTTGAGGAATAACATTTCTTGAGGCATCCATAAGATGTGGAGGAATATAATTAGGATTAGCTTGAGGATGAATAGTCATAGGTTGATTAGTCAAATTGATTAAATGTTATTAAAGTTGCATCATTTGGTTGGTATTAGAGTTTTGAATGATGTTCATTTGTTGAATGGATTGAGATAAGACTTGGGTTGTATCTAGAGCTGAGTTATTGTTAGTTGGAGAACTCCCTGAATCAGTGTTGGAGGAAGGATTATTAGGAGGGTTATTAGTAGGATTATTAAAGAGATTTGTATCAATCACTCCCATATTAGTTTGGATATTTTCAAAAGTGTCTTGATAAGTTTGGAAAGGATTAGATATATCAACTTCATATTGATGTGTTATTTGGACCATGTTATAATTCATAGATGAAGGAAGAGAATAGGTGCCCCAAGAGTGATGGTTCTCTTGGGAGGAAAAGAGAGGGAGAAATGAACATCCCATATAGTATCTAAATGGATTTAGGTTGTCCAAAAATGCCATGATAGGAGACCTCATTCTAACTAAAGAGAGATGAAAAAGATGAAAAATTTGAGAAATAATCAACTAGATTTAAAAACAAGAAAGGAAAGAAATAGAACTAGGTCATCCAGATCGACCTATTGCAAGAAATAGGGCTCGTAGACTATACTAGGTCAATCTAGTGTAGTGCATAGAAGTTAAAAAAAGTATAGGGTCGACCAATTTGACCTAGTATAGTGAAAAATAAATAGGAAAATATTGATAACAAGATTGGAAATGAAACAAGACAATTTGTAGTTGATCTAAAAAATTAAGTGCAAAAAGGAAACACACAATCAACTAAATTAGCATTGGCCAATCTAATTGATGCACACAAATCAAAATAATTTATTAACACTAAATAATGAAAGTTTTTACACACACAATTGATAAAAGAGAAATCAAATAACTTAAAATTAAATATAGATACTTGGTCAACCTATAATTTTTAATTAGATTATTAAGAATGATTTTAAATGTAAAGGGAGATTGGCTAAAAATAATGTACTAGATAGTAATCTATGGATAATTTCAAGTAAGTTTAGGATGAAAAGGACTTTAGTGGAAATTATATAGGATTTTTATTAGGGCCTACCCCCTCACATCACACACTATAATAATAAGGGTAACAGGTTCTTAGCCAAAATATACCATTAACCATGTTTTATACTTGACAAGAGCATCAAGTTGGCTTCCCCCTTAGTGATGAATTCCAAGTAGATTGTCTAGGTAGTCAAATGTTTAAATGATTTTTATGTTTATGTGGTTTGGATATGTGTGCAAAATAATATAAATAGTGAAAATAAGTGATTAATTGAAAATTCCCTAATTAGACTATGTGAGCTATTTTAAGCATGTAAGCAATTGAAAAGAAAGATGTGATTAACATATATGGTTGATTCCAACTTTAAAATAAGGTATAGTTGAGAAAATATATGAATAATAATATAGAATAGGGTCAATAGAGCCAAACCTATACTATGGAAGAAAAGTCTAAAATTGAACTACATCATTCAGGTCAACCTAGTTATTTTAGAAAACATAGAACACAAAACTAGGTCCACAGGGTCAACCTAGTTGACTGTGCAAAGGCAGTTTTAAAATTTACAAACTATGAAAGGAAAGTATAGAAAAAATATAAAATGGAATATAAACTAAACTAAATGGTTTAGATATGAAAATGAGAATATTGATGATCTGAGACCTTGGAGAAAACTATCAAAAACCTATAAATTAGGTCAAGTTGGTCGATCAAGCTATATAATAACCTGTTGAAAATGCACTAGGTTGACTTGGTCGACCTAGTAGGTTGAAAAGGAAGTCTAAAAACCTAAAAAACTTTTACAAGGTCAATTTCATAAATATATTTGTCTAAATATAATTTTTCAAGTTCTAGAAACCTGTACTAAGTTGAGCTGGTCAAGCCAGTTGCTTTTTCCTATAAACCTACCCACAAAGATAAATAACTAGGTCAATAAGGTCGATCCAACATAGTAAATATAAGATCAAAATAATGATGAATAGAAATGAAACAAGTGAAATAAATATTTCAAGGTTTTGATTCATGTCAGGTTCACTAGAATGTACATAATAAAAAATGCATCATATCCATAAATCAATCCTGGATCAGATGGGATAGAGCACACCTACACTTCTGATTAGGGGCATATAATTGTTAAGTGGGAGCATGACCAATGTGAGGATTTTATAGACCTGATTAGGGGATCACTTGTCACAACACACCATGTTAAATAGGGTTTCAAAGCTTATAGTCTAACATAATCACATAACAACCCTAAAAGAGTCCTATGATTTAATATTTCACTAATCTAATAACAAGAAAAATAAATCTAATCTAGTGTACACCAAAGCTTGTGGAATAAAGTGGTGGGTTATTAAATCAAAGAAATAAAAACATGTATAGAGAACCTTAAATAAATTAAGTATGAGTAACACTCTAATACATGAAATATGAAGAGTAATATTATTCAAGCCAACACTTATGCTACGTATATCTACTAAAAGATAGGAGAACAAAATTAGAATATACTTACCTGAATGTGAACCCATCAAGACTCAATCTCTCCCTTGGTCAATGGGTCTTCACAAGAGGTTTTTTTGGTTCATAAGGATTGCTTTCTTAGGCCAAATCATCCAAGACCTATCCACAAGACTAGATTCTCCAAAATAAAAAACCCAAGATAAGTCTCCTCAAGTAGAATGGTGGAAGAGTAGACTGTGAAGAAACCCAAACAAATAATAACTCTTGATTGAAAATTATGATAATGACCAAAATTACCTTGTATTTATAGGTAGAACTTAACCTAAAATCATTTGGATATGTTAGATATGTTATGTCGACCTAGTCCACCTAGCACATTTTTGGGCTAACTCACTACATCTGTGATAGGTCAGTTGGGAGGCTAACAAACCAAAAGAGAGAAAGGGTCCTTAAATCATACTAGGTCAACCAAGTCGACATAGTATTTTGAATAGGTCAAAAGGGTTCCAAGTAAGAAAATTAAGGATAGAAAGAGGAAAAATACTAGAAGATTTTTCAAGGGAGGAGAAATAGCTTAGGGAAAGGTTTATAAGAATTAGTTGGATTGGTAATAATATGTAAAAAAGGGACAATAATCCTATGAAGTACCAAAGGTCTACCCACCCCTTTTGCGGTGCACCCCTTAGGGTGTGTACTCAGAGAGATTGAGTCTCAATGGGTTCCTATAAGATGTAAATCATCAATAATAGATAAGAGGTTAAAAATATTATGTGTATATAAAAAGCATCAATAATTGATAAAGTTTAAAAATATTGTGTATAAAAATGTTATTTAGGAACTTGAGTTAACACATTTAATCATTTTTACTATAAAAATCATTCTATAGTTATCCATTTGATGCATTCACATAGTGTATGTACTTATCTAGTATCATGAAAGTTGAATTAACACCAAAGAGAATTCACACATAAAGATTCATAGACAAAATATTATTTCCATTGATCTTATTTGATAAGTTTACAAAGGTACTTCATTTAGTACACAATCACTTCATATCTCTATATTGACATTAACAACATGTCTACATCTTACAACATTTTATAATCAAATCTAAGTTATATTTATATACAAGCTAACCCCTTCTTAGGTTGCATCAATAATACATTATAGATGATAAGTCAATCTGTTATAATTAATTTCCTTTTTATTTGGGCCTAACATCCCCCATATACTCTCTCTATGCTAGATATTTTCTTTCATACTCCTCTTTTCTTGTAAACTAGTGCTAAATTCATGCTTGAGTAATTTTTTATGCTTCTATGAACTACTCTAAAAATACCTTCTCTTTCTATTCGGTTGTCCTAGTCTTATTCTTTTCTAATTCCTAGATCTTATGTTACTCATTCTTAATTTCCTTATATTTTTCAACTTGATCTCATGTGCCAAGGTCTTTCAAATTATTCTTCTATGTCTCTCTTGCACCATTCTCTCACGTGAGAAGGTTATGTGTATTGATCTTATTACATTACATCTTTGAGCCATGGCTCCAAAATACTTAAAATATCTTATTACAAAATGTAAGGTCCAACAAAATGCACTTGTGACTAACCTTCAACCTCAAGTATCAAGCTAACCCAACACTAGCATAAATCCTGAATTAGGCAACCTAAAACAAATGGTCCAAAGATTTTATAATGATAGGATTAGCATGCATAATCAAGGCCCTCTGAATTTGAATTAGAATAATAATAACACACCTCAGAGTATAAAATTAAATTTTTAAAGGCCCCATATGATATGTAATTCTAAGCCTAATAATGGAAGATTGCCTAGTCCTTTTGATAGTTACAACCAAAAAAAATCATGTTTCTAGTTTTGTAAACCTAATGGATTTGGATTTAAACAGTTGGTGTTAAGTGAAAAATACATCAAAATAGGAGAAATAAACTACATAGAGTTCATAGCTACCTCAAACATATTCCAAAAGGAGATGGCCAACACATAAATTGTGCCTACTCCAGATGAAAATCAAAACCAATACAAAGGGAACCCAAGCACAACATTAGTATTAGAAACAAATTTCCTTTTGAGGAAAAAATGAATGAGAAGACAATATGGATGAGGTCCATGCATTTAGGTAGTTTCTAAGAGGAATCAATGACTAATTTAGGAGTAAATCAACCAACCCATTGACCACCACTACTCCCCTAAACAACATTCAGGTTCCACCTAATGTCAATTTGAGTAATAATCCTCCTTCACTTAAAGGACCTCCCACTTCTTATTATATTAATATTTATGTTTAATTTACCCTAGATAATAAGAAACCAAATTAAGGCCAAACTTAGTTATGATATTATTGAGGATATTAAGAAAACTAAATCCAATAAAACTATGTTTGAGTTTATACAAATTTATAATCAAAAGGAATTAATTTTGAAATATTTTTATGATAATAAGTGGAAGGAATGTGCCAATATTTTTGTATTCACATGTTTCTTTTTATAAAGAGAGGATCAATACTCCTCCATTTTCTTGATATTCAGGATATTTGGAAAAAACTTACATAATTGTTTGATATCTACCAATAGGTGTGCCTTACACCTATGAAATCAAATAAAAAATTTGTCAAACTAGACAAAATAAAGGTAAATGAGGTGGGTAAGTTAAACCACATACACATGTAGCTATCCTTAGATCCATGGATCTAATAGTCCATCAATATTCAAGTGGTGGATATTATGGATGCCTAATGGCATGTTATTAAGCTTAGACTGGTCGATAATGTTTAATGGTTACATGGAGATTGATTTTAACCATAAGTGGTTACCCTAGTGTGGCATACCCAACTAAATCATAATAGATTAGGAGCCTAAAATGTCTCTTATGCTCATTGACTATAATATAACTAATTATATCCTCTATGAGGAATCTAAAATGGGAGTGTATCTATTTGACATAGAAGAAGAAGCTCATAGTAGCCTCTCCATCAACATGCTCAGTATACAGCAAGGCCTTGAAGTGGAAGAATTTTACCTATTATATGAAGAGGATTTACTTTATGCCCTTGATTTAATCTCATTGAAATATGTTTATATAGCCTGTGAAATTTTGGTATATAAGGATTTAAATATAAATGAAGAGTTATTATGTTCTTACCAAAGTTAAATGATTATAGGGGATAGTTGTATCCTTGTTTCTACCATGACTAATTTATGTTCACCCTCTTTTCAAACTAAAGTATTTTTTTAAACTAATAAACAAATAAAGTATATGATTAAAGATGAGGAAGTGTACCAGGAGGTAAACATTACAACTACATTTCCCCAACAAAGAACACCAACATATTCTGACAAGAAAACATGCTCTAGTGTAGTAAAATCACACTAGTGGACCATAAAACTTGATGGTTCTAAGTCTAAAGTAGATGTTTCACTAGTATTTAATTGATCAACCCAAGGGTGAAATATTATTTGGCTACCTACCACCTATAGTTTTCCTATATAAACAATGTGGCTAAGTATGAAGCATTAGTTTATAGACTCTTGTTCGCCCTTAGAAAGAAAGTGAAGAATATAAAAGTATTGGGTGATTTTGAATTATTAGTTAGGCAAGTGAGGATTTAGTATTCTTATAATGATAATTTTTTTCAAAATACCACAATAGGGTCTATAACTTGATTGAATGTTTTGATGCCTTTGGCATCTAGACATTGCCTAGGTATAAAAATTATAAAGTAGATACATTGACAACTATTGTGAGCACTTTGGATCCCATTTCCATTTGATAATGAGAATATTATAAATATATCTAGTATCTACCCCTTTAGTCATATATAAGATCAACAATTTCTAAGTTTTTAATGATGACCAACACATTTTAGACTTCATCACCAATAGTGAAGTATTTACAGATCAAATTATTGATGAAGATGGTTGATAAGACTTCTAACTAGATGAAGATGGGATAATAAATTTGAAAACAAACAACATACCCAAGTGAATGGTCTCACTTGAGAGGCTATTTGACATGGACTATTAGATGGATAAAGATAGGCTTGCCCCTATCAAAGGTATGCAACATGAGTAGTGAAATTTGGGTAAATCAAATGAAGTGAAAAACGTGCTTCTAGGCACCACCAACACCCCAAAAGAGAAGTGTTATTTTCCAAAATCCATAAAATAATTAAAGTACATGATTGCATGGAGTTATGAATATCTCAAGGCCTTCAATACTTCTATCTTGATACACACTATCTCACTCAATCTTGGAATCAATCCATTTAGGCAAATATAAATATTTATTAATTTGTTATTAGAGCAATTGATTTTCAAAAAAGTCTATAACTAATTAAAACAAGGATAATCTTAACTATAAGAGACTCTACATGGGTTGAAATCCCAGTGCTGGTGAGTAAATTGATTAAGGAGATCAGACTATGTGTTAATTTATATAATATAAATAAACCTTATGAGAAGGATAACTACTCATTGCCTTCATTGGATGAAGTGTTAAAGATTATGAATGATGCCCAAATGATGTCATTATTTTATAGGTATTTAGGTTACAATCAAGTGGTATTTAATTATGAAAATAGAATCAATATGATTTTCACTACTAAATAGGGCACCTTCTCATATAATAGAATTCTTTTTGATTTGATCAACATAGGTGCTACCTTTCAAATAGCAATGGATGTTGCATTCAAATACCTTATGAGAAAGTGAAAAGCTATATACATGGATGATCTGATAAGTCTTCAAAAATAATATCAGACCATGTAAAATATCTAAGAAGAGTGTTTCAAAGATGTAGAGACCATGGGATTTATTTAAATGCTAAAAAAATGTATATTCAGGTTAACTGATGGAAAACTACTAAACCATATCATTTATGAAAAGGGCATGTACATAGACTAGATAGAGTGGGGGTAATATTGAAAATCCCATTGTCTATCATTAATAAAGAGATGAATTTATTCTTAGATAAGATCAAATTCATGAGGAATTTATCTCTAGCTTTGCTGAGATAATCAGGGCACTAAATAACAAGTTAAAGAAGGATGCCAAGATTACTTAGACTGTTGAGACATAAACAATTTTTTGCACAAATCAATACTACCATTATGAAATGTTAGTGCTCATTAGTCTAGATTACACGTAATTATTATATATTAATTCATTTACTTTGGATCATTCTATTGTTGTTGTGCTAATGTAGAAGAAATAAATGGGAGATGAAAGGCTAGTGTCCATGATAAATCCACTCAAAAATTTTGAACTTAGATACTCCATGATTGATAATTAAGACTTTGCTTTTATCAAAGCTATTAAAAATTTCAGGCATTATATCCTTCATATAAAATTATTAGTTGTAGTACCTAATATAGCTATGAAGTATTTACTAATGTAGAATGAATTGGAGGATAGACATAGTAAATGGATGACCATACTCTAGAAGTTTGACCTAGAGTTGAAATCAATGAAAATAGTTAGAGGTCAAGGACTCTGCAAATCCATGGCTAAAGTGGATCCCCAAATCAATTGTTAATAGTACTTAGTGTAGGACATCATGAATGATGATTGAGACTCAAATATAATTAGATATTTATTGAACAATGAGTCTTATAGGAACCTAAATTCCACATAATGAATAGCATTACACATAAGAAGTAGCCATTTCATGATCAAAGCTAGCTCTCTATAGAATAAATCATGAAATAATATATTGGATATGCATAAATAAATAAATAAGAAGTGACTGAAATAATTAGATATTTCCATGGGAAATATGGAACTTGGCATTGTTTAAGAAGTAATATATCTCATAAAATACTAAAGGTATGATACTATTAGCCACATATTTTTAAGGATGCACATTTACATGTCTAAAATTTTCACACCTACCAAGTCATTGTACACCATGATTTCACACCAGTTATGCTACTAATGTCATTCATTAAGGCTTTAAAATTTACTAAATGGGTATTATACTTCATGGGAGGCATTAATTATAATTATTATATAGTCTACAAGTTCATCCTTATAGTGACATATTGATGTAGTCATTAGGATGAAGCCCAAACATTTAGGAATTTCACCACTGATGCAATCATTCAATTCTTGGAAGACCAAATTACCAAAAGGTTGGTATACCCACCACACTAGTATGTGATGATGACCTTAATTTATCCTCCCTATAATTCTTTTAATGGGATTATGATCATTAGGTAACTCTTATATTTTCTTCAAATTATTATCCCCAAGGCAATGGGTTAGCTGAATCAACAAACAATAATTTGTTGAATATAATTAAGAAGATTTTAGAAAGAAACCCAATGGATTAGCATAATATGATTAAATTTACATTATGGTTTGATAAAACTAGGATCAAATTTTATTTAGGGACCTATCCTAATCATTTGGTATATGGACAAGATCTTATCTTCCCGACCAATCTAAAAATCCCTACCTTGATGTTTATAAAAGATTTCTTGGAAACATGTGATCAAATATAATCTCACCTCTTGAACCTCATGTAATTAGAAGAAAAAAGGGATGTAACTTTACATCAAGAGTTTTTAAAGCATTGGTTTGAAAAGTGAACCAAAGTGAAGGCCTTTCAAATTTTTGATCATGTTCTTATTGGGATAAGACTCATGAAAAGAAGGGACTGCATGGAAAATTTGATGTGTTATGGCTTAGACCCTACCAAATCTATGAAATACATGTTAGAAATTATCTCCACCTAAGGTGTCTTACTAGTGAGGATGTTTTATTCCCTATCAATGGATGATTCCTAAAGCACTACTTCTAGGCTTGAGCGGCTTGGGAGCCCCTGTAAATAATTTCTCTTTTGTTTCCTATTTTTCTTTCTTGTTTATTATTTTAGTTTAGGTTTACTTTTTTTATTATCTATTTTTTTGTTTTTCCTCACTTGGTTCAGCCTCATTGCATTTATTTTTGAGTTTAATCCATTGTTTTGACTTGAGGGTTCCCCTATTTGATTAGGGATTTAGAATGGTGACTTATTTTCAAATGACATCAATGGAATTTCTATGTATAATATTTAGAATATTGTTCAATTACTTGCATGAACTATTCCATTTTCTTGGTATGGTTAAAATATTGAAGGCCTGTGATTTATAATAAAACCTATGGATTTAGAAAGACTACATTTCTTGTTTTAAGGATCATTAAATGCACCAAATAGAAAATATGAAGAGAAAGATAGCTCCAAAATTATCACCTTTACTTTAATTAATTGTGCACTTACTGATTATCACTCGATCCATGGATTGGTCCCCAACCCTCAATGGATAAAAAATAAAGTAAAATATCTTTCAAAAAATAATTGAGCTAAAATGAAAAATATGCACTTTTTATTCGAAAGGGTGATCTTAGCAACCTCCACCATAAGCTTTCTAGCCTGGTTGGTATTGGAGCAAGGCCTTAGAAAGGGACCAAAGGTAACTCTACTCAAGATATTAATACTTGGTCTGTAGTAGAGAAATACCCATGCCATTTCCCTCCTTAACCAAAATTACAAAAGCATGTTTACCTTTAGTAATGCCCATCATTAGGTAAATTTGATTTATTGTGTGTTCTTGCTAAATAATTTAATCAACCACATGAACTCACACACTGATGGTCTTTAGGAAGGATTGAAGTTTAGTATGTCATATTTTGAATTAAAATCTTGTGCCTTCATTTTTTTTTAATTTGATGTGGAAGATTGCTTGAAGCTATGTTTTTGTTTGAATAAGAACTATAGATTTTAGATTCTTGAGATACTCAGGTGTCTAGCCTAACAGGAGTCACCATCTATTATTTCTCACACTGTGTGCCCAATTTTAAACTAAAATTGTGACCCTATTTTTATTTGATCCTTCCCTCTATAATTTTGATGGTGTACATGTTTAAACCTTGCTCAATTTAGCCATTTTCTAGATGATAAGTTTTAAATGAATGAAGGTGGCTTATTTTTAGTGATTTTTCCATATTAAATATTTATTTTAGTATTTTTATCTAGAGTCATCAATATGAATTTGTTTATTTTAGTATTTTTATCTAGAGTCATCAATATGAATTTGAAAAATTCAAAATGCCTTGCCCCTTTTAAAATCAAATTTTAATTATGTAATTTATTTAGCTTTTATAGAACCTTTTACAATTTTCCCCTTAACAATCTCATTCATTTTTGTTCTGATTTAGTAAAATTGACTATGTTCTTGAATGTTTCAATTTGAACTTAGTCACTTTGTTTAAAATGGGTTGGATTTTGATAAGGTTACTTTAAATGGGATGTATTATCTCATTAAATTTTCCCTTTTTTGATCCATTTCTATTCTAAATTTCTATAAATTAACTAAGGATTGTTTTGAATCATATTTTTTCCTTCGTCAATTTCACGGAAATGGTCAAAAATTACTTTAAAATGCTTTTATTTTTGTTCAAATGGATTTATATTATTAAGTCTATACATTATTTTGTTCAAAATTTAAAATACTTAGCCACTTTTATTTTCAAATCATATAGTTGTTTGAATTTGAATTTATAGCCATTGTTTTCAACTTAAAAGGTTGTTGACTGTGTTTTCATATGGTGCTTGCATGTACCTTAGTGTAGCTTGGCACCATGTGGTGATCTTTCATGACACTTGATGAATATAGCCTATTCAAAAGCCTTTAAAAACTTAGTCAATTTTTAGTTCTATTTGGAGCCATGTGACACTTATTATTCATGAATTAACTAAAGCTCCAAGCAAGAAAATTAGTGAGATATTTCCAAGTGTCAAGATCCTAGTGACTCACTAATCCCAGCTAATTTTATACAAGATGAAGGATTTAGGGGAGTAGGTTAGTAATATGTTTCCATGTGGCATCAACCTAGTGATATACTATCTCAAAGTAATCCATACAAAAATAATGATGTCAACAGATTTCTAGGCAACTGGGTTAGTGAGATGATTCCACATGGCATCATCTCACTACCTCGTGGTCCCAGGTGATTTGTGTAGCCTAGTAGAGTAGTAGAGTGTCAGGTGAGTGAGATGACACCATGTGATGAGATCTCACCTCAGCATGTCAAAGCATAGTCAACCTACACAAAAGCCTCATTATGAGTAGTGAACGAGCATAAAGTAGATGTATAGAAATGACCTAATGAACTAAAGATAAGTTGGTTGCACAAATAGTAGGGTAAAATATAGGCTTAAGTTTGATATCCCATTTGACCATCAAATTTCTCAAATCCCAATAATATATTGTGTGTCCAATCTGACCATCAAAGCTGAATTATAGGTGTGTCTTAATGGAAAATTGATCAAGAAAAGATAAAATTAAAATGTAATTTGGGTGGAAAAATTGAATGTGAGCATGGCATGCACATTTGGGAATGCACAAAGAATGGTGCTAAGGATAAAATCAGCCATGGAAATAAGCATATTTTATATGAGATAAAATATGGAAAATCTAAATTGCAATCCCAATGCATCTACAACCATTTATATCCACCTTTAGCTAACATAATTTACTTCCGTGATTTGAAATAGCATGGCCTAGCTGAAAGTTTCAACTACATTTATGATTTCACATTGAATTCATAGCTAATTTTACATGTGGCCCTAATTTCCATCTCTTTTTGATTTTGGGATTTTTAGCCTCCTCTTTTTCCTATTTATAGGACTTTGAAAGCCTTGTTAAAGGCTAGAATTTTTAGAATTAGAGTGTGTTATGAATATTTAGATCTTTATGATTTGTAATAGATACATGGGTAATTAGACATTTTCCTTATACATTTCATTGCTCTATAGGATAATTTTTCCTTGATCCTATTTTAGCTTTGTTGCCTTAAAAGAATTTTATGCACATAGAGTATTGTATGAATCCTAAATTTGTTAATCAAAAAGGAAAATATTGATAATTTGAAGGATATTGAGACTGTTTAGTCATATCATGTGCATGTTTTAAGGTGGTTATGTATTTATTCTCATAATCAATCTCCTTAGACTCTTGCACCATCTTTAGTTGGAGTTGTGTTAGGTCTAGCTCAATTAAAGACTAGTTTCACTAGAATTACTCAGTCATATAACTCTATATTCATATATGATGGCATTAGGTTCTTTATCTCTTTATACCTACTTTTTTTCACTTATTTTATAATCAAGTTAGCCTAGGAACAAAGAATCAATCTAAATTTAAATGTTTATCTTGATTGTTATTTTACATGTTTTTATCATTAGTGTAGCATTGTTGCATCCATAAATGTGATAAATTGGTAATGAAATCAACTATTTTAATTTGAATAAAATATTAAAGAGTTTTATTTATAATAGAGGCTAAACCTTATAAGTATTCAATAAAGTGCACAGTCACTCAATAAGTGCATAGTATCTCAATGAATGTATATTTTCTCAATGAATGCATTAACTAGAGCCAAATACATCTTAATTTGTTAAAATAGGACCCTTACATGGAATATTCTACATCAACCAACTTAGTGAAGACCAAAATACCAAGACTTGGTACATTTTGACCTTGGAGTGGTATTTTCCTCATGAGATCTCCCTCCTTTTAGTAGACACAAGGCTTAACAACCCCTTCACCTAATTTTTGGCTTGTGTCAAGTGATGCATCAACACCTATTATAGTATTTTATCTACATGGTAATTTATCTTTTACTTTTAGTGTATATCGATACACATTCTCTACTATCTACAATTTCACTATGGTAATATCATCTTGGATGACACATTAGATCCCATTAATATACCATGCTACCTTTTCTTGATTCATCTTGCTATGACTAGCCTAGATAGTGATCTTGTAAAATTCATTTCTACACTCTTGAACTCTTAAGTCATTTTGTTGCAAATTTTTAAACTTATTCAACATATCTAACTAATAGTATTTAGATAAAAATTTGGATTTTAATTTTATTACCATCCTTTCCAAATGGTGTTTTTTAATTTACCCTTATAATTTCATTGAATTTTTGTACCTCCTTCCACCATTTATCTACATGCCCTTCAAATTTATTTGTGAATTTTTGTCTTGTGCTCATCTACTAAATAAAATTTTAATTACTCTTTCATCTATATTAACTGATCTATCAACTCTTATAGGTTTAATGCTCTAATGAAACATGAAAGCTTATTTCACTTTCCTCTTCTAATATTATTTATGATTTAATAATCCTCTCTTTTCCCTCATCTAATTTCTCATGAGATGGATCCTCTTCTTCATCCCCACCTTTTGATTCATCCTCTACATCACTCACATCAACCCTCGAGATGAATATTATTATTCTATCTTCCTCTATTATATCCAACCTTGTCTAAGCAATTCATATCATTTATACAATCTCATCCAATATTCCATTCATATTTTCAACTACTACACCCACTCACCCTACTCTTGGTGACATATTAACTTTTCAAAACCTTTATATTTATTATTTCACTACTCACAATCCTAGTAGAGCTATTTTATGCACTCATATATTCTCTAACCACATTCTTAAAGAATGGAAAACAACAACCTCAATTTATCAATCTTAGATTTTTTCCTTTCTCTAAAACTAAATGATGCAACTATGGCTATATGTATTAGTTAAGAGATGTCTTATATGACACAAACCATAAATGTCAAAATATATATATATATATATATATATATATATATATATATATATATAGAATAATATAAAAATATATTTCTTCCAAGAGATATTACATAACATCATATCAATCCCAAAAAATGTATCCTTACAATGATAAAAAAACACAACCATAAACATAGTGTACAAGTTCACAAGCATCAATCCAACACTGCAGTGTGGTTCCAAATGACTCAACTCCATTAATCTTTCTCAAATTTGTGTTTATAACTACTTGAAAGACTCCTTGTAACCACACTTAAAATATTTCTATAGATTATGTTGTGTATGGATCAAGGTCACCAAACCGTAAATTATAATTAGACAGACACATGTACAAAGTATATGATTTTGTATTTTTTTGGATGTATGTGACTTTATAATCATAAAAAATAGAGTAGATAATATGAAAGTCTTTCCTTATGGCATATAAAAATACTATAATGTAAAAATAAACTACTCTATAATTCTCTATAAATATATTTCAAATATGTAATGAAATATGGTTTTGATGTGTGATAGAGATTAATAAAATAGTTCTATTATGCTTTTCCTAAGAATATTTTATCTATGTTCAATACATAGTGATTACTTTGTTTACCTCTAAATCTATAATTCATTATAGTTATAATGTTTATTTGTGTGTTATCTTTGTATTTTTGTGCAATAGTGTTCTTCCATCTTTAATCAATGTTCTATAGGTCTAAATTATCATATCTTGTTTATCTCTACTCTCTATTACACAAGTTATCCCTAAAATTATCATGTTTTAGAGTCTATCTAGAAACCTCTACTAATAATTGTGTGGTGAGTGTGGACCCATTTGGATGAAATATGCTAAGATGGTTGCCAAAAAAAATGGATATAGAGAGATGGATGGATAATAGAATCCATAATTTTTCATAAGTGAGGAGAGTCAGAACAACTAAAAAGGAGATTATCTAAGAGAATATCTATTTTTAAATCTATGAAATCCTTTGGTTTGATTTTCCTATATTGTTATCCATATGGGTATCTAAGTTAAAATATTATTCCTTCATCCCAAGGAGGATAGATCTTATATTTTGGATAGAAGAAAAGTTAGATAGATTGTGTAACCTAGATACAAAATAGACCTGAGCAGTAGACTATTGGATGAGGAATACAATTGATGGTTATATTAACAAATTCATAACATAAAGATATGTAGATTTTGAATTTATCTAAGGAATTAGGGTACATTTTTGTAGTGACTACATAATCTAATTAAGATGTTGGTTATGGAAAAGGCCATGGTGCCTACTCCAAATAATATGGAGTAGTCACTTCAGAAACCATGGGGATGCATGCAAGATATAATTGAATGATGAAGATTTTATTAAAATAAACTTGAACCCAATTTTATAAAATGGAAGGCAAAAAGACTTAGATCAAAAATAATATCATGGGATTAGAATAAGAACTATGATAATAGAGACAATGAAATAAAACAAGAAATCAAAAATTAACTACAGATAAGATTAGAGGTAGGGAAGAAATTGCTAGATATGAAAAGATGAGGAAATAAGATGCTAGATATTTAAAGATGTTAAGAGAATATGTGAAAAATGTGGGAAGAAAAGAGTGCATAGAGTATACATAAGGGCCTAGTGAAGATAAGTAAGTAGATAGAAATGATGCATATATGGAGATAGTGTAGTAGGAAGAAGAAGGTAAGGTATAAGTAGAGTAGTTATAAGGTAAATGTAGATCAAATTTAATGAAAGGGTTTCTATCTAGAATTAGGAATAAGTTAGATTAAAATGCATAGATATGGTAGGTTCAAGTTCAAAGTTAGAAGGCATTCAAACTAGAATTCATTCATTTCTAGAGTATGCATCCCACAGCCCAATTTATTATTGGAAAGAAGAAGTGAAGGATAAGTAGTGGATACATATTGGTTTTATTAATTTATAGACAAATTTGGAAAGTTTTAAATAGATAGGAAGAAAATATAAGAAGAAAAATTCTTTTTTAAGACACCTAAAAAGATTAGTGCATAGTTATCTTTAGTTGTAATTGTTAGTGTTTAACAACCCATGGTAGCAACTACAAGTATACCAACTATGGCACTCAATGTAAGTATGTTTATTTATTTGAGTCATATGATGGGTCTATGGATCTAGAGAAATATTTGGTAACTTATGATATGAAATATAATGATATAGGGATAACAATAGATGATGTTAAGAAATGCAAACTCATAGGGTATATTTTAGGATGAGCCTTAGACTTCATTTTTAAAAGGGATGTAAACACTTTATCAAAATTTAAATCTTGAATGTGTAGAAGGAGGATATGGGAATTGGCTTAGGTCTATGAAAAACTAAATATAATGATCTTGACCCTTTTGACTTCATTGATCAATCATAAGTGACTTTGTTTGCTCTTAGGCCTCAAAATCCTACACAAGTTGGAGCCCTAGTGCTACCACATCTACTATAGGTTAGACATAGAAATATTGATGAAGATGCCTACATTTGGTCAAATTGATGAGGTGATTCTTACCCTCTTAAGCAGATATAACCAAGGGGATATTCATTTGTCTCAATATGTTACAATTTATAATGATGCCCAAACTATGGCATGAGCTACAAGTCTCTAAATCATGGAAAATACCTTCTCACATATAAGACCATGGTTCCTCCCATTCTTTTAGACACTATAGATAAATATATAATTAAGGTAGGCATAGGAATTTTAATCAATTCCATAATAGATGCTTCAATGTGCATTTTGGTTAAATGCATCACAAAGAGGTTTTGGAAGACAACAAAATAGGCTAAGTAGGCAATAAAAGGGGTCATAAATATCACATATCATATGATATATTTTCATGAATATTTTAATTGGCTTGAGTTTTTGGCATCAAAGTTAACTACCAATATTAATAAGGTATTCACGAGTACTTCATAGACTTTCTAATATCATTTTTTGGTCTTGATTTTGTGGTTTACATAGTGAAAATCCCTAGAAGGACTCATTGATGTCACTACATATTTTTGTCCTACCATCACCTTCGTAAACATCATATAGACTAGAATAGGGAAATATTATGAGAAATTGGGTTTGTTTAATGCATGGTGGATTGAGTCCCTAACCTTAATCAGTTCTCACCCTTGAATCCCTCAATATGTCATGCAATATCTAAGGTAGCATGCATTGACAAAAAATTACACAATGGGGTACAGTCAAATTCCATGAACTAGCAACTCTAACTATGACCTCAATGCCATTTTTCATCACAATACTATATGTGCAAACATAAGTGTATAGGTATAAATATTTAGTTGTGAGGTCCATTCAATCCTTGTGATTTATTCCTTTATAAGGATAACAAATAGTTCCAAAATATGCATAAGAATAAGCATAAGCCCCACCACAAATATCAACAACCTCATCATAGCAAGATAAAGGCAAAATAAAGGCACCTATATGGTGAGCCTCACCACTACCACCAAAGAAGAGGATGCATCACACAAAGTCATGGTTTGAAAATCTAAATTTTCCAATGATAGAAGGTGAGTGTGACCTACTAGAGATAGGAGTGGATGAGTATGAAGTCTTAAAGACCATTTTGGAAGAAATAAGTAATGATGTATATGACAAGGAAGAAAAAATAATTATTTTTTCTAGTAAGTAGTGTGCACATGCTATTTATATAATCAGGTTAGGTATGATCTCTGGTATCATATTACTCAACTACCACCTTCTATTAATATTTATATCATAGATGAAAAATTAGTCCAAGATAAGTTGGCAGAAAAAATATTTTAAATAGACCTAATTATTGGATCATCAACTATGTAAATGGTTGATATACCATAATAGGAAATCCAAACACAATCATTGATGTACAGACCACACATACACCCATTTCCCTACCACCTCAAATTTTAAGGGAAATGATGGTGTCTTTTGGGGATCCAATAGTTGTCATTTCCCTAACTCAAGCTATGAATAAGAAAAAATATATCCTCACAGCTCAAGCCACATCTAGGAAAAATATATTTGTGCTTAGAAGTACGATTATGGAATCAAAATCTTCTAAAGAGATTGAATCATCTATCAAACTTGACATCCTAAGAGTTAGGAAGGAGCCTCAAGAAATAATTATGATAGATAAAACACCTAAATAAGAAACTAAAAAACAAACACAAGATCCAAAGGAAGCACAAAATAAATAAGAGAGGAAGTATAAAAAAGAAGAGGAAAAGTGCAAGAACAAATAAGATAAAGAATAAGAAGTTGCACAAGAGGTGAAATGCAAATAATAATAATTTACACATGAAGAAAAATAAAAAAAATAAGATGTGGGAGAAAAGTGTCAGAATCAAGTTGAGGAAGTAGAGGCTATGAATAAATAGACCAAAGAATTAAAGGTTATGAAGAAGTAGGTGAAGGAAGTAGAGGCAACAAGGAAGCAGGCTGAAGAAGTGGAGTCAAAAATGAAGCATCAACGGCAAGAATAAATAAAATAATAAGAAATTTAGGATACACAATGAAATAAATATTAATAATAGGTAAAATCTAAAGCTCAAACTAAATAAAAGGCCAAATATGAGCAAGCCAAACATGCAGTTACTAAGTAGGTAGAAATAAAGTTAAATATGAGGAGAAATAGAAGAAAGACGATCAATTCAAATGCATATTTGAATCTCAAGTAGCTAAGGATAAATTTGACACCAAATTTAAGGTGGATGCCAAATCCAAAGCTAAAGCTAAGGCCAATTCCAAGGCCAAGGTGAAAGCCAAAGCTTATGTTGAGGTAGATGCTAAAGTTAAGGCTGAAGATGAAGCTAAAGTTATGAAATAAAAAGAAGGCCTAAGATAAGGAAGACATACAACATGCAACACAGTTAAAGTATAAAATTCAAGAAGGTGTGTAGGAATAAGCTTCATAGCTAAAACATTTTATTCTTACCTAATGGTTATGGGATGTCCCCATAACATCCACCCAGTGCACCACTTTCTCAATGCTTTTGGCTTAATTAACACTAACTCCTACAGCACTTTCAACTACATCCATGGAATTTTCAACCACTATAATGGAAACATATTTTGATGTTACTTAGTTTCCCCTGTCTAAGCAAAATGAAGGTGTCATTGTGTTCCAAGAGTTAAATTCCATAAAAGGCCTCAAACAAAGCAAAAAGTTTTTTGACTATGCGAGGAAAAAAGTAGAATTGAGTAACTAGCTTGTAAGGCACAATAGATAATTAATAGCACTTGTCCCATACTAGTTACACAAGTTCTTGATGACCAGGTCATGTCTAAGGATAATCAACTCATGGCCTTATTGATGCAACTCACTAAAGATTGGTTAGCCATGCAATTCCTACAAACACTATGTACATAAGGATAGGTTATAAGGATAGAGATGTATGTAATCTATGAGTTTCTCAAAGAATATGAACAAGTCTTAGATACTAATGTGTAACAAGTCAAATATATATCTCAAAGAATGTTGAATTGGAGGTAACATCTCAATAAATCATTGGTTATACAGCAACTAAAGTTTACAACAATAGATAAAGTTAAAGTTATGATGGATGATTAAATGGATAATATAGAAGTAATAGGTAGTGCACTTAAGCAAATTTTGAATTCTAGGGACACTACCATGCAAAATATTTAGGCTTGGTATAATGAGACAATGTGCAACACATTTTTGGGCATTCAAGCTCAAAGGGATATAGACTAATTGAATGAGCTAGTGTTAGATATTCAACTAAAAATTTCAAATGTAAAAGTACTAATCTCCATTACAGAAGATGACAATGTGAAAATTTTGATGTTGATCTAAATTCCACTGTGCATCTTGATTTCATTAGTGCATGACACCCTGACAAATTAGAAGATGCTAAAGCAAGATATTTCATAGATCAATGTTTTCATTGATCAACTAGTGGATGAACCTCAATTTATTCCACCATAGTAACTCTAACAAGTCTTGTAGAAAAACAAGATAGTTATGCAGACACAAATATACACTCAATAACAACAAACCCCATAATTAAACCCTACACACCAATAGATCTAGCCTCAACACAAGAAAAATAAGTAGTAGATCAGCTTGCTATGTAACCACTTAAAATCACACCACTAACCTCTTAATAGGTACAGTGCACTATAATTTTTTAATCTTCACACGTTATTTAAAGTTTTTAGGTAGTCTTAATCATTAGGAGTGGGGTAAGGTTGGTTAAAAATAATTAATGGAAACCACCTAGTTATGCTAGTCTATTTAAAACCCAAAAGGTTAGTAGGCTAGTATGCTACTTAGATAAAAACCCAAAAGGGTAGTTATGTAGTATGTAATAGGTGAAAACCAGTAAATGGCACCTAGAGTGATAACTGTGACTAATGTTTATGACTCATCCTCTCAGATTCAGAGAAAACTTTAGGGTGTGACTTTATCTAAGGATGAGATAATAATTTAAGTCTAGGAAAGTGTTGGAATAGATCAAGGTCACCAAAATTGCAAGGTATAATTTACTAGACGTGTTAAAAGTATATGCTTTTACCTTTTATATAGTCTATTAGATGTATGTGACCTTGTAAGCATAAAAAATAGAGTATAAAATATGAAGGGTCTTTCTTTATGGAATATTGAAAGATTGGAATGTAAAGAGACAACACTCTAGAATTATTTATATATAGTTCTTAGATGTAATGAAATATGGTTCCGATGTGTGATAGACATTAATAAAATATTTATGTTATATTTTTCCTAAGAATATTTTATTTATCTTTAGTATGCAGTGAGTATTTTGTTTGCCTTTAAATTTGTAATTCATTATAGTTATACCATCTATTTCAATGTGTTATCTTTGTGTTTTTGTGTAATAATGTTCTTCCATCTTTAATCAATGTTATATAAGTTAAAATTATTATATTTTGTTTATATTTTCACTCTATTGTGCAAGTTATCCCTATAATTATCATGTTTTGGAGTCTATCCAAGAACCTCTGTTAAAAATTTATAATTAAATGTCATTCTCAACTATATGGGATGTGTTTATGTACATATAATCCACCCATTTATGTTAATTTATTTTAACAACCCACTAAGGATAAAAATATTAAATGTTTTTTACATGTCAATATGCACTAAAATCATTAAATTCACATAAGTACTAATGGTAATACATCCCATATAATGCATCACATAATTGATAGGCCACAACACATCATAGACCCATTCACCTATTCCCAATGACATCACAAGCCTCATCCCAAACATATTACCACTTATTAATGCAAGATATCAAAATGATCATCATTAAGCTCTAATAAATGTGAAATAAATATATATAGAGGCAAAGTCTATAATTAAGTTCATTAAAACTATGAAATTTAATGGCGTTAACCACATTAAAAGATTCATCATAGATTATTGCATATCATTTATTTTAAGAAACCATATTTTACAAAGAACCCCTAAAGCATAGATAAACCAAAGAAAAAGTGGAAAGAAAATAAAATACCTAGTGATGAAGACAAAAAACCTGATGCTTGTGGCCACACCATAGACCATAAAATAGTTAAATATTTTTTTTTAGATCAATGCCAAGGAAAAAGGGTCCCAGTCCCAAAAAGACAATTTTTAAAAGAACATAACAATCCTGGCTTAATGGTCTTACCATCAAGGCATATGGCCAACTTATTATCAAAGATACCAACATACTAAAAGTATTAAAAATACTTTAATTTTAAAACAAAACAAATCAAATGTAATACTTGAGATTACTTATCTCATCCTTCTTAGTCCTACAAAGAGAATTAACAGTCCTAAGGGGAGAGATAGGAATGAGACAGCCTTTTTTCTTACTTATTACTAACTTCCATTCTTCCTTATTACCCAAATTATCTTAATCCAAACTTAACACAACACTTCCCTCCTTGCTTTTGCCTCTAAAAACTTCACTTTTGTCTACACTGTTACCACTAAAACCAACTAAATCAACATTCTGAGTTAGTCTTACCAACGGTCTTACAATATCCAAATTATTTTCCATTATCATCTATAAAACTACTCTTACAGACCAATCTAAATTTTTTTCAAAAAGTATAAGATGATACTCTTTAACCTCCTTTCCCCAAGAAGATTCAATTTTATGCACAGATATTTTATATAGTACCTTCTAATAGAGATTTCCAAGATTGTGAAATCCACTAGTGCAAAAAGGAAATAGATAGCTAAAACCTATCAAAATGATAGACCAGACCCCTCTCCATAAACCATTCTTTACCTTCTAAAATCTCCTCCAAAGTTTTATTTTCAAAATTGACAATAATAGAATTATTTGATGAAACCCTTGCCTAATCGAAAATGTAAATTGTAGGCTCTTCAAAAACCCTAGCTAAATGGTTAATCATTTTTTTATAAAAAGACTATTACACTAAGACCCTTGAGTTACCCTTCTAATCACCTAATTTTGTTGATGCTTTATTAGTCAAGTTTTATGCCCTCCAATAAACATCCTTCACCGCTACTCCACATTTTTTCCCTAGTAAACTACATCTTTGAGACTCAGCTCTTTTTCTTTAACATATTGTGCCCTTGTATTGATCACCATCACCATTGGAGAAGGCTTAGCATTTAAAACCCTAGTCAAAACCATTAGTGCAGCTCAATGCCTCTTTGATTTTTAACAACTCAATATGTTTTACTTCACTTTATTAAATTTAATTACACATTTTTTTGGTTGATTCAATATTACACTTGTACTTGAATGCTCTTACATTAAACACATTCAAATCATAAACAAACATTTTCCATACTTTGGATCCTTTTTTTTCACTTTCATTACAATATCAATAAACCTGGATAGTGCCATCTAGTGTAGGTGTATTTCTATGCTAGCAGCATTTAGGATCCCTCAATGACTATTTTTCAAATTGGGGGAAGTCTCCATTAGGTTAGTTTACACATGTTTCATGGATCAGTCATATCAATAAATTAACAAAGAGACACCTATATGTGTGAATCACCCCTAATATTATCTTTCACTTGTAAATATTAAAAACATTAATAAATAACCTAAAACTCTCTTGGAACATTATCAAAATTCATATACATGTCTCAAAATATTAAAGAGTAACCTTAGAGTAGGATCCAAATCTAAATACAAAAAGTCAGAGTTGCATGGTGCTAAGTATCAAAGATCAAAAGATAGAATTACATTTTAGTTTTTTCATAATGTTGAATACATAGATAAGTGGGATAACTACATTTGATTTTATCCCTCTTAGTATTATTTTAACATATGCAACACTCAACCATTCAGTGAGGAGTGATTAGGACTATCTAACCCAAACCACCAACCCCTTTTATGGGCATCTTATGGCCAATTAATAAAAATTAGGTTTTGTATTAAAAAGATAATAAAAAATTATTTATCATAGGAATAAAGAAATTATGCACACACATAACTAGATTTTAGGTACAGGTATATGTATCTTAAAAATTTAAAACCCTCACTATGAGTAGAGACACTACCAATAAACCTTGATAGTGTTGGCTATCATAGGTGTCTGACTTTTCTAGTAGTATCTAGACAAGTCTTTGACCTTTATTTCAAGTATGAGAAGTTGACGAAGTAGATATATATCATTTATAGATATTGTGACATCTTATGTGAGAAATAAATAGTCATATTTTTTGTATAAATAGATAGTCATAATCAACTAAGTACATCATCCTTATCTTATCTTATCATTTATAAATTAATTAATTATAATATCAATCATCCCATTTCAATTAAAATTATTGTTTTTATTTCCATAATTTTTTTAATCTGAATTAGTGTATAGCTTCCATCATTTTATATCTCTTAGGTAATCCAAATATAGGTGGAACATATTGATGAACTTGTATGTTTCTTGAACATTATCTAACCCTAGGTTTCCCTTAGGGATTCAACCTTCTTTCTAGTGTTTCAAAAATATTTCTTAGGGTTTCAAACCTAATTTATGATTTCCCCTTATCCTCTATGCAAATAAAAAGTTTTTATCTTTTTCCCTAGGGTTTCATAGTCCTCTTAATATCAGGGCTTCCTTTCTTAGATTGTGGCTTGTCCTATTACATGTTCATCTCATATTTGATTTAAAATGATTTTATTTTCAAACTACTTAGATATTTTTTGCTATGTACCTTAGGATATGATATATTAATGTATATGGATTGGTAGATATTTTGACATGTGGCACACATCCCCCTTAGTTAGCTATAGGGTTTAATATATTAGAGCAAATGGGTAACTTGTGGAATTAGTACATTGGGTAATGATTGGACTACATTGGTATTAGGAGGTTACCCATCCATTTTTAGTTATATAGAGGTATATATAAAGGAGATGAATATTATTTTAAAGGATATTAATAAAGTGTTTAGTCTTATATTGTTAGAAGTATATTGGAGGTTGTCCCATTTAAGTGGCATTATGGAGTTATTCCTTCCTAAAGGATTAATGTATGGTGTTGCTCTACTTAAGGGTATTCAATATTTCTACATATATTGAATATTTTGGAATGTTGGCCCACTAATATCTATTGTGTTGTGTTGATATACATTATATTCTATATTATTTATAATTATTATAAGTTTGGATCATAATAAGTGGTATCAAAGCATTTCTCTGGGTAAATATTGTGGGTAAAACACTAATTTTGGAGAATCATTTATATATTTCAACATGTTACTAATTCATGTTTTTAGTCATAAAATTAAGTTTTGATGATCAATTTTATGGGAGATATTATTATTTTAGGTTTATTAATAAATTAATTATGTGTACCTAAGTTTCAATAAATTTTATGTGAAATTTTTATCAACTAAATATTATCAAATAATTAAGCTACAAACCAAATTTTATAATTTTTTGATAAATTTTAAGTGATTTATTGTGATTTTAGGATTTTTCATATATTCACTTTGCATGAAAAAAAAAATTATAAATTTTACACAAAATTTTCATTTATGTTTCTATATCATACATGGAAGATATGATCAAAATTATGGATTATTTTGATTAGTTTCACTTGAGTTATTAAAATTTTAGGCTTTTTCGTTAACCCTAGTTTTTGTGGATCAGGGAATAGATTTATTTTTTTGTATAAGAGGATATTGATTTTATATAATTATATACCCTTTTTAAGGAGAATTATTTTGACATAATATCATGGAAACAAGGTTTTTTACATCATATTATGGGCCATGCACAACTCTGGTGGGTTCAGTTGGGAGTCGAATTATGGACATTTTCATGGGACGTAATGGAATAAATTTTCATATATTTATGGGGTATAAAATATAGAAGAGTAAGAATATTAATAAAATGATGATGATGATTGTAATGAAGAAGATAATTTAGATGATGAATAAGAAAAAGTAGTGAAAGAAAATAATGGAAATGAGGAAAAACATGTATGTGATGAAGAAGAAGAAACTAATCATAATGATGAGGAGGAGGAGGATAAATATGGATAAAAAGGAAAGGTATAGTATCTCAAAGATAGTTCATAAGTATTAGATGATAAAGTTTTAAATAGTTAGGATCTAAATAAATCACAGTCAATTTTCTAGTTTCTTGGATGCATTCAATAGAATAAGTTCATTATGTCCATAAACCCTAGAAAAAAGTATAAATTCATCAATATTTATGTTTCTCAAAATATACATATTAAATAAAATAATATTAATTAATTTAATTTACATGGTAATAATATCCATTTTTTTGAAGATTTGAAGCTCATTGTGGATAAATACAATCTGCATTCATATTTTTATGTTTTGGTTATGAATGGTGTGGATATGGTTCTTGTATATCCTTAGTTAGATACATTGGGAACAATAAATATTAATGTTTGGAATCATTTCATGAAGTTTTGGTACAAGAAAAGGAAGGTTACTTTACAAGATGTCATAGTTGTCAAGGCACAAATAAAAATCAAGGTAGAGCATGAGGATGAGATTAAAGTGGGTGAAGAAGAGGATGAGTAAGATTCAAATGACTAAATATATGAAGAGACAATAAAATTAGAGAATAACACTTCATATACTTAAGAGACAAAGGAAACACCAAATTAAAATGTAGAAGAGGTAGAATAAAATGTTGATAAGGTTAAAGTATTAGAAACTTTGAGGTACATAGAACCCACATCATCATGAGAGGAAACAATCATGGAGCTATGTCATGGAGTGTCATAGCAAAAATTACTTTTGATATATAATAAATTTGAGTACCAATAAATATGGTTACATAATTAATTATTTGATAAATCACTTTGATATGCATGGAAGCCAAAGAATAACCATTATGGTCATGTATGGAATTAGAGTAATGTAATGGAATATGGAACATGGAATCAGTGTAAAAATTACTATGTCTATGCATGTAATAATAACTACTATGGTCATGTATGGAATAAAAGTAGAACAATATAATATGGTACATTAAACCAAAGGAATAATTATTATACATGGACACCAAGGACGTATATTTATGATCATAAATGGAATCATAATGTCATAATGGAATTTGGAAACAAGTTTGGAAAGCTATCACCTGCCAAGATCAAATATGGATGGTAAGATGATTTAGCTTAGAAAAAAGTGTGAAATTAATTTAATCAAAACCATTACTTGGTTTCTTATTATGTTTTAGGTACAAAACATGTCATGGAGGGAGGGAATTCTATGTACCTAGGGATATTATATATTGATGTATATGGGTTTATGGAGATGTAGACATTGGCACACATCCCCCTACTTAGTTATATGGTTATAATATATTAGGATAAATGAGTAAATATTGGAATTAGTATGGGTAAAGGGATTATTACACTAAAAAAAATAACACTAGATAAACAAGGTCCACTTCATCTTCTTCTACTAATCATCCTATGAAGACTATAAAATAATCCTACTAGAGAACCATTGGTCCCTCATGATTATATGTTAGGTAACACTAGGAGAAGATCTTTTTGTAATTTAAATTATAAAAGGATCAATGTTTCCCAAGAAGTTCCTCTCAAATAACTAATGTTTATTAGAGACCTTATTTGAGGTGAATATATAAAAGGCATTATTGTAAGTGACAATAAGAAATGAAACACATGTAAAATCAAACTTATTAAGCACTCAGGATATATTGATTGAGATTTACAACATATATATGAACTTATGATAATGCCATGGGGCATGTTACTATACCAATTTATCTCAAGCTTAAGATAGTAGACACATTATTATATGTACAAAAGGTTATTTCACAAGGCAATCTCACATTGAGATAATCATGGTTACAATAAATGGGAGTTAATTTTGATAATAATATTGACTATGTTCTTTACTTTCCAGGAGGTTACACTTACGTATAATAAATATAGAGAGATCATAAAGAAGGAAATAATTACATCATTTCTAATGTAATTTAGGTACCAAAATAAAAAAATAGCTAGTAATGATCAAGGATTAAAACAAGTACACTACATATCCAATTAAAAAAAGAAAAGTAAACATTAAAATTATTCTAAAAGAGACTCATTATTCATCTTCACATGATTATAGTGAATTCTTATTCCTAATTTATTGGTAAAATAAATTTTGTGCACCAAAAATGATTGATTTAGATGATTTCATGAATTATTTTCATACATACATGAATTATGCCTAACTTTAATACTACTATATAATAACAAACATAGGAATTTCCTCCTTTATGTCCACCACCATTGTAGCTGGTCATTACACATATTTAGGGTCATTATATATATTTAGTTACTACACCTATTTATAATTATATTACAAATGCTTTTACCGCACATATCCTAACTCATTCTATTCAACTAGTTATACAACCTACTCATGTTTTATATAATTTTATTTTTGAACTATTGATTAAAACTAATATAAATAGTAACTTAAACCCAAAAGCATAATAACATCACAAGAATGAAAATGAAAGAACAATTAGTGATTTAAGAATCAAAACTTAACATCACCTTGTTCCTTGTATCTTCTCTCCAATATTTTCCAACTGATTCTAATGCAATTTGGATTTTATGTGGATTGCTTGATGTTAGCTTCAAGATGACTCTAATGGCTTCCTTGGATAGTTAAATGGATTTCAAGAGTATAAGAATGTTTTTATATGGATAAGATGAGATTATATGTAAGGATTATGTATTTGTTATTACTATCTTGGTTATGCTCTAGGCATGGGTATTTATAGAATGGTGGAGGGATTTTTAGGGGATTTTTTAATTATTTAGAAGCCTCTAGTTTGAGAGAGTTATAGAATCTTAGAAAGGCTTATCTAGATATAGAGACATCTAGGTTAGTTTAAAGGATGATGGGGATTATATGGGGATTAAATGAGGTTTAAGGTTCATAGAGGCTAGGGTGGTAGGTTGGCTAGGGGTTATTTGGATAAATATGAATTTTTAATTTAGAAGTAGGCTAGTGGGTAGCTAATACAATAGGATAAGTGGTTAAGTAGGCTTGTTAAAAGGATAATGGGGTAATTAATTGGTCATAGGGGATATAGAAAGGTTTATCAAGTGTATTAAATATTTAATAGGAAATAGGATTTTAATTAATTGACAAGGATTATGGTTATAGGATAAATTATTGGGATTAATAGAGTAATTAAGGCAAGTAAATTTAGGTGCATACATTTTTCCCCTCTTTGAAAGGGCATTACGAGTGAGAAAAATGAAATGATTAATGGTATTTAAAATAAAAACCATTTCATAGATAAGTTGGTAAATGTTGTTAGAAGACATGATACCCACTCGAGGGGACATGCAAGAAGGAACGAGTTAGATGGCTACTCAAAAAGAAATGTCTAGGGTATGATAAGACTAAGATGATGAGGGCTTAGGATGCCTTGAGTGTTAATTAAGATACAATTTGGATGCCCCAAAGAGAATATATTATGAGATAAAGTTACTTAGCCTCATAATAGGAAATGACCAATGCCTAGGAGGGATGTAATTTGATTGAGAAATTCTTGAGATGATGGCATTGTCTAGGGAACAGAGAGATAGGATAGGATATGAGCTGATGACAATCTTAAGTAAGGACACATGCAATGGATATCCATAGGTTAGGAAAAGATATTTGAAAAGTGATTAGTGATAATAGACAAATTTAAAGATTGTATCTGAATACAATTTAATAGATTATAGTGAACCATATGGGACATGATGATCTCAGTTATTAGTAATGGCTAAGCTATCCTTAGATAGTGAAAAAGTGGCCAAGTGTTTGCTAAATAGTTTTAAGGGACCTCAAGATGATGTAGTTCTGACTCAGAATGATATATGTGGAGTGGGTAATGGAAGAATGTGCCTTGAAATAGTGATTTAGAATGACCTAGGGATGATGATAATGTGAGTGTGATAATAAAATGTAGAAAGGGATTTGGGTATCAAAATTATTTGAATGGGTAGGATAATATAGTTATCAAGGGTTAAATAGTATGGAGGGGGTAAAATAAGGGGAAAAATAGGAAAAGTGGGGTTAAAAGAGTCATTTTGAGTTTTGGATATAATGAAATTATGCTCTAGAGACCAAAGCCATGGATCACCTTTCTCACTCATCACACCATAGAGAGAGAGTCTAAGAGCACTAGATGGAAGATGATGCAAGACCATTGGTGATTAATCGATCACTAACTAGTTTATTTTTTCATTTATTAAGTTATTTGTTATGGGTACATCTAAGAATGGAAATACCATCTTTGGGCGAATTTCCCTTAGTTGTAGTATTACCACTGCAAATAGAGGTATTAAAACTACAAGCTATAGTTTTATAAAATTGTAAGGGGTGACCTATGGTTTTGTAATACCACATCAAGAAATAGGCATAATTGTAATACTGCAAGGGGGAATAGTAGTTTTTTAAACCACATGGATTGACATGTGATTTCACAAAACCATAGGTTTTTAATTGTGATATTATCAAAATCACTGGTCAGGATAAAGAAAGATAGGTGATATTGAATAAATTAGGTATTAAGGTTAGTTAAAGGGTTAGAAATGGAATGGGGATGGAGATAAGGTATAATAAGATGTTAAATGGATAAGGGATTAGGGAGTGAATGGGGATGGGGATAAGTTATAATAGGCTAGCTAGGAGACTTAGGTGGATTTAGTGAGTTTAATTAGATGGGTAAGTTAGTAAATAAATTAAATGGGTGAAAAAATTAGTTAGGATGGGTTATTAGATCAATAAGGGAGATTAATTAAAGGGGGGAGATTGATTAGGTGTTTTTATTAGAGAGATAGGTTAGATGAGTGAGATAGGGGATTAGATAGATAGGTACTAGGTATATGGGATTTGTACGATAAATGTATTAGAATAGAGATGATGGGTTTGAATAGTCAAGATGTGATAGATTAATAGGGGTAGTGGATTGAGAGTATATTTATTTATGTAAGAGGACTTAAGAGTGTTGGAATCCATGTTATATCATCCATTAGTGTTACATGATATGCACAGATTGACACTAATATATTATGGGGTACTCAATATGGTTGGCCTTTTATTACATTGTTAAGATGCTCATGGTGCAGATTGATAGGGCACTGATTATATCCCTAGTGGAGATATAATATTTAGAGACTAGTACATTCTACTTTGTGACTGGGGAGATGATTGTGACACTAAAAGATGAACTATGGATTTTCTATCTACCAATGAGAGGTAACAAGATTTATTGGTGATCTCATACCTTGAGTGTGACTATGTATAGATGATGTGGGTGATTATATATTGGAGTATGGGATTCCCAAGTAGACATTGATAGAGTATTGAAAGAAGGGGTGATTGACAAGTTGATACTTATGGTTATGTCTATTATTATTATCATACTCTTAGCAAACAATAATGGTTAGTGGTTCCACCTCTGGCTGAGAGATATGGTAGCAAACAATGTGTAGGATTACCATGTTTTTTCCTAGGATCCTATGGTACTTTCCCATATATACAGATCTTCATATGGGTGCCTATATAAGATAAGTAAGCCTAGGTCCCTCCCTACCATTACATATATGGAGTTGGAAATACATCCCTATAGAGATACCATTAGGCACTCAATTAGATAGGGATCCTAACTAACCTCTGGTGTTTAGGTGGTATATTATTCTAAGATTTCATATATCTCATGTTGGTGACATGAAATCCTATAGACAGGCATTTGACAGTCTGAGGGATGATCAAATCACATAGATGTTGTACAAATATATCTAGTGGGTATGGTCTAAGGATGTAGATGTGACCTAGTTTATACTCATAGAGTGTTATTTGATTAGTTGACATGACTACATCATTGAGAGATATAGGCCTAATCAATTGCAATACTAGTTGGGGAGGTAGTAGGATGTACCCAAAGTTGAGCACTTATTTGCTCATAGTGACATAGAAAGGCTATAGTGGTGGACTTTAGTAGACATAGCACTAGCAAGGGTAGATTATGAGAGCATTATCCTAATGATATGGGATTATCAAATGCCCATAGAAAATCTAGGAGTGACTATAGCATACACAGGATGGTGGGCCCAAAGACAACCTTAGAGATTGCTTAGGTGGCCAATAAGATTGAGTAGAGGGGTATTATAGAGGTTATTATAGGTGGGTTCAGTTAGGGAAGAGACAAGATTAGAGGGCATAGCCCTAGGCATAGATTTAGTAGGATGAGTAGGTAGGGCTAGATGTTATAAGTATTTATAGTGGAGATTAAGGAGTCCAAAATGGAGACTAGGCTAGAGGCAAAGACTAGGTAGGTGAGAGAGTGGGTAACACTAATGTAAGTCCATTTAGGATACCTCTGAGTGAGGATGATTAGGCATTATTTGATAGATTGAGGTGAGATGTATAGGCCTAGGTGATAGAGGTATAAGGTATCTTTGTCAAACAAGATAAGATGGTGGTATATTTATAGAGACATATTATTCAAAGGGATATCCAAATGATGGGCATACTCAGATAGGTTACATGCTTGTTGGGATAGGTTTCAACATTGCAGGGGTATCTTAGTTAGAGATAGGCTTAGGATGGAAATATAGTTATACTTCAAAGGTAGATTTAGAGATATCACACATAACATCATTATAGGGGCAAATTACATATCTTCAGTTGAGAGTAAGGGAGAGAGAGGCAAAATTATAAGTGGTTGAGAAGGCCAAGGAGGAGGATGATATGTTAGAGTAGTAGGGTTTGTAGCTCATGATGAGATAGTTATATTGACTGGCATGAAAGGATTAGTACTACATGGATTTACATGAGGGATAAATGCTAATAGATAAACATGCCCCAACTTTTAGAGCTAGTTCTTCAAAATCAATGTATTAACTTATTAGGAGGCCACCTAGAAAGTAATGATATGGGATTATATTTGTGAGAGATGGTTTATACTATGGACATGTATTATTATAGAGCATTATTTCCCATGGGGCCCATTTGTGTAGTTATATATTTGGACATGTACTCTTATGGACATTATAGACTATTTATATATGTTATTGTGATTATGTTGTACATGATGGTGTATGGAATTGGTTATATACATGTGACTATTGGTTATGGATATATGGATCATGGATTTTTTTTGTTATGGATCTATATTATGTGATTATATTTTTATGATTATATGGGATGTTTAGATATATTGATTTAGATGACATGTAATTGTGGACATTGTTTATCTAATATAAATGACTATTATGTGTTACAGTTTAGATATAGATGATGTTTTTTTATTTATGTGATAATGTGAAGGTATAATTTCATGTAAAATGTGATGATTAAATAATATGGTCTATTAGATAGATAACTAATCCATTTATTGAACCATATGTATCTCAAATAATCCTCCTTCACCAAGGAAGTGGGTGGGGTGTTGGGTAGTAAGCTAGGATGTTAAATAGGATAGTGGAATGGTTGGAGGGATGGAATGGGTGGGGACTTGAAGCCATTAGATATTTAGGTAATCCTTGTTTCTTTATCACTTGTGATTATAAATGTATTCATGACATGATAATAGTTGAGGTCATATTTGAATCAAAGTGCATGGGGGACTTGGAGCGGTAACTCTATTTAGTGACATTTATAATTTATATGTTAGGTAATCACTTAACCATCCAAGTTACCTTTTATGAAAAAGGACAAAATTTTGATATTTAAAAATATGAAACATTAAAAAAGATGATAAAAAGGATTAAAAATAATATTCATATGACACAATGATGATTGACAATATTTGCATGTAAATATATAGATTGACTTGTAATTATAACATAATATATATAAAATATAATACAAAATATGTATAAAAAATAACACTTAAGAATATTATGACAAAAAAAACATGTAATGATGGATAAGTATATACATGGATGCTTATCAAGATAATTTAAGAAAAAGTGATATACATGATTTCAAAACATAAGGACAACTAAACATTGTAAATAAAAGGGATAACAATGGTATTGTTTAAAAAATGGTAAAACTACTTAATAAGAGTTTAAAAATGATTTATGTGTTTTAAATCATAACCTAAAATATTAATAAGGATGAGGGATAATGATAACTATATACAATATTTTCTAAGAGGAAATACTAAATCGATATTTATAAGGGTAAATTGTGCCCAAAAGTTTTTCACGATAAGTGAGACAAGGATAAAAAACCAATTATAATGAAAATTCTTAGGGTTTAAAATGAATAGTCAGGATTCTATTAAAAATCATATTATAGATCCTATAGTAAGAAAATTATATGACCCTTATTTAGTGATGAGTTTAGTGGGTTCATGTAGATTTGTACTTAGGGGATCAATGGGAATGGAAAAATTTGTATGTGGTTGAGGTTGATATGAAGAAGAGTCATCGAGGAGAATGTGATTAGGGTATGTATTAGGATGTCCAAAATGGAATGAGTATATGTTTGAAAATGGATTATTTGTTTTAGGTGACTCCTCAATAGATATCCTCTTTGTAATTTCAGTGATTATTTGCCCCAATTTGAAACTCATATCTCTTAATTTTTCCTAAGAATATATTATATACCCACTATTAAGATTAAGGTCATATGAGAAATAAAAGGATGAAATGAAAAATGGAAGAAATGGTGTGGTGATGGATGGATGTGCCCCTAAGAGTGGGAATTTATAGATGGAGGTTATTTAAAGCCCTTTAAGTATAAAAATGCTTTAGATGCATAATATTGATGGGCTCATCAAGATAATCACCATATAAATTAACTAATTTATAGGCTCCTAATCTAAAGTTTTCAATGATAACATAGGCCCCAAGCCAATTTACTTCAAATTTACCCTTTTTTCTCACTCTAAATTGGTGTTTTTCTAATTCTCCTTTAGGACTAGGTCAACAACTTCAAATTTTATATACCATATATTTTTGTAATATTATCCCTTGAGATTATTTTGATATGCCCTGAAGTGATCCAAGGCATTTTGACACTTTTAATCTAGCAACTCAAGCTCTTATATCCTTTCTTGTTTGTAATTATTATGAGTGATCATGTCTTGCAAAGATACTCATAAAGAATTAAGCTCAACTTAAATGGGCAAGATTATTTCTATTTTATATAGTAAATAATATGGAGTAGCCCTAGTAGGTGTTCTAACTTTGGTTTGTAAGACCAAAGAGCTAGATACAATTGTAAGTGCCAATTTCTACTAGCATCAATAACAATTTTCTTGAGAATTTTGAGAAGAATTTTATTAGTTACTTCTACTTGACCTTTACCCTAGGGATAGTAGGGTGTAGAGAAATGTTGCTTAATGTGATAATGATTGCACAAGTCTTTAACTTCCTAATTTTTGAAAGATTTTCCATTATTTGATATGATTTTGGCTAGGATTCTAAAGTATTAAGTAATATGATTCAAAATTAATTTGGATATATGTAGACCTATGGTATAAATTAGTAGCATTTATTTAACCCATTTAGTGAAATACTCTATAGCCATTATTATGAATCTATGTCCATCTGATGATCTAGAATTAATCTTTCCAATAAGGTTTATTCCCCATATTAGAAATGTCCATGGGCTCATTGTATGTTGTAATTCCTGTGTAGGGGCATGAATGAGATTACCATGATTCTAAAAACTACACATTTACACACATATTAGTAGGAATCATGATCCATTGTGTGCCAATAATACCCAGTCTAGAGTAACTTCTTGGTTAGGGCCATCCCACTAACATGACCACCACAAATACTATCGTGGACCTCCTTGATTCTAGAAATAGTCTCCTATGATGTTAGGCATCTTAATAAGGTCTTGTCATAGATTTGTTGATAAAGTGTTATATCAAGAATGGTATAATGGGATGTGAAATGAATGAATTATTTTTATCGGTGAAAATTAAGGTCTAGTGGTAGTCTATTATTATGGAGGTAGGTATAAATGTCATGATACTAATTTAGACTAGGATCAGGTATATCACAAATTTGATAATGAGCCATTAATTTATGAGCTATAAATAATAGTTATTTAATTATAAAGCTACCTTCAATTAGATATTCTAGAAGATATACTAAAGAACCCATAGTGGACATTGAGTAGGCATCTTTATTACTTGCCCTAGGAACCTACTTAAATTTTATTGACTGAAAACTTTGCTTCAATTGGTCCACTAATTATTTATAGGGAAGTAATTTATCATATTTTGTATATAACTCTTCATTCACCTATTCTATATTCAGCTAAGAATCACCAAAGGCCTAAAGATGTATATTCCATTAGATGGTGATTTGTAGTTTGGAAATTAATGCCTCATACTCAATAACATTATTGTTGCACAGGAACCAAATTTGAAAGGATTTAGGGATTAGGTTACCTTGTGGGTTTATCAAAAGGATTCTTATTCCCAACTCATATGTGATGAAAGAGCCATAAAAATATAACTTTCATCCATTGGACTCTTCAGTAGCTAGTATAGACTCATTGATAAAGGTCATGATTAATGGTTTAGTGTTTGTTATGGGTGTTGATGTAAGTTGAGCCACAATGTCTTGTCCTTTAATGTCATTTTAATTTACATATTCAATATAAAATTTACCTAATAACATGATCCATTTGGTCATTATCCTAGTTAGAGATGATTTAGATAGCATGTACTTGAGGGGATCAACCTTTGTTATGAGATTGACTTGGTTATTCAACATATAGTTCCATAATTATTGTGAGGTGAAGACTATGGCCAAACAATATTTTTCAATAAGGGTGTAGTTGAGCTCATATCAAATTAAATTTTTACTTAGATAATAAATTTCTCTTTCTTTACCTTCATCATTATGTTGAGTTAGTAAGGCCCCTATAGCACAAGGCATAACAACTATATATAACAGAACAACCTTCCTAAGATAGGTGGTAATAAAATTGGAGGCTTCACCATATATTTATTTAGATTACCAAAAACCTTTTGAAATTTTGAGTTCTAGTGGAAATGAGACCCCTTATTTAAGAGATGGGTGAAGGGATGACACTTATCTACCAATTATAATATAAACTAATGAATAGCCTATAGTTTCCTTTGAAATCTTCTTAACTACTTTAGGTTATTAATGGGAGGCATTTCCACAATAGCTTTCACTTTAGCAGAATCTAATTTAATGCCTCACCTAGAGACTATGAACCCCAAAATTTTGCCTAAGGTGACTCTAAATACACATTTCTTAGGGTTTAGTCTAACCTTGTATTCTATGATCCTCTCAAAGATTACCATGATTCTAATATGATCTTGTCATCCATGTAGTCTTCTATAATAGCATGCATCATATTATGTAATATTACTATCATATCTATTTGATAAGTGGATCCCATATTTTTCATACCAAAAATCATTACTTGATAGCATAAGGCCCCCCAAAGAGTGATAAATGTTCTTTTATGTTGATCTTTGAGAGCGATTTTAATTTGATTCTATCCAAAGAAACCATCCATAATGGAGAACATCTCATACCCTGTAGTAGAATCCACAATCATTTCAATATTAAGTAATGGAAATTCATCTTTAGGACATGCCTTTTTTATATCCTGAAAGTTAGTACAAATCCTTATTCCTCCCTACGATTTGGCCATAGGAATAATATTAGATATCCACTCAAAATAGTCAATTAATTGAATAAACCTAGCTTCCAGGATTTTTTTAAATTCTTCTTTAACCAAGAGATCCTCCTTAGGTTGCATTTTTTGATGTTTATGTTTAATCAGTTTGCCATTTATATGGATTACTAAATGATGTACCACCAAGGTAGGATCCAATCCAGGCATGTCAATATAGTTCCATGCAAACACATCAATATATTCTTTGACAAGCTCAATGAACACATGTTTATCTTTAGATATGAGAATTTCCCCTAGTTTAACTATTTTAGTTTTTTCATTTATTCCAATATTCACTTTTATAACCTCTTTCATAAGATAAGGTGACTAGTCTTGAAGATAGGTTTGGGGTGATGGTAATTCCTCTCTTAAATAAAATTATTCTAAAAGCTATGTATCTAATTTTGGATAAGAATCTTGTTTGTTAGGAGTGGACTAAATTTATTCCATATTTGGAGAGGGATCATGGTTTTCATATCTTTCTTCCTTAGTATGATTTAGTGACACTTCATTTTCTCCAAAATATGCAGATTCATTTAGATTGATAGAGAACCCTTTCTTATGGTCTCCTAATGGCATAAAATCTCTATCTTCCAGATATTCAATGATGGATTCATCATTTTGGAATACATAAAAAGATGGCCTATTATTCTTATCCCAGTTTATGAGTGTAGGATAATGGAGGGATATGTTGATGGTGTATATGGTAGTGTTAGTGAAGAGATTGGTGGTATCTAATTCTTTGTAAAGACTATAGATGGAACCTATTTTGATTTTTTCATTAGAAGTAGACTCTTTAATAACCAAGAAGTATCCATAATGATAGTTATTATGTTAATGCCCAGATGTTTATACCTTGATCTAAGATTTTTAGGTGTTATTTAACCCTTATAGGTTCTAGCCTACCTTGTTCATCTCTTTCTAGTCCTTTGCCCTTATAGTTTATATTCTAAAGCATCTTCTGAAGTTAGGGGTATTTATTATTATGAAATTATAGGGCCTCATCTTTAGAAAGAAGCCATGAATCATTAGGTTCTTCAAAATATTGATCTAATAACATTATTTCACTAGTGAAAGTCATGGACTTTAAGTGGTAAATAACATGTTTATCTTGCCTCATGACTGGAGACCTATAACTACATGGGGATAATGGTAGATTTCCAATACAAAATGTTTTATATTCATATTCCCCATGACCCTTGGAATTTATTTTAAGATGAATGATGTTTGGGGATTCAGATGGAGCAGGTGATAGATTATCAAGGTAGACATAGTTCATAGCTTTGAGATTATAAGGGGAACTATCAATGTTAGGGTAATAGCAATTAGGATTATATTATTCCATTTTATAGCTATGAAAGAGTTCTATTTCCCCTAGAATTGTGAACTCCATTCTAAAATGAGTAAATTTTAGACATTGGTGGAGGGTAGAGGGCACTACTCTAATTTTATGAGTCCAAGGGCATCCTAAAAATAGCACAACATGAATTAGGGTTTGGTGGACTATAGGTCCCATAGTTATAGGAAGATAAATTTCACTCATGGATAGCCTCTCATTATCATCATATGTCTTAATAATTATCAAATTAGGACCTAATGAAGATTCAGAGTAACCCAATTTATTGAGAAAATCAAGATTACATAGATTCAAGGCTGACCCTTTATCTATAATTACCTATGGGATCTTATGATTGGTAATGGAAATTTTAATGAATAGTGGATAATTATGATGAGAGCTTATAGGTGACATATCTTGTGCACTAAAATTAATCTCTTGAGGAGATAAATGACCCACAAAATCTTGAAATTGACATGTATCAATATCCCTAGGGACTTTTAGTTCATTTAAGACTTGATTGAGAATCTCCCAATGTACCAACGACATCTTAAGAAGATCCATGAGATAGATTTGAGCTAGAGTATTCTCAAGTTGATGAATGATATCTGATGTACCCAAAAACCCCCCCATTTTCCCATAAGGAAATGGGGATCCACTTTTTTTAGACTATGGTCTTGATTTTGAGCCCCTCTTTTATGTGTTTTTTGGCAAATTTCAAGGAAAAGATTGATTTATTGGCCTTTTATACTTTGGCAAGAAGGAATTGATATTTTGTTTTCATCTCAAGGCTTATTTCTATTAGGCTTATCTTGTAATTCCTTCAGTTCTTTTGTCCAGCTTATCTTTATTAAACCTATCTTTATCAAACATTTTGCCTAAAGGACACTTTTAAAATGCCCTATGAAGTAGACCCTTCAAATTTTTGCCCCTTCACAATGACCCTTTGCCTTGTTGACCTACCATTCAGTATTTTTGTCATGGGCCTTCTTTGCCCTATGAAGTATAATCTTTAGGATATTTTCACTATGAAGTAGACCCTTTAGAATTTTATCCCAGTCTTTTTTCTTGATATAATTTCCCTTTGGACATTTTTAAAGTTCCATTTAAACATTTTTAAAAAGACCCTTTGGGCTTTTTGAAGTGGCCACTTACCCTTCAAGAATTTATCTTGGGCCCTTTCCCCTTTGCACCTACCTTTCAGGAATTTTATCCTAGTCTTTTTGCCCTTTAGCCTATTCCTTTAATCTTTTTGTCCAAGAAAATTTTCCCTTTGCACATGTCCTTTGGAACTTCATCCTTATCATTTTTCCCTATGAGGCTATCCTTTGGGACTTTTACCCTAGGCCAATTCCTTTAGACTATGTCTCAGATGTTTTATCTAATGAAAATGATCCTTCAGGAGAATTATTGAAGACATTTTGTCCAAAATAATTCCCTCACATAATTCCTCCCACAATAATTTCCCCAAAACAAACAACATACTACCAAGTGGCAACCTTTCTTAGAAAGCATTTTATTATGTTTTGAGATTAATTTAATATTTTAGCCTAGGGATAAATTGTATTTTATTAATACTAAGACCTTAGGCTAAAATTTTCATGTAGGGTCCTTCATATATGTTTCCTAAAGTATTTTTCTAAGTCTTCTTTTCATTTATACTTGAAAGATCATAGAGAACTAGGAAACAACAAGTATCTAGCTCTTAGGGAGTTGAACCAATTTGATGGTCACAAGGATGTCTCTTGATGATCATGTGAACATCAATATTAAGCTCAGAGATAAAAAGACAAGTTTAAATTATGATGATCATATGGACATCATCAATGGTCATGAGGACGTCTTTTATGGTCACATAAACATCAAATTCAAGATCAATAAGAAAATAATAGGGGATTAAATGGTGACGGTTGTGTGGACATCATCGACAATAATGAGGACATCTTTAATGTTTGCATAGATGTCAAATTTATCCTCATAAATTATTTGTTTTAAAATAAAGGTTAGTGGACCCAGGTAGATCGATGGCCAACATTTATTTGTATAGTTGATCAGATAGTACGATATTGGGAGAGACTTTTTAAAGGAACAAGGACATGACAATTGTCAAGTTTGTAGGAATCAATGAGTCAAATCACTAAGATCTATAAACTATGTTAAATTGAGAACAAGTAGATCAATAGTGTAAAATAAATATGGATTTTTCAAATATCTTGGACTCAATTAGGGGTTGACATGTGTCATATTTCAAAAACTAGTAAGGCATTATGGATATAATACATAGATCTTTGGACACTTGAGCTATATTTATCAATAGACATCAGGTTTCATAGTTAATATAGAATATGAATACACATGTATTAATCTATATAGTGAATATAAAAATGAAGATCTAGATTCTATAAAAATCATTGGCAAGCATGCAACACATAGTTTAGATTATTCATAACTAACAATAGTGTCATTGGTTCTAAAACATTGGTAAAGAAATTTTGGTCCTTCATGCATATGTCTGAGTTTCATTTGAAGGTGGATAATCCAAAAGATCAATAGTTTATTCTCACAACCTATAAAAGGAGGCATGTATATTTTTGAAATGTAGCACACATTTTAAAGTTTTGCATGCAATTTGACCTATAATTATTTAAAAATGCTTCTATCTTTATACACATACACATGTATAGATTTGGTAAAAGCTAATTTAAACTAATAGTTGTAAGTAGACTCTTATATGATTTAGACCATAGTTAGAACTCATGTTTTGATGATCATATGTAATGACCTTGAATTAACCTGGAGGATGAGGTGACCCCTTCCCCAAGTCTATATAAACAATTGTAATCCAACTTGGATTTTGGTCAAAGAATTTTTGAATGCAAGAGCAACTTCAGTTTTGATTATCAGTGAATGTGTTTGTGTATTTTATTTCCAATTTTTATGTAATTAGTTGTTTATTTTGGTGGTTATATGTTTCAATAATATTTAGTGTGCAAAATTCGTGAATGGATTCTTGATTATTTTGATTGATATACTAATTTGTAGAAGTGCAACAGCTATTGAAAGATTGGTAAATATATTGGTTAAGATTGTCAAGTTTAAATTGATTCATAATATTGATTGTGCATGAGTGTTTTCTTGGATGTATTTTTATATGTGTGTGTAACATCTACATCAAATACTTCACTAGCCTGAGCCATAATCTCTTGATTAAGGGTGTGTAATAGCTGCCCTAAAAGTAGTAACCTTTGTTTGAGGCTTGTGAATTTTTTTCATCATTATTTCCTTAAACTTCTTAGCTATATATAATTATGTGTATGCAATTGTTATTATCAATATAAATAGGTTCTGAGAGCACTTATCCTTTTAGAAACTAGCTAAGAAGTAGTTCCTAAAAACCATAGAAGCTTTCTTTTCTACCTTACCTTTGCCTCCCTTTTTTAATTTATTTTGAGATCTACCCAATATAGATTAGCAACCAGCCACCCATAAAACTCATATATAGATTCACTACCCTTATTAGGAAGTATACCTCCATCCAAAAAACCTTGTCAACAACCTACATACCCTAGCTGTTATTCCATTAATATGTTGTAATAGATTTTATACCTACAACTCATGCTCTGTAGTGGAATTTACCTTCATTGAGATTCTAAATCATTAGAGACTACCTCATTAAGGCTATGGTGTGCATAAAACCTGCATCAATAGTCTAAATTAGTACTAGAAGGAGGGTAGCACCCCTAATAGTAGTAGTTATCCTTTACATAGAGTTACATTGAAGTCACACAAGAGAGTGACCAGATCTACTTCCCATGTTGGTTTATTAGTCTCACCCTTATCAAATCGTAAGAGACCTAAAACTATGCCAATAGCCCTAGTTTAGAATAATCCCCCTCTAATAGGCAACCCCTTACCTGTAAGGAACCATTTACCTGTTAATCAACCAATGGCTCACAATAGCCCTAGTTAGTTGGATCTTCTATCACCATCTTAGGAGACATACATGATTTTCCTTAGAATCCTAAAAATCACTTGTCATCCTTTTCTCCTTCAGGAGCAAGGATAATAGAGGAACATATCAAATCAATTAAATCTATTTTAAGATTAATAAATGTCACATATGAAGATGTTACATATAGATTATTCCTTTTTACTTTGATGGATGTTGTTTATGATTGGTATTTAAATGTAATGGAAAATTCCATCACTTCTTGGGATGAATGTCAGGAAAATTTTCTTGCATGGTTTGGATAGGTCACCAATCTTGGTTTAGTATACCAATACTTCATTAGCATGAAAAGGGAACCTAATGAACCCATCTATGTTTTCAATGAAATATGGTAGACAACTAGTTAACCCCAAGATATAAACTAGAGGTGGCATTAGCATTGAAAATTTATAATAATATTATGGAACCTATCATTACCATGTTCTTAAGAGGAGAAATTATGGATAACACTTTAGTGTTAACATTCAAAGAGGCTATTAGTATATATAGTCATCTCAATCCTTAGATGCTTGGAGTGCCTAATGTCAAAATTGGTTTTCCAACATTAAATCCAATTTCACATACAAGGCAAAATGTCCTAACATTCAATCATAACCAATTATACACATTGCCTCCACTAATGTGGACAACACATCCAAATTTTAGATACTTGAATAATCATGTGACAGGCAATGGTTATTAGTAGAAATAGAAAATAGCAATACTTACCACTACTATTTTATAATGCATGGATTCCATAAAGGTAAAATTGGATTCTATTTAGAAGCTGGTTAAAAATTTGAGCAATGATTTCCTAAATATGCAAAGGAAGATGGGAAATGTAAATGGCCTAACTAGAAATCAAAATATTGGATTCTAGAGATATAATAGACTCTTTAGTAGGCCTAAACAACCTAAAAATCTTCCAAAGATCAACATAGTAGAGATGGATCTTCCCAATTAGTGTAAAATTCATAATAATTTTGATCATGGTGAGCTCAACTACATTAAATTTTATGTAGCATTAGAAATCTTTCAAAGAGAGGTGGTTAGGTAAGATCAAATGCATAATCCACCTGAGCATCATTTGGATACTAGCTCTTCAAGCACTGTTATGTTCTTTAAAACTCATAAGTTTCCCTTCCCAATAAAGGATGATAATGAGCTAAGAAATAACATGGATGAAGTTCACACTTTCCAACTATTGTAGAGAGGTACATACAATCTAAGGAGTAAGTAGCCACTCACAACATCAACTCTTCCAAATACCATGACATTTCCTCCTAATCCCAAGGTAAATAATAATCCACACCCTCTAAAAGGGAATGATCAATAACATAGAAAAGAAAAACCAAGAAAAGGAGGATACAATACTATTGAGGATATGAAGAAGATCAAGGCAAATGTAACTCTTCATGAGTTATCACAGATCACTGAATAGAATGAGTTGTTATGGATGTCTATTATAGGGAAGGCCCCTATGGAAAGAACTAAAGAATCTATAAACAAAGTGAAAATTTTTGACACCAATGTCATCTACAAGAGCAAGCTAGAAGTTCCACCCTTACTGATGACTATTAGGGAATTTGGTAAGAATATTCATAACTATTTAGTTGATTTTGGAGCATCTACAACTATCATGCCTACATCCATATGTCATAAGCTAGGTCTCACTCCAAGCCCCTCAAAGAGAATAGTTTATCAATTGGATAAGATAGTGGTCTCAGTAGTTGGATAATTAAACAATGTGCACATTCAAGTAGCATCTAAGCCAAGAGTCCAAATAACCATTGGCATTATAGTGGTGGACATACCTAAAGGTTACAGCCTATTGCTAAGTAGGGATTGGTCCAAAACACTTAATAGATATATCTCTATGGACTTATATTATATATAGTTACCATGGATAGGAGTTGTAAATCAAATTATAATTGATAGAGAGCCAAGAATGAAGTATACCACTATAGAGTACAATGTCAAGACTAAAAAATTAAAGTATGAGTCACCCAACCTTAGTATTTATACTTTTACTACTTAAAATCAAGTACAAAAGCTAAAACCTAAAGGTTCCAATTAGTTATGGACTCTACATTTTGATGGTACTAGATCCAAGAAAATATTAAGTATGAGAATTGAGTTGATTGATCTATAAGATAAAAAATTCTTATCCACATATAAGTTATTATTTCCATGCACTAATAACAGTGATGAATATGAGGCTTTAATTCTAGGATTATAGTTTGCACTCAAGAATAATGTGAAGTAGATATCAATATTCAATGACTCAGAGATGGTGGTTAACCAAATTATAAATAAATATTAATGTAAATTATCATATTTGAGAAGATAAAAGCATAAAGCCTGGTACCTGATTGAAATATTTAAAGCTTTCAACATCATAGCACTTCCTAGAGAGCAAAATCAAATCACTGATGCATTAGTTTTTGTTTCTAATAATCTAGGGATACTATAAGAATCTAAGGGTAAAAAATTATTATTTGAATTGGTACCATGACCTTCTATTCTAGATAACATAAAAAATTTCAAGGTCTTTGATGATGACCAACAGATTATTTAGTTTTAAACAAATTTAGGGGAATTCAAATCCCAAATCATCGATGATACAAACATTAATCACCTTTGTCAAGAGGATTCAGATAAAGATGGCATTATTTAACTCAAAGAGAATCAAATTCCAATTGGCTTGGTCTCCTTGAAAAGATAATTTGACATAGATACTCAGGCACAACAACTAAGATAACCAAAATTAAATGAATTAGACTTCAAAAAGGAAAATCTAGGAGATGAACATTTCATGTGTTATGTGAATATCAGCTTCAACTGTACCCTAGAAGAGAGGCAACGAGTGAAGGATTTAATTTCTTGATATAGGGACATCATTACCTAGACATATGAAGATCTTAAAGTTTATGACCCTTAGGTCATCACTCACATGATTCCCTTGAAGCTAGATCATAAACCATTTAGATAGAGGCAAAGACCATTCAATCCTATTCTAGAGCCTCTCATTCAGAGATAAGTGGAGAAGCTTTTAAATGCAAAAATCATCTTCCTAGTCTGACATTCTACTTGGGTGGCCAATTTGGTCCTGGTAAGAATGAAGAATAATGAGATTAGATTATGTGTTGATTTTAGGAACCTAAATAAGGATTATAAAAAGGATAATTATCCCCTACCTTATTTGGATGAGGTGATACAAATAGTAAGTGGTTCTAAAATGATGTCCTTCTTGGATGGATTTTCAAGCTATAATCAAGTATTAGTTCAATATAAGGACAGAATGAAAATGACATTCACCATGAAGTGTGGAACTTATGCCTATAAGAGGATTTCATTTAGCCTAATAAATGTAAGAGTGAACTTTCAACATACCATGGATCACGCTTTTAAAAGACTGATAGGAAAATGCATAATCATCTACATGGATGGTCTTATGGTATTTTCAAATAATCAGAAGGACCACATAAATCACCTACAGTCCATACTTGAGAGATGCAAAAAAGTTTAGTATTTGATTAAACCAAATAAGAGCATATTCAAAGTGACTAAAGCTAAGATTTTGGGGCACATCATCACCAAAGATGGGATAACCATTGATCTAGATAGAATTCAAGGGATTTCAAAAATTTAGCCACCAAATAGCAAGAAGGAACTTATATCATTCTTCAAAAATATTAACTTCATAAGGAAGTTCATCTCAAGATTTGTAGAGATCATCAAACTACTGAATGCCATATTCAAGCAAGATACCAAAATATAATGGACAATTGAAGCCCAAAAGTCCTTTCAAGACATTAAATATGCAATATCATAGGCTCCAGTGTTGATCTATCTAGATTTTAATAAATATTTCTATGTAAACTCATTTGCTTTAAAGCATGTGATCAATGTTGTCATCATGCAAAATAAGGATGAGACTGAGCATCCAATCACATTCATGAGCACAAACTTTAAAGATGCAAAACTTAGGTACTCTATTATTAACAAAGAGATTTTCACCCTTGTTAAATCCATGAAAAAATTTTGGCACTACATCTTGAGGAAGAAAGTAATTACCATTGTGCCTGATCTTGATGTCAAGCTCACCCTTTCAAAGAACAACTAGGATAATGATGAGTCAAATGGATGGCCAAACTACAAGAATTTGACATAGGTATTAGGCCTATAAATATCATTTGAGTGTAAGGCATTGTTAATCTTATGACTAAATTATATCCGTGCATCATGGTTGAAGAGGTATGTGAAGCTCAAGTATCTAAAGGAGAATGGTATACTGATATAATATAAAATTTACTTATAGGAACTTGTTCCCCATATCTTAATAGATAGAGAAGAAGAACTTTAAGGCTCAAAGTTGATAATTTCATGATTAATAAGGGAGTCATCTATAGAAGAAATTATGAAGGTATTTACCTTAGATGTGTATCTACAAATGAAGCTAGAGAAATCTTAGAGAACTTAAATCTGAAGATAGGTAGTGGTCATCCTTATAGGAATACCATATCCCATAAGATAATAAGAATGGGATAATATTGGCCAGTAGTTTTCAAAGATGCTCATGGTCATGTGAGAACATGCCATGAATGTCAAGATTTAGCCAAGAAAAAAGTACACATAGTAATGCCTTTGCAGCCAGTTATTGAAGGATGAACATTTTCCTAGTGGGGTTCAGACTTCATTCGTGTCATCAACCTAAATTTTTTAGTGGGCCATAAATTTCTACTTACTGCTATAGATTATTTCACTACATGGACCAAATTCATAGACATAAAAAATTATAGATCACAAGATGTGATTCACTTCTTGGAGGAAGACATAGCAACCAGATTTGGTACACCCATTTCTTTGGTTTATGTCAATAGACCAGATTTTATATTAATAGAATTTACTGAATGGGCACACATAACTAGATCATTATTAGGTCAGATTTTAACCATTACCCTTAGGGAAATGGACTAGAAAAATCAATAAATAAAAATATGATTGATGCAATTAAGAAGTTAGTTAGAGAAAATCCTAGGGATAAGCATAATTTATTAAAGTATACTCTTTAAGAAGACTAGACTAGACATAAGAAAGCCTTTAAAGCTTCACCTTATTGGTGTATACATGCAATCCTATATTCTCAATTATGTTTAAGTTACCCACTTATGATTTTATGTAGGAATACATAGAACCATGTGATAAAATAGAATCAAGACTATTGGACATAATAGAAATGGAATATTTTAGAACTGAGGCCTTATAAACATTTAATAAACACTAGGATGTGGTCAAGAGGTGGTTTGATAAAAGATAAAAATTCAAATCATTCAAGATTTTGGATGTAGTGTTACTTTGGCATAAATCCCATGAGAAGAAAGGAAAACATGACAAATTTGCCCCACTTTGGATTGGACCATACTAGATTTTAGAGATTTTGGGAAATAACACATTTCACCTTAAGGACCTCCAAGGTAATGAACTTACATATCCAATCAATGGATAGTTCGTGAAGCACTACTTCAGGGTTGTACCATCAACTGATGTTACTAAGTAACAAGAGAAAGATGAATTTAGATGTAGGATTAGATTAGATTTTCATCTTCCTTAGATTAGATTTATTTCTTTCATGGACTACTTTCCTACTTTCCAAATTAATCTTTCTTGCTTTCAGTAATTTGCTTTCTAGATTAGATTTTAGTTCTTTCTTAGTTTAGTTTCTTGATTTCTTAAATTAGTTATTATTTTCTTTCTTTAAATATCAAAATGATATTTACCTTGACTATAACAAAGTTAAAATTGAAACCAACTGAGCTTATGACTTGAGGAAAAGGGGAAAATTAAAATCTTGACACTTAGGGACTAGTTTATAGATTAGGCATATTTCTACATTTTTATGTCTTTAAGATGAAGGTAGGTAATCATGGATTATTCTAAATGATGTCATAATTGAATACTTTTACCAGGCATATCAAAGTTTCTCTCATATTACTTCATATAAATTTAGAAATTTTTCTTATTTTATTGGATCAAATGCACTTATCATGTTAAATACCTAGTGGAAGTGATAATTTTGGGTATAGGTGTAGCTAGCAGGGATGTTTTAGTAATGATCATTTGTTTTATAATTATACCAGCTCACTAGGGTTTTAGCTCTTCTATTTTCCCTTTAATAACAAAAGAAGAAAGAACCAATGGATTCAAAAGATCAAAATAAAATCAAAAGGCTCACATGATGAAATAAGGTCAATGTACCACACATAGTGATCAAAATAAAATAATGGAATGAGAAGAGAAGGAGCCCAAGGTATCTCTATCTGGGCTATGGACACCTACCTAAGAGCAAATCAATGCCTAAGCTTCCCTTATTTTTGAGATTTAATAGATACTAGAACAAAACCTACAGCCCTATCAAAGACTTTGAAAAACTCATCATGGTAGGGGTTAAATAAAATACACATTTGACACACATAGATCCAAGAAATTAGAAGTCAAGTATGTTGTGTGATTTAACTTAGGAGTCTCTTTCATGTTTTTGGTTTAATTATTCTTTTGTGGTACACTTCATGATTGATTTGAGATTAGAAACTAGAGTTTAGGGTTCTTATTACTCAAGAGTATTCCCCCTATGAGTCACCATTTGTTGTACCCAACACCCACCTTTTTCCCATAAGGAAATGGGGATCCACTTTTTTTAGACTATGGTTTTGATTTTGAGCCCCTCTTTGATGTGTTTGTTGGTAAACTTCTAGGAAAATACTGACTGATTGGCCTTTTATACTTTGGTAAGATGGCATTGATATTGTTTTTTTCATTTTAGGACTTATTTATATCGAGCTTATTATATAATTCCTTTGAGTATTTTTTCCATCTCATCTTTATTAGACCTATCTTTATCGGATATTTTCCCCAAAGCATTTGGTATTTGTCAATATTTTTTATCATGGGTTTTTTTGCTACAGACTTATCTTTGTCAAGGATATTATTGTATAAATTTTGTCTAAAATAATTACCTTTATGGAATTGGGTCTACAATATTTTTTTTGTGGGCATTTTTCCCAACAAAATAAACTTTCCCTTTGGGCTTTCAAACATGCCCTTCAGCGTTTTTGTTAAGGCCATTTTTTTTGACAAATTTTTTAAAAGTGCCCTTTGGCCTTTTGAAATTCCTTTAGGACTTTTGTCATGGGTCTTTTCCCTTTCAAACCATTCCTTTGAAAATTTTGTCTAATACATTTTCCCCAAGCCAATTGAGATCCTTCAGATATTTTGTCCAAGACATTTTCTTGGAGCCAATTGAGATATTTCAGATATTTTATCTGAGACATTTTCCCTAAGGAAATGAACCTACCCTTTAGGGTGATTATCATGGGAATTTTACCCTATATACTTGCCCTTTAGCCCTTTTGGATATCCCTTCAGTATTTACAAAGTAGATGTTTTGGGAATTTTGTCATAGATGAAGTGCCCTACGAAGTAGACCCTTCAAATTTATACCCCTTTGAAATGGCCCTTTGCCTTGTCAACCTACCCTTCAGTATTTTTGTCATGGGCCCTCTTTTCCTTATGAAGAATATCCTTCAATATCTTTTCCCTACTAATTATACCCTTTATACTTTTATCCTAGCCTTTTTTATTGAAAGAATTGCCCTTCAGACTTTTTAAAAGTGCCCTTTGGATATTTTGAAAAAGATCCTTCAATATTTTTGAAGTGGCCACTTACCCTTCAAGACTTTGTCATGGACCCTTTCTCCTCTACACCTACCCTTTGAAAATTTTGTCTCGGTCTTTTTTCCCTTTGACCTATTCCTTTGAACTTTATTTTTTAGAACTTTTCCCTTCACACATGCCCTTTGGGACTTTGTCTTAGGCATTTTTCCGTACAATCCTATCTTTCGAGACTTTTTCCCTAGACCAATTCCTTCAGACTTTATGCCTCAAACATTTTATCTAAAAAAAATGACTTTTCAAGAGAATTATTGAGAACATTTTACCTAAAACAATTCCCCCTACAATAATTGCCTTGAAATAAATACCATACTACCAAGTGGCACCCTTGTTTATAAATAATTTCATTATGTTTTGAGCTTAATTTAAGATTTTAACCTAGGGCCAAATCATATTTTATTAATACTAATACATTAGGCTAAAATATTCACACAGGGTCCTTTATATATGTTTCCCAAAGTATTATGATAAGTCTTATTTTCCTTTATACTTGCAGGAGCAGAGCAAACCATGAAACAAGAGTCTAGCTCATAGGGAGTTAAACTAATTTGATAGTCATAAAGACATCTTTTGATAGTCATGAAAACATCAAAATTAAGTTTAGAGATAAAAGGACACATGTTTAAATTATGACAGTCACGTAGATGTCATCGATGGTCATGAGGACATCTTTGATGATCACGTGAACATCAAATTCAAGATCAATAAGAAAATAATAGGGGATTAAATTATGACAGTCATGTGGACATCATCGATGGTCATGAGGTCATATTTGATAGTTACATGAATGTCAAATTTAGCCTCATAAATTAGCTATTTGGAAATAAAAGTTAGTAGACCCAGGTAGATCGATGGCCAACATTGATTCATATAGTTGATTTAATAATTTGAGATCAGTAGAGACTTTTCAAAAGAATGAGGACATGATAAGTGTCAAGCTCATGAAATTCAATGAGCCAAAGAACTAAGATTTATGAAATGCATTAACTCAGGAATAAGTAGATCGATAGTGTGAGATCAACATGGACTTTTTAAAGATCTTGGACTCAATCAAATGTTGACACATATCACATTTTGAAAACTAACAAGGCATTGTGGATAGAATGCGTACATTTTTGGACACTTGAGCTATATTTATCAATAGCCATCGGGTCTCATAGTTAAGCTAGACTATGAACATGCATGTCTTAATCTAAATAGTGAAAATAAAAGTGAAGATCTAAATTTTATAAAAATCATGGGCAAGCATGCAATGCACAGTTTGTATTAGTCAGCTAAAAATAGTGTCACTAGTTATAAAGCATTGGTAAAGTGATTTTGGTTCTTTATGCATATATCTAAATTTTATTTGAAGGTGGCTAATCTGAAAGATCAATAGGTTTTTCTCACAACCTATAAAAGAAGGCATGTATAGTTTTGGAAATTAGCACACATATTAAAGCTTTACATGCAAATTGATTTATAATTGTTAAAAATTTATTCTATATTTATACACATGCATGTGTTACATAGCTTTGGCAAAGGCTAATTTAAACTGATAAATGTAAGTAGACACTTATACAGTTTTAGACCAGATTTGTAACTCATGTTTTAGCTATCACATGTAATGACATTGCATGAACCTAGAGGATGAGACGACCCCTTCCCCAAATCTATATAAATAATTGTAATCTAACTTGGATTTTGGTCATAAAATTTTTGAACATAGGAGCAACATCAATTTTGATCATCAATGAATGTGTTTGTGTATTTTATTTCTAATTTTTATGTAATTAGTTATTACTTTTGGTGGTTGTATGTTTCAATAATCTTTAGTGTACAAAATCTATAAATGGATTATTGATTATTTTGATTGATATACTAATTTGTAGATGTAAAATATCTATTGAAATATTGGTAAATATATTAGTTAAGATAGTCAAGTTTTCTATGTGTTTACAACATCTACCTCAGATACTTCACTGGCTCGAGCCATAATCTCTTGATTAAGGGTGTGCAATAGCTTCCCTAAAAAGAGAAACCTTTTTCTAAGGCTTGTAAAATTTTTGCATCATTATTTCCTTAGACTTATTAGTTGTGTTTGACTATGTATATTCAATTTCTACTAGCAATAGGCATAGGTTCTGAGAGCACTTATCCTTTTAGAAACCAACCAGGGAAGTAGTTCCTGAAAACCATAAAAGGTTTCTTTTCTACCTTACCTTTTCCTCCCTTTTTGATTTTTTTTTAATATCTACCCACTCTAGATTAGCAACCATCCACCCACCCAACTCACATATAGATTCACTACCCTTATTAGGAACCACACCTCCATCCAAAAAAACTTGTCAACAACTTACATGCCCTACCCATTATTCCATCAACAAGTTGTAAAAGGCTGCATACCTGCAACTCATTCCTTGTAGTAGAGTTTACCTCCACTGAGATCCTAAAACATTAAAGGATATCTCGTTAAGGCTTTGGTGTGCATAAAACCTGCATCAACAATATCATATGATTTCTTAGAATAACTTGAGATTTTTTTAGGGATAGCGGTCTTTTGAGATCTAGAGGTGGATGGGTCTTTTGGAGGTGCTTCAAGAATCATGATATTACCACAATGTGTAGTTACTACATAATTAGTTGTTTCCCTATGTTTTAAGTATGGTGGATGTGTGTGTTCTTGGTGGCCTCAAATTTTAATGGTATTAATGTATTTATGTGGGATGGAATGATAATCAATTATATTGGAAGTGGAAGCTTGACCTTGACCCTTTAGTGGTTTATTTTGCCTTTGATCATGCTTAGGTAAGGGGTCCTAATATATACCTAGGTACTGATTCTTGGATTGACTTGTTGGGCTCTCCCCTTTAACCTCTATATCTCCTTTCTCAATTAAATCTTAGATAAAGTGCCTTAATTGCATACATTTCTTATTATCATGTCCTTTGACTCTATGATATTGGTAAAATTCATCTTCTCGATACCAATTTGGTCATGGCTTGATATCATCCAATAATAAAATTTCAAAGAGAGTAATCATATTAGTAGAAATTAATTGTTGTAAGACCCTTTCAAAGGGTACACCAAGACTAGTTATGGGCCTCTTTCCCATTTAGGGATTTGATTTTCCCCTTGGTACCCTTATAATGGATTCATTTTGATTTTTATTAGGGGGATATTTTTACATGTTTGAAAATGTTTTGAGTCTATGACACCATCCCCTATGGTATTTTTATTTTTGTTGAAGACCTTAGGCTTACTCAAAAAGGTATTATCTTGGTTTTTACCTTGTTCTTTGGGTATATAATTTAATTTTCCCATTTTCAATGAGTTCTTTTTCAATTTGGATCCCCTTTTCTATAATTTTAACAAAATATTTGGCACACTACAATTTCAATTGGTATTTTAATTCAACATTGAGATTATCAATATAATTTTTGACCATCTCCTTTTTAGGGACTATGTAGAAAAATCAACTAGTGAGGCTTCTCCACCAATATAAGAATGATGCTAAACTTTCCCCATTTATTTGATTATTATTATAAAGATCTATAATGGAGATTTCATGTTCAATGTTAAAGGAGAATTTTCATACAAACTTATATGTTAGCTGTCCAAAACTACATATGGACCTTTTAGGTAGATGCATAAACCATTCTAATGTGGGTCCTGTGAGAGTTTTAGGGAAGATTCTAAGGAGGTAAGCATCATCATATGAAACCTCATGACATGCCACATAGAATTTATATACATGGTCATATGGGTCCCCCTTCCATTTATATTTGTCAAATTTTAGAATCTTAAAGTGTGCCAAGAAGGGTACTTACAAGATGATCATATCAAATGGATATACATACGTCTTCATATTTATATCTCATCACCAATGTGTGAGGGTCAATAAGTTGAAGAGTATCTTTCAGCATCCTCAACTCTTGGGTGAATGATGGGTCCATTAATGGATTATAGGATTGTGCTTGGCTCATTTTTGGTCTTGATGAATCAGGATTGGTATTTCTAGCATTCTATCGTGGTGAAGGGGATATTTAAGTTTGAGCACAAAATTGGGAAGCAAAGGAATTAATTTACTAAGTCAATTGGTCTAAATAATCCTCCAAGGTGGATCTCCTCCTGTCATCCTCAATGTAGTTATTTTTTGGGGGTTCTTATTCTTCCTTAAGTTCTTGTTCATGATCTATAAGATTATCTTCCACCTAGTCTTGGTTAATGTTATCTTGATGGAGTAGAGTATTAGGTCTAGTGGATGGGTGGATGAGATGTTGTAAGAGGTTTGTATCAAATGTAGGGGGTAGTTTTCCCACCATTCCAATGACTTGGTAAAGAATTTGATCATGATTCTCATATATATATATATATATATATATATATATATATATATATATATATATATATATATATATATATATATATATATATATATATATATATACATATATATATATATATATATATATATATATATATATATATATATATAGGTCAAATTGTGCCCTAACCTCATCACTATTAAATAAATCATTTGTAAATTAGCCTTCTTATCTAGAGGTGTAGATGTCACCATGTATTTCTTCATTATCCTAGTTTTATTTACCTAGATTCTAAAGGATGTCATTTTATTGATTAGATCATCATCCCATTCTTAGAATTTGGGCACAAGTTCTAATAGGCATGATGGATGGCAAAGGTTATGTGAGAGTGTTGATTAAGTGTGGCTTTAATATAGGGCAACGAAAGAAAAGGTGACTTTGGATACTAATTTTTTATTAAACCCAAGGATAAAATTTGTTAAGAGAGGTGATTGGATATGATTTAGATTTGAATTTTGAGGATGTGTAGACTATAGTGACAAAATATTACCAAAGTAACAAACCTATAAGGGTTCAATCTAGCAAAGAGAATGAGACAACTAAATGGCCTTCACACTAGCAAGATGACAATTTGGATGGGTGTTAAGTGTGAAAAATAAATATGATAAGATGATGGGTGATATAAAAATCCTAACAAAGTGTAAATATTTGATAAATTTTGATCAAGGATAAGTTGAATGAAGTGATGACTAGGATGGAGAATGACTAGTGACTATTAAAGTTTTGGTTCCAAGATAAAGTTTAGTACTAAAAGGTGTGGATGGTGATATGGAAATGAAATAGTTTAGTTTAGTCATAAGATGGGATATGTCGTAGAGATTATATAGGTGTTAAATGGGATGGGCTGACTTGATTCACAAATAATATAGGCCTTAGCACAACACACACACAAGCACACCCAATTTAAGCCCTATTATTAATCAATTAAAAGGGTGTGTAACCTGATGACTTAACCATTTAATGGATTTAGGGGTGAGGATATATTTTGTGACCCATTAAAAAATATAACAAACCCTCTCAACCCCATCTACACTTGATAATCACTTAGGAGTTGATACTAGCTCTGATAGCAGATCACCTATCATAGTTGATAGGTCTTAAACTAGGTATACACAAGGATGTATAGGGGCATCTCTAAGATACATGAAGGTATGCGAGGCCCGAATATGTATATGGTGTTGTTTGATACTTGGTTAAAATAATTAAATTTTCCCCTTTATGGATGACCTATATGGGGTCAACTATTTAGCCTAATGACAATTACCCCTGATATTTATACTCTATCAAAACATAGAGTCTGGTTGAGTTCATAGTGATTAAATACATGTCACCAACCCCTAGTGACTAATTAAGTGTGTGTGGATGAATTACAGATCACGTTCTATCATAAAAACAAAAATGCATTGACAAATAGGCAATAAAAAGTTTATTTATCTGATTAATTACCTATGTGATAAAATTAAGCAAACAAGTAAGCACACGAAGATATATACAAATTCAAGAGTAAAATTCTTAGACTAAGCATTATTCCTATAAGAACAATAGTTAGTAAACTAATATAGTGTCTCCCACTAAGATAGTTATATATGAAAAATGATTAGTAGTTGAAAATAGTCAAAACCACCTCTGTTCCTACAAAAATGCAATTACATAGTTAGTTAGTGCAAAACTGATTCCAAAGAGTACAAAATCATAGGTCTTTGATAATATCACAACTGGATAATATGTAGTTTTTAAATTGGTTAATTAATCTTGACTATATAATTTATGCAAAACTATAGATGGTTAGTCAAAATTTTATGTCAAAATGCAATATTACATGCTGTGATATGCAATTTTATATTTTTAAGAAAAGCACTATAAATTTAGTAGTAGAATGGCAAAAAGGTTTACAAGATGACTAAATTATTTATAGAAGTTTGTAAATTAGTGATTAATATATAAAAATGATAAAAATAAGAATATATTTAATCAAATATTATATCTAACCTACTGACTCCAAATTTACTATATATAACCAAAACTAACTATATTCATCAATATCACTTATTATGAAAGGTAATTTTGAGAAATAGATAGTAAGTTTTGAATTTATTTATAGAATGTATATAAAGTATAAAAGATATTAAAGTATAAAAGGATTTTTAGACTTTTCTCAAAATTTAAAATTGATTAAAATCTAATATTTACAAGATATTATATCATCTAATTTATTTGAATCAAAACCACCTATTTGTAAATAAAATCACCTATCTAAGACAAAAATGCTTCTCATGAAATGCGATATTACAAGTAATTAAAACCTGATTAAATATTACTGAGTCTAAAACTATTATTTATAATAAACTAAAATTATCTATAATAGACTATATTTTTAAGGCTAACATCAAAAAACCAACTAACAACAATTATTATCAATCCTTTCTTCAAAATCAACACTTAAGCCTATAAAATCACAATTAGTAGTCAAAACTACATTTATAAATGTGTGGTAATGAAACAAGTAGTTGTATGTGTGTTTTAGGAATGTTAAGGATTTATCTTGAGTAGCACCTCCCCTTTTTGAATGCATAAAATAAAAAAATAGAGATATAAATTGTTAAGGACTCAAGGTTAGCTAACTGAATGGTTTTAGTCAAAAAGTCAAAATTACCTTTTGAAAAGGCAATATCACAATTATGTGTCAATAATGTGACTATAAATTGGTGGTATTGCTTAGTTTAAAATAATTACTATTATTATCTTTTATAAATTTTATTCTAATCCATGAAGGACAAAATGAGTCAATGTAATCCTACATAAAGCAAAAGGATGTGTTTAGAACTAGTTATTTGATTTTAAAATTGTATCCTACAAAACCATAATTTAAATGTTAAAATCATAGCTTTTCATAAAATGCACCTCTTTAAATATGTGGTATTGGAGAAGGTTAAAAATTACCAAAATAGCAATTTTTTATTGGTTAAAAGGTATGGTTAGTGCAAAACTGCTCTTTTAAAGTCAAAATTGTTGATGCAATATCGCATTTTGCAGAGCCAAATCACCTTTTGCCTAGACATAAAAAATTGATAAAATTTGGATATTTATCCTTGTCCAATTAGTCATGAATGCTATCAAAACACTTATAACATTCAAAATAGTTAATTTGAATGGGTTCTCCCACTATGGTCACCAATGTATGATTGTATTTTTGAGCTATTGATTAAAAATACTATAAATAGTAACTTAAACCCAAAAGCATAATAACATCACAAGGAGGGAAATGAAGGAACAATAAATAATTTAAGAATCAAAACTTACCATCACCTTATTCTTTGTATCTTCTCTCCAAGATTTTCCTATGGATTCCAATGTAATTTGGATTGTATGTGGATTGCTTTATAGTATCTTCAAGAGAACTCTAATGGCTTCCTTGGATTATTGAATGGATTACAAAAGTATAAGGATGATTTTAGATGTCTGACATGAGATTATATGCAAGTATTATGGATTTATTATTATTATTATCTTGGTTATTCTTCAAGCACAGGTATTTATAAGATGGTGGATGGAGTTTTATGAGGATTTTTAATTATTTACAAGCCTCTAGTTTGAGAGAGTTATAGAATCTTAGAAAGGATTCTCTAGATTTAGATAATTCTAAGTTAGTTTAAGGGATAACAGAGATTAGATATGGATTAAATCAGGTTTAAGTTTTGTAGTAATGTAGGAGAAGCTAGGGTGGTAGGTTTTCTAGGGGGTAGTTGGATAAATATGATTCTTTAATTTACAAGTGGGCTAGAGGGTAGTTACTGCAATATGATTAGTGGCTAGGTGGGATTGTTAATAAGATAATGGGGTAATTAATTGGTCATATGTGATGTAGAAAGGTTTATGGGGTGTAGGAAATATGATTTTAGTTAATTGACCAAGATTATGGTTATAGGATAAATTAGCAGGATTAATAGAATAATTAAGTCAAGTAGATTTAGGTGCATATAGTTTATTTGTACACAAACTATGTATAAGAGAGTAGTGGATTTTCCTAAATGACCAATATTACAATTCCCATTACATTATAGTGTTATTCAAGACTTATGATAGCTAGTACTCACTTCACATCCTAGATTATACTTAGTAATAGTTTAGCATGTTATATATCAAAAAAAGGTATAGGGTTATCATACATTATAAAAAATTTAACAGGAGCTGTTACATCCTCGATTTACTCATTATACATAGGACATTAAGATTGATTATGTCAAGGTTTATTTCACAACATGAGATCTTTTTTTAGATTTTCATCTAGTTCTACATCATGACACTTATTCTCACAAGGTGACCCTTCTCATGATTGAAACCAGACCTCCCCAACCATGCCTAGATTAGTTGATTGGTTAGCATATCCCTTGAGTACATATTATATAAATAAAAAAAATTAAAATTAAAATTTAAAAAAAAAAATCTGAAAAAAAAAATTAGGGCCTAAGCATGACATGATTGCTAGTTTAAATAATTTACATATGTTATTTATCACATGTTTTGTAGATTTCATATCCCTTTATATATACACATAAATTTCACTAGGTATATGGTTTATATGGATAGAATATAAATACACATGATACATGGATGAATTGATGATGATCCATTATTATATCCAAGGACCATGTCAATACTATGGGCTATTCTTCCACAAGTTACACTATTATAGTTTATATCTTTATATGACCTCTCCTTTTACCATGTTTAACTAATTTTATTTCTTACACATGCTTTGATATTGCTTATGTTTTATACAATGTTACATGGGTATATTACTTTACTATGATGTGACATTTACATACTTAGATGGTGTAGAATAAATTACATGTTATATGCTTCTTCAATGTTTTTTACTTCTATAATGGGCTAGTAATTACTTGTCTATTGTATAAGACCCTTGGCCTTATTTGTGTCTCTTTAGCCTTGTGTGTGTAACATATATTTTCCCTTATTTTTGTCTCTTTAGCCTTGTGTGTGTGACATTTATTTCCCCTTGTATGTGTCTCCTTAACATTTTTTGTGTGAAATTTATTATCCCTTGTCTACATCCCCTTAGTCTCATGTTTGACATTGTATGACATAACATGTACTTATTATGTGATACTAATTTTTTTATCTTTTAATGATTTATAATTTTATTGGTATCTTAATCCACATTACGCCTCCCATTCTATGTGATACCATGAACTATATCATGTACCTTTCTTGTATAGTATTATTGAGATCATTTATTGGTGATGATTGCCACTGCATGCTTAATTAGTGTATACATATTGACATGCAAATTATACTCATTTATATTACATATGTTTCATACATGAGTTGATGAAATATAATATACTATGATTGCATATCCTCCACATATTGACATGATTGTAAATGATTAAAACTTTATACATAACATGGTATAGTTAACTGATTCTTTAAATTTGAGTGACTTTTAAGCTACGTCCCTCACCTCAAAATGGGTCATATTAATGGTATTTTCATAGATACTTAATCCTCTAAGATTAAACATTACATATTTTAGCACATATTACAAATATTTCATAGTGGATCAAACATAAAATTGGGATAGTTAGATATAAATTTCATATACATTCCAGGGCATATGCATGCGTTTCACAAGACATGAGTTAAAAAAATCATGTTTTTCATATATAAGAAATACATATCATATATATGCATGGAATTATATATCATACTATCATCAAGCAACTAAATTATGGGGTTTGAAGTTTATTCATTCATATACATTATTATATTTTACCAATATTAGCTTATGGGGTATGAATCTATTCATACACATTTACACTATGAAAAATTCTATTTTACACACACATACCATGGTATTTAGTAGTGACAAACATTGAATCTATAAGTATATCTGCAACATTTTATTCATGTTTAAATGAGTAGTGTAATTAAGCTTTTGTAATGCTCAACAGTTAGACATTACTCTGTGAGCCTAATTTGTGGCTTCCACCTTCCATATTGGGATTACAATATCAATGCAAGACTATTTACATGGATTATTATAATTTAGGTCTATGATTTTCAATGGTCTGGCATTATTCCCTTTGTTTTTATTAAATTAGGGTTGGGAGCATTTTCCTTCTCGATCTAGGGCACTTGCCTTAGTTAAAAAATTTGGTAATCCCCCTAATTATCCAAAATGGTTAAAAAATAATAAACATTCTCTAATGCTTCAATAAGTAAGAATCATCTCCAATCAGTTATAGGGAAACATGGTTCACCCACATACATGTGTACTCTTTCTTTGTTATTTGATTTAAAATTTTAATTTATGCATTTTCAAGAACATTTACTGCTACATTTTCATTATAGGTTTTCTAAGAGTAAGTTACACATTTGGATCCTTATCCCCAAAACAAAGTGTGTTATATAAATTCATGTACATTTATTTATCTTTTTACTTGAGTATTTGTATTGAATTTCAATACTATAATAAAGGGGAATTTTTTAGACACTAAAGTCTAATAGGTCATACTTGGAAATGTTAATTTTTACTTACCTTCACCTTGCATGAATTGTGAATACATACATGACTCTCCATTCTATCATAGCCACATGGCTTCAACAAGACTATCCTTCCCAATTATCTCTTAGTTGCCTACAAAAAATCATAAAGACTATGTCAAACTAGTTATCTATCTTACTCAAACATCTATAGATTATTAGATAAGTGTTCTTATCTCCTTGATAGTAATTTCAAACTCAAAACATAAAATTTTATAGGTTTTATAGGAGTAAGTTACACATTTTGATCCTTCTCCCGAAAACAAAGTGTGTTGTATAAATTCTTGTACATTTATTTATCTTTTTACTCAAGTATTTGCATTGAATTTCAATACTAGAATAAAGGGGAATTTTTTAGACACTAAATTCTAATAGGTCATACTTGGAAATGTTAATTTTGACTTACCTTCACCCTGCATGACTTGTGAATACATACATGACTTTCCATTCTATCATATCCACATGTCTTCCACAAGACTACCCTTCCCAATTATCTCTTAGTTGCCTACAAAAAATCATAAAGACTATGTCAAACTAGTTATCTATCTTACTCAAACATCTATAGATCACTAGATAAGTGTTCTTATCTCCTTGATAGTAATTTCAAACTCAAAACATAACATTTTATAGTATTTTTCAAGTCTAAAATTTTCATCTAGTGCCAACAATAGTCAATTTTAAAATTCACATCATCTTTATAGGTTATCCTTTACATATTTCATGTTTATCACATGAAAAAGTACCCAAATATTATCCTATAAATATAAAATTGGTGTAAGTCTATTAAAAATTCTAGGACCCAATCATGAAGCATTTGAAACACTTGCATATTCAAGAGGACTGCCATATTCTTCCCAATTTATTAAAAACTCACTAAGAGTAGGTCTTTACTGATTCTGAAGCACTCAAAAACCAAGTCAATTTTTTCAATTTAAAACTATCAAAAACTAGATGGCAAGTTTCATACATTCACCTAATAAGGAGAACTACATGTGGTTTAATATGTATCTTCATAGTATTAGATATGTAGGCTTGGCTAAGCCATTCAATGAGTGGTTGGAGTCATCTCAAACCACCATTTTTCCCTTTTTTTAGGTCTAATTCTATGGCTACAAGTGGACCTAGGGTTTCAAATGAAGGATATATACTTATATGAGTCATGCACATAATCAAATATTAGGGTTACACACAAAGTTTAAGGACAAAAAATTAAACCTACCTTATCCAAAAAGAGAGACAAAATCTATAGAGATATAATCATAAGAAATGAAACATAGGTTCTAATAGTATTTAACTGAGTCTAATGATACCATCTTGGTGTACATAGAGGTCCAAATCTTGATCCAAGAGAGAAACAGTGTAGTTTATCTATGCACCAAATTTTAGGTTCAAGAAATATTACTAAACTTAGTAAAAAAAACCTAAATCCTAATGACACCAATAAGAATGGATAAAATAGGTAAATTAGAATAAATATAGCATGCTTACCATCCTTTTTATCTCCTTATACCACCATTCCATGACTTGCACTTAAATTATTTGATGTCCAAAATTTAAATTATTGGATTGCTTGCAAGATCTTGACAATGGCTTCCAATGGTTGTATGAAGAGGATACTATCTTGGATGAAGGATAGAGTGCTCTTATTGATGCAATTGTAGTGGAAAGATGATGGCTTAATGGATTTATATATTATTTGTGATTTTCCCAAAAATAATTGTTTGGCCATGGCCCAAGCATATCTGTTTATAAAATAATAGATGGAATTTTAGGGGAATTTAAAATTATTTATAAGTCTCTAGTTTAGAGACTTCTAGAGTCTTAGAGGAGATTCTATAGTTATAAATTATTCTCAACTAGTTTAGGAGATAATGGGAGGATTTGATGGGAGTTAATGAGGTTTAGGACTCATATGGATGTAAGAATGGCTAGGGTGGTAGGGTGGCTAGGGTGGTAGCTAGATAAATATGAATTTTAAATTGGATAGTTAGTTTAGGGAATAGGTTAGTAGGAAATATGATCTATTATGGGTTTAATTAAAAGATTAATTAGTTATAGAGTAGGTTAAAGGTTTATGGGATATAGGAATGGGATGGGAATCATTAAGTTATTAACTAGTTTAGCTAGGGAATATAGGAATTAGACTAAATTAGCAAAAATTAATATAATTAGTGGGGTGAGCATAATTTAGTGAATAGATTGTTACCCTATTTTAAATATCATTGTGAGTGGAAGGAGTAATGGTCTTTCAAATAAAAACAATAATATTAAATAGTGTCAAATATCAATAGGATATGATGCCCCATCAAGGGAGCATGCAGGAAGAAATTGACTGAGATGGTCACTCAAACCAAAAGCCTGGGGTGGGATAGGATCATAATAAGATGGGGTTAGGATTCCCCAATACATAGAGATGATTATAATGCCCCAAGGATGAAGTTGATAAAGTAGCTCAAATGATGGGTTCTAAATTAAAATAGTATGGGTTCAAGCTAGTGATAAGTCCCATAGCAAAGACACATGCTAATGGAAGCTTCAAAAGGGATAATATTAATTATGAGCAAGGATTGGGGATAATGAGTTACTTTTCATAGGATGGGGGCCTAATAATTTATTTATGATTTTCAAATGACTAGTCTGAAAATGGGACAGTGATGAGGGATAAATGATGGCTGAGCTATCCCTGAGCATAAAAAGTGGAACCAAAGGTTTCCTACATAGTCATAAAAGACCTCAAGTCGATGTAGTTATTGACGTGAGATAATGTGGATGATAAGGTTTCAATCATTCCATGCCCCATACAATGTTAAAAGGTGAGTAAAAATGATTAGATCAGGATAAATGATTAGGTGGATCATGTTTGGGATGGTTGATGTTAGTATGGGGTTGTTGGGGGTGTAGGGGGTCATATAGGACAACAGATCCAAAATATGGCCATTTTAATCCTTTTAACTTTTGTGATTTGAGCTCTGAGGTGAAACCATGGATGTATACACCAAGTTTCCCATTAGGACAAGAGAATCTAAGAGAACTAGAGGGAGGCAGATGCTAGACCTATGGTGAGTAAAAAATACCCTAGCTCTATGATTTCAGTTATTTTTATCAGTTTTAGTGATTTTTTGGATGGATTTTTATGAAACAAAATGTCTTCCAACTTGTTCTGACAATATCGTAATTGATGGTTATGCTCATAGTTATGATATTATCATTACAAGTAGCAATTTTATAGGTTTAACCCATGGTATTACAATACCACAAGTCCTCAATTGTGGTATTGCAATAGCATAAGTCCTCAATTATGGTATTACAATATCATGACTGGAAAGTCACAATTTTGAAATATCACTACTATCAAGTTGTGATATTTTCAAAACCATAATTAGGGGCATTTTGCAAGTAGCAATTTTTCCAAAACTTGGAAAATGGGTAAGTGTTAGGTTGAGTTAGTTTGGGTGGATGATATGGGATGTTAGATGGTTTAGTTAGCTAGTTGGGTTAGGTAAGCTAGATAGATAGGATGAGCTTAGATAGGGTGAGGTGATTGTGTGAATGTTAGAAGATACTTGGGAGTAGATTGATTAGGTTAGTTAGATGTTAGAGTTGTAAGGGTGTAAGGACATATTGGTGAGATAGGATGTTAGGCTAGGGTGATGGGATAAATTTGGTAGGGATAGGGGTGCTCTAGATGGTTATGATAGATGATAGCATTTTAAGGTTTAGGTATTAGTTAGGGTTGTATGGGTTTTGGATAGATAGGATATGTGAGTTAGGATAGGTATTTAATGATAAAAGGTAGTGATAGGTAGATGATGATTGGTGTAAAAAGCATGATGGTGCCACAACTAAAATAGCTAAAAGTGATTAATGAGATGTGGTAGCTAACACTAATGAAATTTAGGGTAATAGAGTTGGTAGGGATGTATGATGTGGCAATAATGTTAACTATTCATATTGATTGAGCATTGATTATAGCATTGGTAGAGTGTTGTCAATCAGAGATGAACACTTTCCATTTTATTACTAGAGAGATTACCATGACACTTCTGGATGTGTATATGATTTTTCATTTACCTATCTATGGTGATAAGATATATTGGTAGTTATGTACATTAATGAAGACATTACAGTGCCTAAGAATAGGATTATGGGTGGGGATATAAGACAAGTGTATAAATATTGATAGGTTCATGCATGAGGGGATGTTGGATAGATTAACACTGATAGTTATGTTTTTTATTTAGGGCATTCTCTTGTTGGACAAGAGTGGATAGTGGTTCCATCTTGGCTTGGGAGATGTAATCATAGATATGGTGTGGGATTACCAAGTATTTGCCTGGGGTCCTATAGTGCTAGCACATTTGTATTGAGAGCTTCATTTGGGAGCATATAGGATAACATGAAATTTTAAGCCATCATTATTGTTGTAGATCTAGAGCTAGGAGCACATCATTATCTAGTGATAATTAGGTACTCTTGTAGTATGAGAGCTAAAGCAGTTGATGGTTTTTTGTTGGTGATTATTATTAACTGTCTGGATAGGACATGCTAGTGAGGTGAGGTTTTATAGAGAGGCCTTCAACTGCTTACACCCAGAGAACATTAAATGGATATTATATAGAGGTATTTTATTCAATTGGGATGATGAGGTGGTTAAATAGTTCATGCTCACAAAGTGTTATCTAATAGGATAGTGGGATTTTATTATTGAGAGATACCAACCAAGATAAGTTTAGAGATAGTTTATTTTTACTCAAGATGTGCCAGGTTTAGAGCATATATTTGCATGTAGTGAGTGAAAGTGGCCACATTGGGGGAGGTTGGTGGATATAATGGATGCACACTTGGACTATGATAGTATTGTACTAATTTAATGGAATGTTTACACAATAATTCTAGATCTAAGTGTTACAGTAGCATATATAGCTTGGTGGCACTCCTATATTCTTATGAGATTGACATAGCCTTAGTTTATAAATAGGCAAGGAGTGGTGAGGATGGTTTTAAAGGCTCAAGATATATTATAGAGGAGGAGGAGATAAGTGACAGTGTAGGGTGAATAGGATGGATATGGTGGGAAATATGCCATGGATGTGGATGGGGAGGATGGGGTTTAGGAAGTAGTAGCAATGTAGGTGGGGCCTTAGGTTGAGGTATAGGCACAGGGGCCAACAGAGCCAAAGGTACAAATTTGGACATATGCTAGTAGGAGTGGTGGTATAGGTCCTTCTCAACCATCAATGATAGAAAAGGAATTGTCCCTAGTTACCTAGTTACAAGGTGAGTTATAGGAATAATTATCAAAGATTACAAGGGTTACATGTGAGTGTGACCAGTTGTAAAACCATCTTTAAATTATGATTTCTTAGAGGGATGGCCAATAACATAGGCACAGGTTACCTCATTATAGTCCTAGGTTACATAGAGAGATGGTCAGTTGGCCCAGTTATAGGTATAGGCTATTACCTTGCAAGCATAGGTGACATAGAGGGATGGGAAACTCACCCATGCCCAAGGATAGATTACCACCTTGCAAGATTAGATTATAGGGTTCTAGGGATAAGTGGCATAGCTTCAAGCCTATATTCATACTTTGATGGGGTAGGTGAAGGTGGCTAAGAGGGATAAGGATGTGGTTGATTAGGATATGAGGGAATAAGGGATGATGGATGTTATGCATAGTATTATGTTACTCACAGGTGAGGCATAGTACTATCAGACCCTATATGAAGTAGCAATGCTAGTTGATCATCATGCAACATATTTTCATGCTAGTCAGTCATCAGTTTAGTAACCTTTTAGAGGACATTGAGGGTCACTAGGGTAACCAGAGCCACTAGGGACACTAGGGCCATAACCATGATTTTGGGACGTATATTTATGTATAGGGTATTTTTGTGTTAGTAGCTCATTCTTTCCCCATGGGATCATGTGATTGTATGATATATTTTGACATGATTTCCATGGATATTATATACTAGACTTTGATGTGTAATATATATAAGATGAGATTTGGTGTTGATGGATGTATATGTATTATTTATTGATGTTATATTTATGGATATGAGATGCATTTACTTGTGATAATGGCATAGTCATTGATATGGTTTAGACTTAGATGATGTGATTGGATTAGATGTTATGGTTTTTATTTATAATGATGTCATGATGTATTTATGATGTATATGAGGAATGGGTTTAGTATTTTATTGATGATGTATATGCTTTGATTATTATGGATTATGTTACATATAAGGCATATGGGATATTTCTTTGATTTATGGATGTTATATGACATGGATTGAGATTTTTTTGGATGTCATGGTATACATGTGTAGATTATGATTTTAATTATGATGTGATATGGTGTATGTATAGGTTACGATGATTACATTATTTTCCCTTGTGGGGTAGATATGTCATGAATAAATTAATCCCCTATTTGGTTCATTTCATCCTTATTATTTATGGTATAAATCCTCCTACACCATGGAGGTAGGGTGATGATGGGATAGGATAGGTTAAGGCTTTGAGAAAAGGTGGATAGGAAGGGTAATGGTTCTATATAAAATAAAAGGGGTAATGGTTCTAGAATACATTAAAATGTAGGCAAACCTTTTTGATATTTCATATTATAGCTATGGTCCAAGGACATTATAGGTCCAAAGCACATGAATATAGATGCATGGGGAACTCTGTTGAAGGGGTGACCTTTCTTGAATAAATGCTTGGGGGTCACCCATACCATCCCTATTCCCATGAAGTTTTACAAGATAAAATAAAATATATACAAACTAATTGAATTAAAAAAACACATTAATATGTATATAAATACTTAGTAAACATACATCTTACAAACAAAATACATAATTACACAAGACAATCATATATAACATAGACCAATAATGGAAATGTTAATAGGGATATTTACAATAATAAAGAAATGATTAAGGATGATTATATGCAATGGATAGAGTGATTATGTAAGGGATATATATAGGATATGTGGTGCCCAAAAAAATTTCATGATGGGATTCCAACTAGGTTAGAAAAATTGGGGTCATGATGACCCTTCAGAAATCAGTATCATAGTGTATGTTTAGAAACCCAAGAAAATTGTATACACTGTGACCCTACATAATGATGATTTTAAGTGGGAAGGTGTGGAATGAAGTCTTAGTGACAATAATGAATGAGTGGTAATGGGATGTTTCTTTAAGGCTAAAATGGGAGACACACTTTTCAAAGAAGATTTTGGGAAGGAACAATAAGAATGATAAGGATACGATGGGATTTTTAGAATCATATAGCAAGTTTTGGATAAGTTATTTCAAATATCCCTCCAACAAATAGCTTTTGATAATCCATGTCTTTTCCTGTAACTAGATTATTTATCCCACATTATTGTTCAAAAACCATATGATGGATACCCACTATTGAGACCAGGTTCAGGGTTATTTCACCATGATGTCAGGAACCAATTTTCATCATGGTACTTGCCAAAGGCACTAGTGAACTAGTTTTCACCATTAGATATATTTTATTATTATTATTGGACTAATGAGGAGACATGATGGGTGGATGGAATGGATATGGGATGTCCCATAGATGAAGGATGATGAACCTATTTTAGGTGTAGAAGCACTTTAGATGCATGATGTTTATAGGATCATCAAGTTCTTATCCATCAAGCATAGCCAATTTATATGTACCTAATCCAAACTTGGAAATAATGATATAAAGACCTAGACAATTTGCTTCAAACTTCCCCTTCTTATCTCTTTTTGTGTTGGTGTTATCTGATTCTCCTTCAAGACCAACTCACCAACTTTGAACTACCTAGAATATAAATTCTTATGGTATTGGCCTTTGATCTTGTTTTGATATGCTAATAGGTGATCTAAGGCCTTCTAATGATTTTCATCAAGGAGCTCTAGTTCTTTTAGACATTAATGATGATTATTATGATCAATGATAATACCCATTAGTGAGATTAGAATGGAGGGAAGTTCCACTTCTATTGGGAATAGTGATTTAGTCTCATAAACCAAGGCATATATATTTACCCTAGTGGGTGTGTATAAAATTGTACAATAAGACCATAAAGTCAGATACAATTATGTGTGTCAATTTCTTCATACTTGATTAACTATCTTCTTTAGTAATTTAATGAGGCTCTTATTGGTTGCCTCTACTTGTTCGTTGCCCTGGGTATAATGAGAAGAAAAATGTTGTGTGATGTGATATTTTTATCATAGGGCCTCAACTTCTTAATTCTTAAATTATTTGTCATTATTTGAAATTATGTTGGTAGGTATTCCAAAATGGTAAATGATCTGATTGAGAATAAACTTGGAGATCTAGAGGCTTGTTGCATAAGTAAGTGGCATTATCTCTACCAAATTGGTAAATATTCCATTGTTGTGATAATGAATTTATAACCATCTAATGAAGTTGGATTAATATTTCCAATTAAGTCAAGGCCCCATATGGAAAATGTAAATGGACTCATAATAGGCTATAATTCATGCACATGAGCATGAAAGATATTTCCATGTTTCTAATAGGCCACACATTTTTGCACATATTGGCAAGAATCGTGTTCTATTATTGGATAGTAATATCCAATTTAGAGGAGTATTATGGCTAGGTACATTCCACTAATGTGCTTGCCATATATTCCATCATGAACTTCTTTTATGGCTTGAGAAGCCTCTTATAATGTCAAACACCTCAACAAGGTTCCATTTTAGCCTTGATGATAAAGTGTGTTGTCAAGGATGATGTATCAAGATGTGCAATGAATGAAAGATTTTAATTGGTGATGGTTTAGGTTAGGAGGGAGGATATTATTATGAAGGTACATATAGATATCATAGTACCATGGAATATATGGATCATTTATTACACAAATTTGAAATGGAGCCATTGATTGAGAGCTGGAATAATCAGATGCTCAATCAAAAATTTACCTTCCAAAACATCTTCAAGGAGGTTGATGAGTGATCCAATAGTTACCATTAAATCAACCACTTTATTACTTCCTCATAGAACTTGTTCAAATGTGATGGATTGGAAATTAGATTAAATTGATCCACCAACTACTTGTAATGGAGTAACTTTTCATCCTTCATCTAGAATTCAGCATTAACCTATTTAATAATTAGTTACAAGTCACCAAATACTTGTAAGTGTTGGATGTTCCACTGAATAATTAGGTGAAGATTGGAGATCAAAGATTCATATTATAAAATCTTGTTTGTATATGGGAAGGCAAGGTGGAAATATTTTAAAATAAGATCACTTTATGGGGTGACAAGGAGGATGCCTACCCCTAACCCATGTGTGTTAAATGATCCATTAAAGTATAATTTCTAACTATTTGATTGTGAATTATTCATTATGGACTCATCTAGGAAGTTCATGATAAGGGGCTCAATTGCTTCAAGTGGTGCCTTAAATAATTAGTCCATGATAACTTATCCTTTGATAACATTTTGGTTGACATATTCAATGTCAAATTCACTAAGCAACATTATCCATTTTTTCATTCTTCCAGTAAGAGCTAACTTAGATAATAAGTATTTAAAAGGATTAACTTTGGAAATGAGTTGTACTTGATTATTCAACATGTAATGTTAAAGATTTTGTGATGCAAAAACCACAACTAAACATACTTTTTTTATTAGAGTGTAATTTAGCTCGTAGGATATTAATGTGTGACTAAGATAGTATATGGATTACTCCTTAACCTGATCTTTATGTTGTGTTAAGAGGGCACCAATTTCACATGGGGTTGTTAAAATGTATAATAGCAATGGTCTTCTTGAGATGGGTGGTAACGATACAAGAGGATTACCCAAATATTGTTTACAATTTTAAAAATCTTGTTAGCATTCTAAATTCTAGTGAAATTTAGTCCCCTTCTTCAGTAGATGGGTGAAGGGGTGACATTTATTGACAAGCTAATAAATTAAATGCCGTATGGCTTGTAAATTGACCTAAAGAATATGGAGCTACTTAATGTTGCAGGGTGGAGGCATTTCTATGATTGCTTTCACCTTTGTTGGATCTACTTCTATGCCTCCTATTGATACTATAGATCCCAATAATTTTCTTGAGGTGACACCAAATACACATTTATTGGGATTAAACCTGACCTTATACTCTTGCAATCATTCAAAAATCCTCCTTAAAACCACATGGTGTTTAGATCTTAGGCAAGACTTCCCCAAAATGTCATTGACATAATCCTCTACTATGTCATGCATTATATCATGGAAAATAATAGACATTGCCCATTGATATGTTGGCCCTACATTTTAAGGCTAAAAGGCATAGCTTGATAGTAGAATGTACCTGATAGAGTAATAAATGTTGTTTTATGCTGATCCTCAAGGGCAATCTTGATTTGATTATATCTCAAGAAACCATCCATGAGGGTTAGCATCTCATAGTTAGCTATGAAATCTATGATCATGTCGATATTAGGAAGTGGGAAGTCATCTTTTGGACATGCCTTATTTATTTCCTAAAATTATATAAAAATTTTGATTCCACTTTGAGGTTTATTTATAGGGATGATATTAGAAATATAATCTAAATAATTGATAGGGTGGACAAACCTAGCTTCCAAGAATTTTTTTAAGTCCTCTTTGACCAGTAATGCCACCTTGGGTTGCATCTTTTGTAGCTTCTAATTTATAGGTTTTGCATTCAAATGCACAACCAAGTGGTGTACTACTAGTGAAGGATATAATCTAGGCATATCAACATAACTCCATGTGAAGATGTTGATAAATTCTTTAAGAATCTCTATGATGACTTCACGTTCCTCTGATGTGAGAGATGCACCTAGTTTAACCATTTTGGGAATTTGATTTATCCTAATTTTTAATTCTATCATGTCTTTAATGAGGAAAGGTGGTTGTTCTTAAAAATATGGAGGCAATGATATTTTGGTAATGTCTGAAGTAAAGAAATCTAGTAGCTCTATGTCAATATCAAAATACTCATATGATTCCAATGAGATATGTAGAAGTTCATTTGGTGCTTTGGGAGGCTCTTCTCCTTCATAATTATCTTCATCATTTTGATCATTGGATTATTATTGCCCCAAAGTATACAGATTGATAAAGATTGATAGAAAAGTCCTTTTTATGGTCACTAGATGGCATGAAATCTCTGTATCATATGTATTCCAAAATAGCCTCATCTTTTTGAAACATATCAAAAGAAGGCTCATGTTTTGAATCCCAATCTATAAGTGATGGATAATGGAGGGAAATATTAATGGTAGAGATGGTGATGACTGATAAAAGTTTAATGGTAGCTAGCTCCTCTAATTGACTACAAATGGAACCTATTTTAATGTCCTCATCAGTGAGAGATGACCCAAAGATCAAAAGAGAATCCACAATGATAACAATTGGGTCATCACCATATAGTCTATACCCTAGACAAAAGTTTTGTATATGTTCTTAAACCATGATGGGTTCAAGTCATCCTTGTTCTTGCTTACCTAGTCCTTTTCCTTTATATTGTATATTCTCCATCATTTTTTGGACTCGAGGGTAGTGTTTTTCAAGGGAAATGAGGGTCTCATCATCCAAAATAAGCCATGAATCATCTCCATATTCAATTTATTCATCAAACAAGAATCCATTGCTTGATAAATATATCAATCCAAACTAATAGATGATGGAATTGGTCCTCCTCATGATTGGGGACCCATAGCTACCACCAATGCAGAATGTTTTGTATTCATATTTTCCACATCTTATGGATGTGATCTTTAGTTAAGTGACATTGGGTAGTTGATTGGGTATGGATTCAATTTGATCAAGGCATATGTATTTAACCATTATGGGACTCAAGATACAATTATATATGTTGAGATAAGGTGATGGTGATAATGATTGATCCATTTGATAATTATAAATATGGTCAATAACTTCAAGGATGGTGACTTCATTTTTGGAATGAGGGAATTTTAGGCACTGATGTAAAGTGGATGGAACAACTTGCATATCATGAATCCATAATCTTCCAAGAATCATGTTATATGGCAAATCCACATCCACAGCATGGACTAATCTTTGATGCACTATGGGTCCCAAAAAAATGGGAAGGTAAATGGTCCCAGTTGATGGCATTTCATTACTTTCATAATCTTTGATCATTATCAAAGTGGGGCCTAGTGATGTTTTTGAATATCTTAATTTCTTCAAAAAGTCTAGGTTATATAAGATGAGTGTTGATCCTTCATCTATGAGAATGTGGGAGACTTGATGGTGGGAGATGATTACTTAGATTATATGGGGTAATTATGATGTGGGTTGATGAGAGTCATATCTTGAGCACAAAAAATGATCTTCTATGATGTGGATAGGTGTGCTACTAGTGCCTAAAACTGACTAGTATCCAAGTCATAAGGTACTTTTAATTCATTCAATACTTGATTTCATATTTCTCAGTGTAGAGCTGATGTTTTTATAATCTCCATTAAAGATATTCGATCCATATTTTTCTCAAGCTATTAAATGATATCAAAATATTTATCAAAAGATCTTGAATCCTTCTTATAAATATTCCCATTTTGGGTAGTAGATGAAGTAGTTGGTCTTTAGCGGGTATCATGGGAACTACTATATTATTAAACCTAGTGGTAATACTATAATCAATAGTGGCCCAATTAATATTTAGGATGGGGATAAGGATGGAGTGGGCTCTTGGATATTACATATTTTATAGTGTTAATTTAATGGTAATGGACATTTTGGTAGTCAATATGATTAGATGAAGAGGCCTGACCTTGATCTCTTAGTGATTTTCAATTCCTTTGATCATGCTTTGAGAGTGGATCCTTGTAAATACCAAGCTACCTATTCATTGATTGATTTGGGGGAGATTCTCCTTAAATTTCAATATCACCCCTCTCAATTAAATCTTGGATTTAATTTTTTAATTGCATACACCATTCCTTATCATGCCCTTTAACCCTGTGGTATTTGTAAAACTCATCTTCATAATACCGGTCTAGATTTAGTCGATACTCATCCACATGTCTGATTTCAAGCAAGGTGATCATATTAGCAGTAATCAATTGATACAATATGGTTTCTATTGGTACTCCTAATATTTTGAGTGGTATTTTTCCTATACAAGGCTTTGGCTTACCTCGAAGAACTCGAATGGAAGAGATATTGGGCTATTAGCCTTTCTTTTGAACTATATGTACATATTATTGATTATAATCTATTACCCCATCACCCATGACATTATTTTTCTTGTTGAAGACTTTATATTTTCCTAAAAAATAAATATCTTGATTTTGGGTGTGCTCATTCCAAGAATATAGCTTGATAGTCCCTTTTTCAATAAAGGCATTCTTTATTTACATTCCTTTCTCTATGATCTCATCAAAGGTATTGACACACTATAATTTTAATTCATATTTGAGTTCATCATTAATATTGTATAAAAAAATATTGGCCAATTATTTCTCAAGTATGGTACACCTCAAGTGGCTTGCTAGACTCCACCATCTTTGTAAGAAATTTTCTAGACTTTCACTGCTTCATTGTTTAGTATTGTAAAGGTCAATAACGGATATATCATGCTCAATGTTAAATTAGAAATGTCTCATAAATTATTCTATTATCTCTCCAAAGCTAGATATTTACCCTTTAGGTAAATGCATAAACCATTCCAAGGTGGGTCCTGTGACACTTTTGGGAAAGTGTCTTAACAAATAAGCATCTTCATAAGCCACTTCATGGAAAGCTACATAAAACTCTTGGACATGATCTCTAGGGTCCCCTTTTCCTCGATATTTTTCAAATTTTGGTACTTATGTGAAGGAAAGGGTATTTGAAAAATACTCATGTCTAATGGTAAGGAACAAAAGTCTTCATATGTATATTTAAGGGATTTTGATCATGGATCTATTTGTTGGAGGGTTTATTTCATCACTCTCCATTCTTGGGCAAAGGTGGGATCCCCAAGAGGATTGGTAGTTTAGTTTTGACTACCTTGGGGGATATGGGTTCCATGAGTATTATAGGTGTTATGAATGTTACTGGTGTTATTGGTAGTGTTGGTATTATTTGCATTATTAATGGTATTATGAACATTATTATTTGTGTTATTGTGTATTGGGGATGGTGGACATTGAATTTGGAGTAGAAGTTTGATTTATTGTATCAATTTATCTATGTGATCCTCCATGATAATTTGTCTCCAATTAGCCTCACTATGGTTATTATGAAGGGGTGTTGAGCATTCATCTTCATTAAACCCACGGTCCACACCTTCTTCTTGGGGAATGTGATTAACATGTTGATGGGGTGTGTTTGGACATGATGGAGGGAGGACTAGGTTATATAAGAAGGCATGGTCAAAGGTGGAGGGTAATTTTTCCCCTATTTTAATAACATGGGCTAGGACATGATCATGTTTATCATATAGATAGCAGTCAATGAGATTTCTTACTTCTTCATTATGGAGGGGTTAAATCTTTCATCTTCTTCTTCAGGTGTGTGCATATCACTATGAGTTTCATCATGTTACCGAATTGGATCAACTATATACCCTAATGGTTGATTATATTTATTGGAGGCTTATCCAATCACAAGTTGGACTCAGGTATGGATAACCATTATGATAAAGGGATGTGATAAAGTGTGATGGATGATATGGAAATATTCAAATACTACCTCAGTCTAGAGACCAAAGCTAATAGTGATCAAAATAGAGTGATGTAACAAGATGGGGTGACTAATAATTACTAAGAGACAAAGTCTTAGTAAGATAAAAATCTAGTGAAGATGAATAAAATGTGATGGGATCACATACTTTGTCTACTAGAAAAGAGACAATTTGATGGGTGCTAGATGACAAAAAGTACCTAATAAAGATAAATATAAATTATGGGTGCTAGATTAGAGTCTTAAAATATGATGTGTATTGATAATCCAAAGTCTAAGTGATAAATGATAATTCAAGGAAGATGGGTGACCACTTACATCTTGATGTCAAGACAAAAATTAGTATTTAAAGGTAATGAGATGGGTGGAGGATGTGAGATATGTGATAGTACGATGAAAAATAATATGTGTATTAGGTGGATAATATATGTAAGGTGGGTGTAGGATTGGACAACAATTATAACCACTTAAGATGAGCTATTCACAAATGGAGGTTGAAGAGATGAAAATGGATAAACTAGTTATCAAAAATATGTGGGAGGGTGGATGATGTATAAAATGTGTTGTGGTATAAATGAAGTGAAGTGGATAGTAATTATATGGTAATGGAAGATGTAATGGGGATAGATACTATTTAAATTTATAATATGGATGGCTAGTAGCTATAGGTGAGTTATATACAAAGTGGTGTGATATGGAAAGTAATAAAATTGGTCAAAATCATGGATATACCAATGGATATAAAATAATATGACATATATAAACTTGGATTTAAAGGAAGGCATAAAAAAGGTACTATAGGATGAATATAGATAATATGTGTAGTATTTAAAATATGGAAACTATAAGGTGAATATGAGATGATAGGGTGAATGTAATTTCAAAAGATAATGGTCAAAAGGTAATGTGAAATGGATATGGGGTGGTATGATAAATAGAAATATGTTTAAAATCTATGAATGGGCAAGAGATAGAATGGTATATACAAAATAATTTGTGAAGGGGAGATATTACTATATGAAGAGGTTATAAGATAAGTGGGATGGATTAGTAGATGTGTAAGATGGACTATATGGATAGGATAAATATAGGTACAAAAAATAGAGATGATATGAAATGGATATGGGATGATATGATATGATATGATATGATATGATATGATATGATATGATATGATATGTTATGATATGATATGATATGATATGATATGATATGATATGATATGATATGATATGATATTGGTCAAAAGAATGAGATATATAAATTTATATGAGATAATATGATATATACAAGCTATTCTACAAAGGAAGATGTGAAGGGGAGATTGACTATATAAAAGGTGTAGATGGGATGGATAAGGGTTTGGATGGATAGTGGATAGTAGATATAGAATATGGATACTATAGGTTGAAATGATATGATAGGTTGAATATAGTTTTAAAAGATAATGGTCAAAGGTAGTATGGATATTTGGTGGGGAAGAAACAAAAATTGGTCAAAATACCTCAAATGGGTAAGAGAGAGAATGGTATATACAAACTAGTTTATGAGAGGGGGACATTATTATATGAAGATGTTATAGGATAAATGGCATGGATTAGTAGATAGTATATATGGAAGATGGACTATGTGGGGTGAATATGAGATGATAGGATGAATATGTACATAAAAATTTGTGGTCAAAGGTTAGGGGAAGGTATAGAAAGGGGGACCCAAAATGGATACTATATGGATGGGGGTGTATGACTAATATATATAGGTGAATGATATGATGATGAGAAGATGAAAATATAATGGTCAAAAGTGGAAATTAAATGGATATAAATAAATAGGATTGATACTATATGTAAAAAGGAATGGGGATGAATGATCAATATGATGGGTGGGAGGGGATTATATAATTAAGCCAAAGGGGTATCCAAAATGGATGCTAAATGAATGTTAGGTGTAGAGGAAAAATGAAAAATGAGAGATGGATGACTATATGATATGAAGACTAGGATAGGATATGGTGGTGATAAAATGATAGGTTGATGAATGTTAACTTATAGGATATCTATGGTATCACACAAAATGTAGGTATGGATGACTTAGCTCATAAACAATGTGGGTCTCATCACAACACTTAAACAACACACATAAAACATGATCCTAAATTAGTTAGCTATAATGGGTGTGTGACCTAATTCTTGTATCATCCTATGGCTTCACAGGTGAGTCTGTAGGCTAGTGAAATATTATGGTATCAATCAAACCCTCTCAACCCCACTCACACTCAATGGCTACTTCAGAGCTGATACTAACTCCTGTAGTGGTACACCTATTATGGTTAAAGTCCCCTAATCTATGTATACATAAAAGTTTTTAAGTGTGTCTTTTATATACGCAAAGGTACATTGGGGCATAAGCCTATGTAGGATGTTTTCTAACCATCCTATGTCTTGCAGCCTAATCACCCCTCATTCCACTAAACCATTTATGGGAAATTTTGCTTAGACACATCATGATAGTTGTCTTGATTTTTAGACTCTATCAAAACATGGAGTTTGGTTAGTAAAAAATGGTGAAATCTATGACACTAACCCCTATACACTAAGCCCATGTGTGGGGATGAATTCCACATCATGTGTTATCCTAGAGGGAGGGATAACAAGCAAGCAAACACATGATATGATTAATTAACTGATCTAATTACCTATGTGTGATGGGAATGATATGATGATTATTTACAAGTTAACACACACACACACACATAATATATATACAAAAAATTATTTTTACAACAAGATATATATGTAATAAAAATATGATGATATATCAAAATGATGACAAAATACTAAAAGGCACCCCTTCCTACAAGCACAACAGTTATAAATTTAATTATGGTGCCTAAATATTGGAGGGTCTTACAAAAAAATGGGTTAGTAGTTTAATTTTTGACAAACATGCAAGTCCCTACAAAACTATGAATGTATAGAGCAAAATTGTAACTAAAATGCACAATACTACAACTAGCTTAAAAAAACTACAAGTCACAAGTCATGACTTTGAAAAAGGTTAGTTAAATACCATGATTATATAACTAAACCATTACTATCTATCAATATCTCTACTCAAACCAATAAACACGCAACTATCAAAAAATTGCAATCAACAATATTACATATAATAGTATAAAAATAAAAATATAGGCCTAAGTGTTATGTAAGTCTCCTACCAGATTTAAAATAATTACAAGGCACATAAAAACAAATATAATTTTATGAAAAAAAATTCTAAATATAATCTTATGCTATAAAATATAATGATTAAAATATTAGCTACAATCTTAAGCCTAATTTTAGCTTAATATCCTAAACTATTTCTTTGACTAGGTATCTGCAAAGTCATAACTGTAAGTGATAATATCATGATTTATAAGACAAATTTTCAACTATCATAGTTGTGGTTTTGTTGAAGTGGTCAAAATAGTCTTTGTTGTGGGATTTGAGATGTTTTCTCTATCTTCTTCTTACCCCCTGTAGATCATACACATAGAAACAATAGACTAGTCAAAATCTTCCCTTAGGTAAGTGGGGCTTAAGTGAAAATACTCAGTTTGATAAATGGTTAAATTTTTTGACAAAATAGGAAATTTTATTTCTAAAATAACCTTATAACTCATTATAGAGAACTTGGGATGATTCCTATTGATGATCATAAAAGATAAAGAGGTCAAATTTTTACCAGTTTTAGGAAGGAAGACAAAATCACAACTATCATTGACAATGCTACAATTATTAGAGAAATATCACAACTGAGGGTATCATGGTTTTTGTTGTCCCTAAAAATGTCACTCATTTTTGGGATAACATATGAACTATTTTGGTCCTGCAGACCAAAAATATCTCTTCCCTTCTCAAAAAATTATTCTGAGCATTCAAAATCTTCATTTTTCAAGATTTTTTAGTTAAGGGATTAGCAATTTCAACAAGTTCAAAGGCTTCAACAGGTGAACTCTCTCAAAGGGGCAAGTTTCCAACACTTAGGCAATTTCAAGATTGGTTCAATGCCTTGGTTCAACCAAAATTATTCATCGGAAAGCTTTTAAGCAAGGATTGAACCATTGAACCGTTGAACCTTGAACCAAAAAGGTTCAATAGGTTCACAGGTTCAAAGGTTCAATGTCGTCAGCAAGCTTAAAGAGTTAAGCACTTTTTCAAAAGTTCATCAAGTTTAATTGCTTCATGGTTCAATAGCTTCAAAACACTTAGCTAAAAGAAGAAGGCTTGAACCATTGAACCATTGAACCTTAAACCATTTTGGTTCAAAGGTTTAATAGGTTCAATGGTTCAAAGGTTCAAACAAGTGATTGGTACAATGCATTTGGTTCAAGCAGCCAAAAGACTTAGTGAAAAACAAAGGAATGAACCATTAAACCATTGAACCAAATTTAGTTTAATCGGTCGATTAAATCAGTTGGTTCAAGGGACTACCCCAAACAGAAGGAACAAGTGCCCTTGTAGAGGGCAAGGAACATTGGCTCAACGATCAAAGAGAAGGCCAAAAGGGTAAGATTTTCTTCAAAAAACTAAACAAGGTAAAGAATAGGGAAATCTTTCAAAAAATTTCCCACGGCAAAATTGTTAAGGCAAAATTCCTTTAGACAAAATGTCCAAAGGAAAATCCCAAAGGAAAAACTTGAAAGAAAAACCCGAAAGAAAGTGGATGAGCCAAGGAAAGATCTCCTTCAGAAAAAATGTTCTAAGGAATTCCTTCAGACATTTTGCCTAAAGGAATTGAATCTTGAACAACTCCCCAAATAAATAAAATCCTGAAGTCTATTTAAAGGACCCCGAAGGGTAGGTACCCTTGCGGGGGGCTCTCGGCACCAACAAAAAGGACCTTTTCCAAAGACCCGAAGGGACACCTTTCCTTCAGGGTGTTCCAAAGGCTTGATAAAGATGAAGGAAAGCTTCAAAAATACTTAGATGAAAAGGAGACTTTAAATAACAAGGATTTAACAATTGAACCTTAAACCAAATGGTTTAGCAGGTTCAAGGGCTCAAACGGTTCAAAGGCAACCCTAAGCAAAGGAAGGAAACAGTAAATGGAAAACTCCAGAAATGGTTCATAAGGATGGTACAAGCAAATAACAAGGAAGTAATTAAACCAAGAAACCTAATAAAATCACTTGAACCATTGAACCATTAAACTAATGAACTTTCACAGGTTTAAAGGTTCATGGTTCAATATGGTTCAAATAGCTAGTGACCATTGACATCCTCGCGAACGTCAAATTTAATGTAATGGAATAACCATTAAAATTTGAATATGTCATGGAATTTGAAAAATGAACCAAGTAACCAACTAAAAAGAGAGCCTGAGAGCTTAAATTGCTACAAGGAAGAGAGAAAAATATCAAAAGATTAGAAATATCTACTGGGGTGTTATTTCCAATAGGTGAAATAGTTCACCAAGTAGACTTCTAGGCACACCCAAATCAAGGACATGGCCTATTTTTCTTCTATGAAGTAAAGGCAAAATGGACAGCTATGCAAACATTAGGAAAAGGACTAGACAACTCATGCTAGGAAGAGACATATAAGATGAATGGGCATGCCATAGTCAAGGGGGATACATTGTTCCAAGCATGGTCCCTCGACAGAGTTGATGACACATTCAATGCATTGACCTCATTATGGGCCATTCCATGGAAAAAAGTGCCAAGATTTTCTTGGTTTCCATATATTGTAATCTCTTGTCTTATGCAAAAGGGGGACTTTCATTTTACAAAAAGTGAAACTCTACCCAAATTGAAAGGCAAATACTGAGACTTTGAGCTTAGATTGTTGTTCATATCATTTTATCTGAAGGAGAAAGCAAGATACTTGTAGACTTTGTGTTGTTATAGCTTTTGCTATTTTAGGAAATTGTTCTTGTGTCTATTTCCTAGGAGCATTCTTGTTTATTTAATCTAACAAGTAGAACTAATTGAAGTAATCAGGAAGGTGTCCTGAAGCCAATTGTTGAAGACTTTATACTGACTGCAATTGCCTTTAGTGTGTTTATCTATTTTCAATTTCTATGTAAAGGACCTTGGGATGACTTTGTGCCCTCATTTTTATTTGTATTTCACTCTTTGGGTAGCTGAGGTGAAGAATTTGTGCTACACCTCATTCTACTGGTACTGCGCCCTCCTTATTACCAGTTACTTGTTACTACCTGAAAGAACCCCTGCTACTTCCTGTAAGATCACTTTTGAAAGAAGAGAAGTGCCTTCAATATTATCACTAGGTTTTCTCTTCTATCTATGAACATCATCTATAAAAATAAGAGATGGATGGTGTTATCCTACCCCTGAGTGTTATTTTTTGGTTATAGATATAGTATATAGCTCCTCATATTTAATAGGGAACCTCCCCTTGATGAGAGGAGAGATTTGTCCCCTTTGGATGTGGTAAACCTACAACTCTAGGCAACCAATCTCCCTTGCTATGGTTGATAAGACCTATTTTGCTCATCAGTTAGCTGATTGACAAAATATTCACCCAATAGTTTTTTGGTGACTTCGCTAGGGAGCTAACGTGCAGTTTGAAGCCTCAAGTTTTAGATTGAATCAGTTCATGCCCTTATCCATTATAGACTCTAGAAACTCTAGTCTATGTCTTATCCATTATCATTATATCCTTATCCATCTCCATTATATAATCTGGCAACTCCATGATATACCAAAAATCAAAGAGCTCAAGGTGTTGTTGACCCTATTTTTGAGTTGGTATAGCAAGGAAATTTTGATTTGTTTCCTCCACAACTTCAAGATCAATGATCCAAGAGTGTTCTTGCTACCTGTAATAGGTCACCAACACAAGGTAGAGCTACTTTTTCTACTGTTAGTAGAACTTTACCTGTACGTACTCCACCCAAATTTGTTATCCCCCTTTTCCATGATCCAATCATGGCAGTTCAAGGCCCCTGGGATAACTCTTTTGGTCCACTCAATCTTACTCCACCTCTTTATGAGCTACCACACATTTCAAGGAAGAATTTCCCCAAGTTCTTTGGTGATGGGAAATTTCATCTTGATGAACATATTGTTGCCTTCAGCATAGCCTATGGTGTGATAAGAGTGGAATATGAAGACATAGTAGTCAAGCTATTTATGGAAACACTACAAGGTGCTACTACAAACTGGTTCTACCATTTGTAAGCTCAGTCAGTGACTGATTGGGACACTCTCAAAGCTAAATTTGAAGCAAGGTTCAAGCCTATGGAAGATGCACATGCCTTACTATCCTAGCTCACATAGATGAAGAAGGAACCTCTTGAACCTATGAGGGATTTCATTGCAAAGTTTGACAAGCTGAGGAACTGGATTCCTACCATTACTCGGCCAACACCTAAAAACCTCAAATACTTCTTCATCAACTCACAGCTGCCTGAAGTGAGTTTTTTACTGAGACATGTTGGCCACATAGACCTTGTTGATGCTCAAGATTTGGCTACTAGGGTAGAAGATGACCTTATCTTGGTAGGAAAGATAAGGAGAGATCCTAACAAAGGTAAATCCTCTTCATCTTTTGAATACTCACCTAAGCCACTACTAATCCAATGGTGCAGAAGCTGGCAAATGAATTGCTAGTTCTTAGAAAACAAATGGCATAAGGAATGTCATCTAATCCTTCATATAGAGATGTGCCAAGGAGGACATTTCAGAACCAGTCATACCAAGGCAATGCTACCAGAAATCAAGGACAAACAAATCATCTTCCTCCCCCATGGGGGAATCTTACCATTGAAGCACCTCCAACCAATTCAGCAGTTGGATATCTTGAAGTAGAATTAAATTTCTCCTTCCAACCTAAATTAAACCCAGAAGATGACACTAATCTCTTCACAGATGGAAAACAAGAATTAGATGGTGACTCCTAGATTAGTTTCTTAAATTACCAAGATGAACCTAGAAATTGAGGTAAAGCAATTGAAGGAACATATGTTGTGTTTACTCGGTCCAAGAATCAGTCAGCCCAACAAGCTGATAAAGAAAGAATAGAGGAGTGACCTCAACCTACAATTTCAATTTCCAAGTAGGGAACCACTCTACCCTTCCAGCCAAAAGACCCAGTGACTACGAAAAAGGTGAGTACCTCAATTGCATCTTCACCTCCAATTTCAAGTTCATAGACCAGTCCTCCCCTTTCTAAAAACCAAAAAGATGAACTCCCATCCTTAATTCCCAGTTCATTTCAAACATTTGATATAATTGACTATATAAAGAAAACTAAAATTCAAATGTCTGAATTTGAATTCCTTCAATCTAATCCTGATCAGTTGGACAAGTTGGTTCAATGTGTAAAGAACCAAACCATCCCTACAAGACAAGATGCTAAGAAGGTAACTCATGATCCCCCAAAGAACATGTCCATCCCAAACAATCTTGCCATTACTCCTCCTATTGCTCTTGGGAAAATAGAGCCTTTCTATATTTCCCTGTTGATAAACAGTCACAAGCTGAGCAATTACATCATTGATTCTAAAGCTTCAGATAATGTCATGCCTACCAAAGTGACAGAATCCCTTGGTCTCACATTGACCAAGACATTTGGGAGATGATTCTCCATGGAGAACAAATAAGTGCCACTATTGGGACAAATCAAGGACACTCAATTTGCATTTGTATCACTCCCAGACAAAATAATCAAGATGATTATCCTGGTGGCCGACGTCCCAGCATCATACGGCATCTTTCTTGGATGAAATTTATGTAAGGATGTTGGTGGAAAATTGATAATGGACCTATTTGAGGTGAGGATCCCAATCAAAGGCATTATATAGAGATTACTCCCTAAGAAGGAAGCAAAATATGTGGTTACTCAGACATCAGCCCCTAAAGCTCAAATTTTATTTGAGTCTTCAGGCACAAGTAATTATTTCTTAACCACAGAGGATGTTCATGTTTTAGCTGATCAAGCTTCTGAATGTGACAGCCTAAAAATAGTTTCAGCTGAAACAATGGAATAATTGGTGGAGTGTAATTCAAGTGTAAAAGGATATCCCCCTCCAAACAAAGAAGAAACTAAAGAAAAATCAATGTCTAAGGACGTATGGATTCTAGAATTTGATGTCAGCTACTCCTCTACTAGTTTAGGATCTAGGATTGTGTTGATATCTCTTCAAGGAGATATATTTCCTTCTTCATATAAGTTTCATTTCAGAAACACCAATAACACAGCTGAGTATGAGTCTTTATTGCTTGGATTGAAGGTTGCTCGTGACAAAGGCATCAAACTCCTTCATGCCAAAGGAGATGTTAAATCGGTGGTTTGTCAGGTGAGAAACCTGTATCAAACCAAAAATGAGAGATTGTGCCACTACCACAATCTAGTTTGGGATCAGATTGAAAGCTTTGATGCTTTCAACATCTCTACCATACCCGAGAAATTCAATGATAGAGCTGATGCATTAGCTATTTTAGCAACTCTCTTAGTTCCTCACCTAGACTTCAAAGGATACAAGTACACTATTGAGTTGATCTTTTGACCAAGTGTACCTAATAATACTAGTCATTGGTAGGTGTTTAACAATGATAGCCAAATCATTACCTTCCTAGAGCAAAAGGATAGCTTTAAATGGCTACACTTTAAAGGCAAGGAACCTTAGAAGCTTGAACCAGCCCCTACATCAAATTCAAATGCAGGTGAAGAATTACTACAACTTAAAGGGAATAAAATCCTAAAAGGCATGGTTTCCCTTGAGAAGTTGTTTGACAAGCATGACATATTCATCAAACAGTGGCAGATGGATTCAAGCTCCTCCCAAGAGTTTGATCAAGTAAATCTAGGTACCAAGGAAAATCCCAAAATGGTGAATATTGGGAAATGCTACACTCAGGAAGAAAAGTTCAAGTTCACTACTCTTTTCCATCATACATGGATCTCCTAACATATTCCTATGATGATCTGAAGTCACTCAGGCTTGAAGAAATTCACCATGAGATTCCTCTCAAAAGTAATTCAGTGCCTTACAAGTAAAAATCTAGATAGTACAATCTAAAGATATTAGGTACTATTCTATTTGAAATATAGAAAATGCTAAATGCTAGGATAATCTTCCCAATCCATCATTCCACATGGATTTCCAACATAGTCTCTATGAGGAAGAAGAATGGTGAAATTTGCCTTTGTGTGGATTTCAGGAACTTGAATCAGTCATCTTTAAAGGATAATTATCCTCTTCCCATCATGGATCAAGTCCTTCAGACAGTCACTGGTTTAGAAATGTTATCAATGTTGGATGGCTTCTCAAGATACAATCAGGTTGAATTTGGTGAAGTAGACCAGCATAAGACTGCCTTCACCACACCTTGGGGCACCTTTGCCTATTGGAGAATGCCATTTGGCCTGATAAATGTTGGCACCACTTTTTAGAGGGAAATGGACCTTACTTTCAAAGATGAAATGGGTAAGTTCATTGTAGTTTACCTAGATGATTTAACAGTGTTTTCAAAGCATCACCCTGACCATGTGCACCACTTGCAACAAGCGCTGGAATGCTACCGCCAGAATGGAATTTCTTTAAATCCCAAGAATTTTGTCTTTAAAGTAACAGAATGGAAACTTCTTAGACACATTGTGCCCCAAGAAGGCATAAAGATTGACTCAGATAGAGTCAAGTCCATTTAGGAGCTTACCCTGCCTACAAGCAAGATTGTAGTTCACTCTTTCTTCAAAAAAGTGAATTTCTTATGAAGGTTCATTCTTGAGTTTGCTGAGAAGACTCACCATATTGTAAACATGATGAAGGGAAAGGCCACTTTTAGCTAAACTGAAGAAGGAAAATTGGTATTTCAAGATATCAAGATAGCTATTGCCCGTGCCCCAATTCTGGTTTGTCTGGATTATACCAAGGATTTCACAGTGTATAGTTATGCTTCTGAACACACACTTTTAGCGATTTTGGTTCAATAGAACCAAGAAGGTGTGGAATCTCCCATTTCTTTCATGAGTTGTCCTCTCAAAGCTCACGAGCTGAAGTACTCAAACATGGAGAAGCATGCTTATGCAGTGGTAAAAGTAGTGAAGCATTTCCACTTTTACATCCTAAATTCACACACTACTATCTTGGTTTCTAACACCATAGTTAAATCCATACTAACTCAGCAAGAGTTTGGAACCAAAAGAGGGAATTGGATTGCCAAAATCCAAGATTTTGATCTAGTTATCAAACCAACAAAGCTGGTGCATGGAAAGGGCCTATGCCAATTGATTGCTAACAACAAAGCATAGAGAAGAAGAAATTGAAGACACTCCAACAGTCCTCTTTATCTCCACCACAAATGAGTGGTATTCAAATATTACTCATTTCCTTACTTATGGTGAGTGTCCTACTCACCTATCTTATAAAGGAAGAAGGAATGTCAAGTTGAAAGCTGCCAATTTTATCCTCTGAGACAATAGCTTGTACAAGAGGAACCTTGATGGAGTGTTCCTTTACTACGTGGACAAAGAGCAATAGGACCAACTTTTGAATTCTTTTTATGATCTAGCCTATGGAGGACATTTTTCTACTCCTGTAACCACCCATAAGATTCTATGAGCTAGGTATTACTGGTCTACTCTCTTTCAAGATGCATATAAATGGGTACGTAGGTGTGAACTATGCCAATAGTTCATTGGAAGACCCAAGATAGCTGCTCTGCCTCTCAAACTAGTGGTGATAGAAGAGCCATTTTAGCAATGGGGAATTGACTTTATTGGTGTTGTAAACCCATCTTCAAGTGTTAGACATGACTATGTCCTCACAGCCATAGATTAATTCACCAAGTGGGTGGAAGCTATTCCAACCAAGAAGGCCACTTCAGAGGTAGTGTGCAATTTCCTCAAGGAGAACATCATTTCTAGGTTTGGGGTCCCAACTAAGATTATCATAGATAACATAGCTCATTTCTCTTCCTAAGAGATTACTCAGTTCTTCTTTTACTATGAGATTACCCTCTCCCACTCTTCTGATTACTTTCCATAAGGAAATGGCCAAGCTGAATCAAGCAACAAGAACTTGGTGACCATCATCAGGAAGCTGGTGGATGACAACCAATGAACATGGCATAAAGCATTAGTTGATGCTTTATGGGTAAATAGAATCACACCCATGAGGGCAATTGGTATGTCACCTTTCCAACTTCTTTATGGTCTTAATGCTGAAATACCAATCACCTTGGAATTGTCAGCATTGAGATTGGCTAAGGCAATTGAAGATCAAACATATTAAAGTTCCATCGATAAGAAGATCATGTGCCTGACTGAGCTAGATGAGCAATGAACCATGGTAGTGGACCAAATTGTTGCACATCAAGGTTTAGTGAAGAAGCTCTTCAACTAGAAAGCAAAAAACCATGATTTCTAGATTAGAGATCAAGTCCTATTGTGGGACAAGAGAAGAGAACCAAAGGGAATGCATGGGAAATTTGATTCCCTTTGGAGAGGCCCACTCATTATCCATTAGCTCAAACGTGAAAATAGCTTCTTGTTGAATTATCAAGATGGCATGCTCTTTTCTCTACCTCACAATGGGTAGCATTTGAAGCACTTCAATTTTTGAAGTATCAAATAAGTTCACCTGTACATATGTATATTTGTAAAGTCTTTATTTCTATTTCATGTTGTTCATTTTTGTTTTTTTGGTGCCTTTATTTTTGGGTAGCATGACTCCATATCCCAATGGCATACTTCAAGGCACTGGAGATTCTAGTTTATACTCCCCTTAGCTGTTCCAAGTTTCCAACTGAAGGAAGTTCCCCAACTGGATCTAGCTATTGTCCCCAAATATGTCACTCATTTTTGGGACAACATATGAACTATTTTGGTCTTGTAGACCAAAAATATCTCTTCCCTTCTCAAAAAATTATTTTGAGCATTAAAAATCTTCATTTTTCAAGCTTTTTTAGTTAAGGGATTAGCAATTTCAATAGGTTCAAAGGATTCAATAGGTGAACTCTCTCAAAGGGGCAAGTTTCCAAAACTTAGGCAATTTCAGGGTTGGTTCAATGCCTTGGTTCAAAAAAAATTATTCATCGTCAAGCTTCTAAGCAAGGATTGAACCATTGAACCATTGAACCTTGAACCAAAAAGGTTCAACGGGTTCAACAAGTTCAAAGGTTCAATGTCGTCAGCAAGCTTAAAGAGTTAAGCGCTTTGTTAAAAGTTCATGAAGTTCAACTACTTCATAGTTCAATGGCTTCAAAACACTTATCTAAAAGAAGGATTGAACCATTGAACCATTGAACCTTGAACCATTTTGGTTCAAAGGATCAATGGGTTCAATGGTTCAAAGGTTTAAACAAGAGATTGGTTCAATGTGTTTGGTTTAAGTAGCTAAAAGACTTAGTGAAAAATAAAGGAATGAACTATTGAACCAAAGTTGGTTCAATCGGTGGGTTCAATCGGTTGGTTCAAGGGACTGCCCCAAATTGAAGGAACAAGTGCCCTTGCGGATGGTAGGTAACATTAGTTCAATGATCAAAGAGAAGGCTGAAAGGGTAGAATTTTCTTCAAAAAAGTGAAAAAGGTAAAGAATAGGGAATTCTTTCATAAAAGTTCCCATGGAAAAATTGGTAAGGCAAAAGTCCTTCAGACAAAATGTCTGAAGGAAAAGCCTAAAGGAAAAACCTAAAAGAAAAGCCTAAAAGAAAGTGGACGAGCCAAGGAAAGATCTCCTTTGGACAAAATGTCTGAAGGAATTCCTTCAGACATTTTGCCTGAAGGAATTGAAGCTTGAACAACTCCTTGAAGAAATAAAATATTGAAGGCCATCTGAAGGACCCTGAAGGGTAGGTACCCTTGCGGGGGGCTCTCAACACCAAAAAAAAAGACCTTTTCCAAAAACCCAAAGGGACACCTTCCCTTTGAGGTGTTCCAAAGGCTTGATAAAGATGAAGGAAAGCTTCAAAAAGACTTAGATGAAAAGGAGACTTTAAAGAACAAGGATTGAATTGTTGAACCTTGAACCAAATGGTTTAGCAGGTTCAAGGGCTCAAATAGTTCAAAGGCAGCCCCAAGCAAAGGAAGGAAATAGCAAATGGAAGACTCTAGAGATGGTTTAAAGGGATGGTTCAATTAAAGAACAAGGAAGTGATTGAACTAGGAAACCAAAGAAAATTACTTGAATCATTGAACCATTGAACCAATGAACTTTCACAGGTTTAAAGGTTCATGGTTCAATATGGTTCAAATAGCCAACAACCATTGACATCCCCACGGATGTCAAATTTAATGTAATGGAATATCTATTAAAATTTGAATATGGTACAGAATTTGAAAAATTAACCAAGAAACTGGCTGAAAAGAGATCCTAAGAGCTCAAATTGCTATAAGGAAAAGAGAACAATATCAAAAGATCAAAAATATCTACTGGGGAGTTATTTTTAGTAGGTGAAATAGTTCACCAAGTAGACTTCTAGGTGCACCCAAATCAAGGATGCAGCCTATTTTTCTTCCATGAAGTAAAGGCAAAATGGACAGCTACGTAGACATCAGGAAAAGGACCAAACAACTCATGCCAAGGAGGAGACATATAAGATGAATGGGCACGCCATAGTCAAGGGGGATACACTATTCCAAGCATGGTTCCTCGACAGAGTTGAAGACACATTCAATGCATTGACTCCAGCATGGGTCATTCCATGGAAAAAAGAGCCAAGCTTTCCTTAGTCTCTATATATTGTAATCTCTTGTCTTATGGAAAAGGGGGACTTTCATTTTACAAAAAGTGAAACTCTACCCAAATTGAAAGGTGAATACTGAGACTTTGAGCTCAGATTGTTGTTTTTATTATTTTATCTAAATGACAAAGCAAGATACTTGTAGACTTTATGCTATTATAGCTTGTGTTATTTTAGGGAATTGTTCTTATGTCTATTTCTTAGGATCATTCTTGTTTATTTAATCTAACAATCAGAGCTAGTTGAAGTAATCAGGAAGGTGTCCTGAAGCCAATTGTTGAAAAATTTGTGCTGACTGCAATTGCCTTTAGTTTGTTTATCTATTTTTGGTTTCTATGTAAAGGACCTTGGGACAACTTTGTGCACTCATTTTTCTTTGTATTTCACTCTTTGGGTAGCTGAGGTGAAGACTTTGTGCTACACCTCATTCTACTAGTACTGCACCCTCCTTGTTACCAATTACTTGTTACTACCTCAAAGAACCCCTACTACTTCTTGTAAGATCACTTCTAAAAGAAGCGAAGTGCCTTCAGTATTATCACTAGGTTTTCTCCTATGTCTGTGAACATCATCTATAAAAAAAAGAGATGGATGGTGTTATCCTACCCCTGAGTGTTATTTTCTACTTATAGATATAGTATATAGCTCCTCATATTTAACAGGGAACCTCCCCTTAATGAGAGGAGAGATTTGTCCCCTTTGGATGTGGTAAACTTGCAATTCTGGCTGACCAATGTCCCTTGTTGTGGTTGATAATACCTATTTTTCTCATCAGTTAGCTAATGGACAAAATATTCACCCAATAGTTTTGTCAAAAAGTATTTTAATAGCTAGATGATGGGTAAATCCTTTCTCTATTATACTCATATAAATATGAAATATACCACCATATATCTATATATGGGGTGTTAGAAATAAAAATATAAAATAATCTCCCTTAATTATGATGTTTGATAATATCGCAACTAAAACTTACAATCCCATGATTACCAGTTCAATATCGTAACTGACCTAGTTGTAGTTTTGTCAAAAATGTATAAATGACTAGGTGTCAAGTGATTCTCCTTCCTGGCTTGCACATAACATAAATAAGCAAGCTTCCTATAGAAAGGGAGGGTTATTATAAATAAACTATAACTTAACCCCAACTATTAGTTTTGGCAATATTGCTTCTAAAACCTATAATACCATGATTACTAGTTTAATATTATGACTATTTGAGTTATGATTTCATCAAAAATGCATAAATGGTTAGGTGTCGAGTAATTCTCCTTCCTGTCCTTGACAAAAAAATAACACAAATAGACAAAACTACTTATAGAAAGGGAGGGTTAACATAAATAGGCTATAAACTAACCCCAACTATTAGTTTTAGAACTATCACTACTACAACCTATAATATCATGACTAGTAGGACAAATTCATGACCATCAAAGTCGTGTTTTTGTTAAAATATAAAACCCTACCAAAACCCTGACCATTAGTGGCTCAATGGTAATATCACTAGTGGAGTCTATAAAGTTGTGACTTCCATATCATGATTACAAGTGCAAAGTCATGATTCACTTGTGTATGACAAAAATTGAAAATTTGGTCTTGAATTTACATCTAGTTGGTCCTAAAATCACTCAAAACCACTTTTGAAAATTCTATTAACTTAATTAAGGGAGGTTACTCCCATCTTGGTCACCAAAATGTGCACCAAATTTTAGGTTCAAGTAATATTACTAAACTTAGTAATAAAAACCTAAAACCCAATGACACCAATAAGAATTGATAAAAGAGGTAAATCATAACAAATAAAACATGCTTACCATCCTTTTTACCTCTTTATGCCTCCATTCCATGACTTTCACTTGAATTGTTTGATGTCCAAAATTTGGATTATTGGATTGCTTGCAAGATCTTGATAATGGCTTCCAATGGTTGTATGAAGAGGATAATGGTTTAGATGAAGACTATATTGATCTTATAGATGCAATGTTAGTGGCATGATGATGGATTAATGGCTTTCTATATTACTTGTGATTTTACCCAAAAAAAAGAAAAAAAAAATTGCCATGGCCAAAGCATGGCTTTTTATAGAATAATAGAGGGAATTTTAGGGGAGTTTAAAATTATTTAGAAGTCTATATTTTAGAGACTTCTAGAGTCTTAGAGGAGATTCTCTAGTTCTAGAGGATTCTCAATTAGTTTAGGAGATAATGGGAGGATTTGATGGGAGTTAATGAGGTTTAGGACTCATAGGGATGTAGGAATGGCTAGGGTGGTAGGGTGGCTAGGGTGGTAGTTGGATAAATATGAATTTTAAATTGACCAATTGGTTTAGGGACTAGGTTAGTAGGTAATATGCTCTATTAGGGATCTAATGGGGATATTAATTATTTTTAGAGTAGGATAAAGGTTTATGGGATATATGAATGGGATGGGGATTGTTAGGTTATTAACTAGTTTAACTAAGGAATATAATAATTAGACTAAATTAGCATAAATTAGTATAATTAACGAGGCGAGCATAATTTATTGCATACATTATCATCCTTCATGCCACCTACTTATAGTCCCAATATTTCATAGATTATTAAACTAATAATCATCTTATTCCTTTATTGTAATTTTTATATTTAGTAAGATAGAGTGCCAAATCATTTCAAGCATTTACATTCAAGTTTGTATATATCTTTATATCTTGTAATTTAAATTAATTTAAAACAATTCTATCTAATTAGGTTTAATTGGCCACATTAACCCCAATATAGGTAAAATAGGTATAAATAAGCAAAACATTAATATTCTCAAATGTCAATTTGGGTGAGTCATTGAATTATTCAAATTATTGTTAAGACATTCTTTTTGGATCTAATTATTATCAATGAAGTCATGGATCTTATATATCAAAGTGAATGCATTTATTTGAATAATGTTTTATGAAAAAATGATAATCACATAATGTATTAGCATCATAACTCTTATTAAATGAAATAGAAGGATCCAAATGTTTAATAGGACATAAAGTGAGCATATTACATTCAATTAATCATTTAAAAATATTTTACAAAAACCTTGTCATTTTCTTAATTCTATTTATCATGATAGGACTAGCCTACTGGATGGTTGATCCATCACATTCAGTACATTATTGGCCTCATTCTTACGTTGAAAAACATTATCATTAATACTTTTTATTTATTGTTTTCTACCTTGAAATTTATCTCTACTAGAGGTATGGTAATTGGTCCCATATTTTTGCATGTTGGTCTCTAAAATATTGATATCTTAGTTTTTTATCACATGATAAATCTCATAGAAAAATGGGTAAATATTAAAGACCAATTTATCTTTAATAGGTAAAAATAAGATAATTAAATATAGTTTTTAGTTCACAATAAATTAATTGGTGAATCATTTGTGTAACCATTGTTTTGAATCTAACTATGTACTCACTTATAGTCTCATTGGGCTTTTGTTTAAGTCATGTAATTTATAAAAATTTAACTTTCAAGCTAGTTTTTATCAAAAAATGGTTTAATAAAGCATTAGATAAAGTAGTTAAATAATGTATAAATCCATATGGTAAAGTACAAAACCTATTAATAGCATAATATTTTAACCTACTAGGAAATAACTTAGTCGATAACTTGATATTATGAGAATAAAGACTAGAAACATAAAATGATTTGATATGAAGGGAAAGGTCTCTTTTTCCATTGAATAAATTAAAATTTAGAGTAAACAACTCTATTGGTAAAGGGTAAGAAATATATTTATAAGTCAAGGGGTTGAGTAAAATATAATGTAAATTGACCGTGTCACTTGGCTTTTGAGACCCTTAAGAAAGTAATTTAACTTATTTTTGAAGATCACAAAAATTTTGCATCATATTGGTCATTTTGGGGGTTAAAAAAGAAGTGGTACAAGAATAAGTTAGAATATATTCATTGTTCTAATAAGCAATTTGATAAAAAAAATGTGAAGAAGAGAAGAAATTGTAGAAGCATGTTGAGAAGGTTGAGGAATTTGAAAATCAACAAGTGAAGGATTTGGAATAACTTGAGAAGATTTGAAATAATTTTGAGATGTAAGAAAAACATTAACAAGAGTAAAAGTAATATAAATAAGAAAATGAATAGTTTCATAAGAAAGTTTGGAAAATATCACATTATGAGGCATGGAAACTGATTATCTAGGAGCTTGATTTGTGTTTGACCTACATTATTTCCATTCAATTATTCACTTTATAAGGTATATCTTGAATTATCAATTCAATTGGAAGCTCTTGAGCTAGGGTTTTATGGTGGACATATTTTAACACAAACTACAATATGATTTTTTATTTTGTGTGGTTATTTAATTCTTAAATTTTATAATTATTTTGGATCTTTCAATTTCATCATGGTGATCACTATAAGAGTTGTAAATTTGAGCCTCATTCAAAAAAATATCATTCAAATGAATTTTAACATAATTTTTAGCATAAAATATATGAGTATAAGGAACATTAACACCATTAAAATATTGTGAGACCCCTATTTTCATATTCCTTACCTTTAGACATTTGGTTTTTTACACACATCCTATTGAGACTTGCCTATGTATTATTGAGACACGAGGTGTTATTGGTACCTTATGTAAGAGACATAGATTATATATATTATGATATGGTTTTGTATTGCATAAAAAATAAAAATTATATGCTTAGATTAGATAATTATTCTATGCATTATGAAATCAGTTTACTTACGCTATGTTGGTTATCCATTATGATGCGTATTGATTTTATTGCAATATATCTATTGTTATTAATCATGTATTTGATTATACATATGTTTATATGATTGGTATTATTGTATTACCATTTATATTTGGTTCCTTGTATATTTTATGTGCACTTTATGTTGATTAAAATCACATGTATTGTTTACATTTTACAGTTTCAACTATCTAGGGTATAGAATTTTATGTGCACAATGTTGTGTAGGTCACATGGGAGGCCTATGAGATAAATATTATTATGCCAAGCATGAAAACATCTATTTTAGAGTGGTGACATATCTACATAAAATTCCATTATCCAAACCACTCTTTTATTAATTGTGTACCTACTTGGGAGTGTAGACTTTCTTATCCTTTTAGCATTATTCACCCCCCTTGGATACTATTCTCATTTTTCCTTATAAACCTTAGGAGTATTATTTAAGTTTTATTTAATTTATTAAAGTGTTTTTAAGCCACTTAATTGGCCCCATTTGAATCAAAACTTAGATGGAGTGGAATATCCAACTTTAAAGAGTGACATAAAGTAATTTTTAGATAATTTATGTCTTTGGACTAATAAGAAGGTTAGAGAGTATTTATAGGATCCATAAATGAATTTTGAGGTAGTTCATGTGCTATTTATGGCATGGGATAGTGCTTTAATTTATGAGGTATGGACTTACTTGCATTCCCAAATGGGATTTTAAGTAGAGTTATGGAGAGGGGATACTTTTTGACCATGAGCCAAGGGATAGAAACGGACACATGTCACCTTCCCATTGGATTTTAGAGAATAGAGTTTAGCCCATATAAGGAATGAAATCCTTCCTTGAGGGAATATTTTTTAATTGTTATATTTTGAAGTGGAGGACAGAATGATAAAGAAGGTGAGTAGCTTAGAGGAGGAGCATAGTTATTACCCAAGGCTTATAGGTGGTGTTCTTGAGTGGATCCAATAAGGAGCCAAGGTAGACTTCCATACCCCATTTTATTTTATTTTATTTTTAATAAAAATAATATTTATCCCTTAATTTTATTGTAAGTTTTCAATATGTGTAAGCCCTTTTGGTTTACCATCTTTCTTTACTTTTATTCCATGGTTTTTCCTATGGCCACCATGTGATTTTTTTAAATGCCCATTTTTTCTTGGAGACGTAACATTCCTCACAATTTTTTGGCTATTTTTTATACCTTTTTTATTTACATAAAATGGAAATTTTATGCTTTCAAAGTTTTTTTGAACTTGCATTCTTATTTTTCACTCTTACATAGTGATAGTGGATACTATGGAATTGAGTTCCTATGCCATTTATGTGGGTATCCCTTATCTATTGATAGTTGATAATATGGAACAAAGTTACTATAAACTTATATGTGGTTATTCCTTGTGTATTGGTAGTGGATACTATGGAACCAAAATTCATATGCCCTCGTATGTAGAATTTGGAATGGTTTGTTGTGCATATGCTCTCCCATGGCCAAGATACAGTAGAATAAGGGTGAGTTATCTCCACATTCTTCTTATCTTTAGTGGGATTTTTTCGTGTTGGCAACAAGTTATGGTTGATTTTTATATTTTGGTGTTTGATATTGTGTTTTTATTTCCTTATATGTTAGTTTTAGGAATGGCATCTTTTATGTAGATGAACTTGTAGCCTCCTAGATGTGTTTACTAGTGAGAATTATTTATTAAACCTTAGTCACCATCCAAACCTAATTTTATCAAAATTTACACCTTAAAATATGATTTGGTAATTTCTAGAGCTAGGATTCTTAATCTTAGAGGTGCCTAGGGTAACTACCTAATGATGGAAAAAGGATGGGAGGTGAGCCCCTCCTTTGATTATCCTTGTGGTTGTATGTAGAGTTCATATGTAGACCAAAGTTTTTAACACTCTTGTATATATTTTTAAATAAATTATATTGATTTTTGAGAGCCATGTTATTGTTATTATTCAATTAAAAATATGTATATATTGGAAAGAAAAATTGTAATAATCATTGGCAATATCATGATGTTGCTTTATCACTTGAATAATTTTCTCGTTAAGTGTATCAAATTATAACAATAATGGAAATGATTATTTGGTGTTTAAAATCAAATATTATATGATGGTTGAACATTTATTTCTCTTTATTTTTGTAATTGATTGAAAATAAGTTTTTCTCTTTTCTAAATTATTAAAATTCATTAGTTCGAGTCAAAATAAGAAAGGCTAAATGCATTTGTATAAATTTTACATAGTTTTGAAAACACCTATTTTTCCATAAGTAAATTTTACTAGAAAGTATGCTTTATCAATATTTTATAGCAATTTACAAAATATTTTTATGTGTTACCATTTCAAAAGTATGGTTTTTAAGCTTCAACCATTAAAAATGGTTCAGTTCCTTTGGAAAATAGCCTAAAATTTTCTTAATTTTTATGCACACCTATTGAGGTATAAAAAATCCAAAATATTTAAACAATCACATGGGATTTGAATTTTTAAATACAATTTTGATATGATTGTTGGGATCATGGTTTATATTTTTGTGAGGCTAATGAGGGTTTATAGCCACATGTCTATAAAAGCCACTCAAATCACCACTTTGAACTTTGTAGTTAGTGAACTAACTGCCACATTGTCAATTTATATATAAAACAATTTTTATATTATTTAAGAAAAAAAATCAAACCATTGCTTTGTATAAATTTCAACCTAAAACTTTGTTTTATTTACACCCAAAATGTTTTCAACTAAGTTACATGTCTTATAACCATGATTGTAGAGACTTGGTAGCCTAGAGGCAAGGAAACCCAAAGGGGGCCTCCATTAAATTTTGTTTCCCCTTCTACATGAAAGTGGTTTGAATACATGGTACCTCATAGTTTTTGAGATTTAACTCTTTTGACCTCAAGAGGTCAATTTGGACCATTTTTATGGTTACAAACTCCTAGAAGCCTAAGACAAGTCGAACCTAATGGGGTCCCCCATTAAATTTTATTCCTCTACTATATGAACCAAAAATATAAGATTGAAACTTATATTTTAAGGTGGTTCCTTATTAAAACCTTTCTAGTGGCCATTAATGGTTATGGAGGAGCTTGAATCTCCCTAAGACCTTTTTGTAAACTATGGGAGATTGAGACCTCCTTGAACCTTTACAAAAATATGGGTACCTATAAAAAATACCACATATACATTTACTCAAATAAAATTTAAAAATAAATAAGATAAAAAAGGATCAAAAGCTTGGAGACTTCATTAATGAAAGTCATTCAACATTGAGGAAGGAGATGAGGGATGTCTATAGACAAGTAATCCTCTAACACCTCCTCCCTCCATTCCAAAGTATTAAATTATAAGTTCAAAGTTTTATTTTATGCATTTATTGATTTCTATAAGGATTTATAGGGTTTTTTCACCTTTGACCAAATCTAATGGTTGAGGTTGAATCGATCCAATGGTTGAGATGGAGTGCTCCATCCTCAAGGGAATTCATTGGGATATCTTAGACACCCTTTTATGTACTATGAGGACTACGTGATATTTGTTTAATCAATTTAATATAAAATAAGTCAACTCAAAAGTAGAATTTAATTACAACTTAAGTATGAATTGAGCCTTGTGATTGGCCAAATTCACCTAGAGACACTTTTGAGCACTATAAAGAGTTATATATTATAGTTTGAGCTAGTGGTTTCTTAAATCCACCTCACATTAATCAAATGTTATTTTTGAACTTGGGGGTATGGGGCCTTCAATGATGGCTTAGAGAGTTATATGATTATTTGACAGCCTATAGGTTGATTAGAGCAAGTGGGGCCAACATTGTTGTATAGCAACCATGAGACAACTTACACATTGTGATCCAAGTCATTTAGGAAAGTGAGTTTGTTTGGATGTATTATGTGTCTAGTGTCACATATATGGCTTGTTAATGGGTAATGTAGTTGTGAATAATGTGTCTAGTGTCATTTAGGAAAGTGAGTTTGTTTGGATGTATTATGTGTCTAATGTCACATATATGGCTTGTTAATGGGTAATGCAGTTGTGAATAATGTGTATTGCACATTTTTTTTAAATGGATTATTTTTATGTGTATTTAGTCATATGAATTTCAGTTATGAAAGTTTAATATTAGAGCACAATTTATACACTAAGAGCTCTAAGGATCATTATTCAATATTGATTCCTCTGTAGCAAACCAACATGTAATTTTTGGGTGTTATGCCTCGTTAAGGAGGTACATATATTATACATGGATATTTCCTTGTATTATGGACTCTTCCACCAAGTAATATACGTTTGGATTCCTATTTTTATCTCTATGCTTGAGACACCCATGCTAGGATTATCAAGGATCCACACATTTAGTTAAACATATGAGTTTTGATAAATATTTGGAACAAGGTTCCAATCAAGTGTTAAGAATTTAGATGGTTTTAAGGGCCAAGTGACTGTTAACAAGTGAGTGAGCTCTTGTGTGCTAAATCAATGGGACTTTACCATGACCATTGTCATACACATATTACCTTGGAGGACTTATTAGATTAGTATTTAATATATTGATCTATGTTTTTAAGATCATGGAGATTGATCTCAGCTAGATAGTAAATTGTCTTGTACATCTAAGGTCTAGATGGGACTTTCTAGATTCAATGACCCCATTTCAAGTAAATGTTTCCTTTCCACTCAAGTAGAATGTGTCATAGGATTACTTGATGTCTCTCTCACCTTAAGTGATGAGATTATAATGGTTTAGGATGCATTAGTAAATTAACTCCATTTTCCTTAATTTTAGACTATTACCTATTATTAGTTCCCATAAGATTTTGGGTATAGTCCCTTAGGCCAAAAGCCTCTCATATGTGGACCTCAGAGGGTTACAGAGACTTAGGGACAAGTTTATTAAGTGAGAGGGACCAAGAGCCTTGTAGTGTTACACATGGATTTCCATTTGAAACCTATCCACCTAAATGTGAGCATTGTTATATTTAGTAATCACCTTGTGAAATGGACTCGCGATAACATATGTATCGCCTTGATAGGGAGCCTCATGTGGGTTACTTTGTTTTCACCTATCCTTGTGTAAAATGGTCTTTATCTCATTTTTTAGTAAGATATGTTTTATTTTATTTTATCCACACATTGGATAGACTATCCATTAGAGTTGGACATCAATGTTGGATGGAGAGAAACATGTAGGCATTTGAGGCATCTTGGCACCGAGTAGGTGTAATCTTGGACTTAGTTAAAATGTTGATTGTGTTATAGTGTTATTATTATCTCTTGTGTAAGTTTACTCTATAACTAAGGTATATGAATCTAGTGTTTGTTGATATTTGAATGTTATGTTCAATCATGCCTTTGGGGTTATGACCCCATTTCTTGGATTAATTGTTTAGAGAATACCCTTGTGTTAAAACAATGGTGGTTTAGAGGTGACCTTGTTGATAAGAACCTCAAGAGGAATATGATTATATTTTCCTTGTTATAATGAATTTTATAGTGTACTTTCCTACTTGTGGATCATCTTGAATGGATTGATGTATTGATGATAGTTTAAATTCCTTGATAATAAGGAGATAAATTTCACATAGATAAGTTTTGATTTTATGGTGGTGGCACCCAATTGGGTGGATTTATTATGATTTTTGATAGCATTTATGTAAGATAAGTCTCTTTCAGAGCTAGAGGTAGAAATAACCTTGAATGAATTTACCTCTTCATTGTTAAACATGCTCATGATAAGATTATGCCTTTGTTTTTATATTGTGTATGCTAGTTTCCTAGAGAATATAGTTTAGCATTGATTGTGATATCCAAACTTTTGTGGGTGTTAACCATTTGAGGTGAATCTTCTAATTTCATATTGGTCATGTTGTCTTTTTGATTGCACATGTTGTGAAAATGCATGTATAATCTAGTGGCATGCAATACATTATTGGATGCTTACGTTAGGTCTTGTAGTGCCTCATTTTCATAACCATACCATACCCTTATTTGTATTGTGAATTTTAGACTATCCTTGAGTTGAGCTTGATGAGTACTATAGGTGTTGCACATTTGTTTACATAAGAGGATGCATTCTCTAGTGGTGAAATTTTCATAATAATATATGAGTATCATTTTTATATTAACTCCCTAAATGATGTCTTTATCCATTCTCTACAAAATTGTCATCAATTATTGTGTGAGTTACCTAGATTGCCCATGTGAGTATGTTTTAGATTTGACCTAGTGGAGTTAAATTCCAAGGCACCATAATGGATATGACACATGAGTCTTGAAAGTTGGAATGTTATTTTATAAGGCCCTTTTCTAAGTTATGGATTTATGGTAGAATGATCTTGTGTCCTTAAGAGAACTTGTACCATCATAGAAGTTGTTAAATGGTTAGTTTGACTGAGTTTTACGAGTGTTTGTTATGTACCATGTAGATTAGGTCAGTACCTAGCATAGTTCATGAATGTCATGAATGAAGTTTATTATAACCTTTTCTATCACCTTAGGTTGAGCATATTGGTGATGTTTAGACATTTTTATTGGTAAGCAAAGTCACTAGGGGCCACTTGTGCCTTGTGTAATGGGTATTGTGCAAGCATGTGATGCTTCTCACCTAAGCAATTGTTTACTTGTAGATGGGTTTTATGCCTCATTAATGTCAATTATATGAGAGTGGATCTTGAAATACCCATTGATTATTTGAACCACCCTTGGGTAGTAGGCATCTTCCTCTTAGTATAAGAGTGTAATTTATTTTGTTAGTGACTTCCTCTGTATTAATAATTTAGTTATGAACCGGTATTCCATACACTCCCTTGGCTTGGGGGAGAGGTTTTGTTTTGTTATCACTTAGATAGAATTGAGATGAGTTGACACTCTCTCATAACCAAGTCACATCATTATAAGTCTATTGAGTGGATTATATCTTATATTATGTTAAGTGTTCTTTTTGATTGGGGACTTGTTTATTTTGTGTTGTTTTGACTACATTCATTGGCCTTCACAGAATGGTATCTTCTACTTCATGTTGGCTAGATAAGTTATATAGATGCAGTGGTTTTATGCCTCTATGTGGTGTAATAATTTTCTTCCTATTTGGGGAAATCTGTTATGATATTTACTACTTACAGGCTGGTACATATGTGGTGGTTATGGCAACTTGGTGTTGTAATGTATTCTTCATACTACGTGAGAGCATTGAATAAGTTATGTTTATAGTTATTAATACATTAGCTCCCTAATCTCCACTTTTGGCCTTATAGAGCCACACTATTCAATGTTATTATATTTGTAATTTTAATTTTACCACGTGTTGTGGCAAACCTTGAATTTATTTTGGTTCATGATTTGGATTTATAAGTGATTTGAAATCATATTTTTATGATTTTCCTTGCTATGGATTTCAAGGTTGTTTATCTATTTATTATTTTGAAACTTAATTAAACATTAGAGTTCCTAATTTTCTTATTGTATTTAGTTTTGGATTTAATTATATTGTCTATCCATTTTCACCTTTATTATTATTTAGATTTTATTGGGTTGATTAATATTGATTTTTTTCTCCTTTTTGTATTGAGCTAGGCTATTTAGACAATTTGATTTTTCTCCTTGATTGGATTATTAAATTCTCAGCTTGTTTATATGTGTTGTTTTCATGAGCCTTTATAACTTTCACCTTGAATGAGTACATAATAGTATGTGAAAAGTATATTTTTAGAATTAATGTATGAGTTTAGCTTATGATTTGTGTAACTTATTGAGAAAGTTGTGAGACATTGTCTTTTTGGTTCCTTCTATAGATGTTGTAAGGATGATGTAATCCTTAGCCTTGTCTGTTATGTTAAATATTAGCATATGTTTCCTCCTAAAACTAAGAGTGATGGAGATGGGTTCTGTTATGATATTAGATATTTTATCATATCATATTGCACTTTGTGATCTATTAAGAAATATTTGTGATCATTAACTTAGAGGTACCATTGAGTTGAATTAACAATATTCTTAGTGATTGTTATTGACATCCTTTCAACAAGAATTGTGAACCTCATATACTTTTAGGAGTAATTCTGCATAAGGAGAGGGAGATGTGAAACCCCTATTTTTAGAGTGCTTACCTTTATACATTTGGTGTTTTACACACATCTTATTGAGATGTGCCTTATCTATTATTAAGACATGAGGTGTTATTTGTCCATTATGTCAGAGATAAATATTATATATATTATAACATTATGTTGTTTTGATAACACAATAAAATTTATATTATTAGATTAGATTATTATTTTATGAATTATGATATCGATTTACTTATGTTATTGTGATTGTCTATTATGATGTGTATTTATTACATATAACTAGAGATATTATTCTTAATAATGTATTTTTTTATAGATATGTTTATATTATTGGTATTATTTTATTACCATTGATATATGATGCCTTGTATATATTGTGTGAACATTGTGTTGATTGAGATCACTTGTATTATTTACATTATGTAGCTTCGATTATCTAGGGTAGTGAATTTTATGTGTGAAATGTTATACAAGTGATAGGGGAGACCAATGAGGGAACTAAGAATATGTTATAAAAACATCATTAGTAGAGTGGTGACATGTCTACTCAACCTTCAATGATCCAAACCATTCCTTGTATTAGTTATGGACCTAGTCAAAAGTGTAGACTTCCTTAACCATTTTAACACTATTAACCCCCTTGGATACTATTCTCTCTTTTAATTATAAATATTAGGATTTTATTTAAGTTTTATTTAATTTAATAAATTGTTTTTTAAGCCACTAAATTGGCCCCATTTTACTCAAAACTCGGATGGACTAGAAAAGCCAACTTTAGAGAGTGACATAAAGTAGTTTTTGGATATTTTGTGTTCATTTATATGTCTTTGGACCAAAAGGAAGGTTGGAGAGTCTTTTTAGGAGCCAAAAAGTAATTTTTATGTATCCCATGTTCTATTTACGGCATGTAATAGTGGGTTCATTTATGATGTATGGACTTACTTATTTTCCCACATGGGCTTGTAGGTCAAGTTTTGGAGAGGGGAGACTTTTTTTATCATGAGCCAAGGGATGGGAAGGGACACATGTCACCTTCCCATTAGATTTTAAAGGGGATATTTTATACTATATGAGGAAGTAAATCCTTCATTTCTTATACTTGTTTTCCAAATGGGCATGTAGGTGTAGTTTTGGAGAGGGAAAACTTTTTTACCATGAGCCAAGGGATGGGAAGGGACACATGTCACCTTACCATTGGATTTTTGATGGGATATTTTATCCTATATGAGGAAGGAAAGCCTTAATTTATAGGACTCTTTTCCATTTTAAAAATTATAAGTGGAAGAGAGAAAGATAAAGAAAAGGAGGAACTTAGAGGAAGAGCTTAGAGAAGAAGGATCATAGTTGTTACTTAAGGCTTATAGGTGATGTTCTTGAGTGGATTAAATAAGTAATAAAGGTATGATTCCATGTCCCATTTGATTTAATTTTATTTAGGATTAAAATTATATTTCTCCCTTACATTGATTATAAGTTTTCAAGAGGGTGTAACGCCATTACTTGTATTCCATGGTTGTGCCTATGGTCACCATGTGTGTTTTTTTTTTAATTTGCATTTGGGCTTGGAGATGAACCATCTACCATAAAAAAATTTCTATTTTTTATGCCTTTTTATTTACTTAAAATGGAAAATTTATGTTTCTAAAGTTTTGTTTGAATTTGCATGTTTTTTGTGCACTCTTACATAGTGATAGTTGCAATTATGGAACAAAGTTCTTATGCCCTTATATATGGTTATACCTTGCATATTAGTAGTAGATACTATGTAACTAAAATTTATATGCCCTTGTGTGTAGCATTTGTCATGTTATACTATGAGTATGCTCTCCTATGTCCAAGAGATCTTAGAATAAAGGTGAGTTATCCCCACATTCTTCTTCTCCTTCAATAGCCATTTTTGGTGTTGGAACAGGTTATGACTACTTGTTATCTTTTGGTGTTTGATATTGTGTTTTTATTTATTTGTATTCTAGTTTTGGTAAATGAAAGCCTCTTTTGTGTAGATTAACTTGTAGCCTCTTAGATGTGTTTTCAAGTGAGCATTCCTTGTCAAGCCTTAGTTACCATCCAAAACTCTTTGTAACAAATTTTTCACTTTACACATGATGTGATGATGATAAAAGCTCTAAGTATTATTCTTGGGGGGTGCCTAAGGTAGCCATATGATGATTTGAAAAGGATGGGAGGTGAGCCCCCCTTCAGTTGGAGTTACAGTTGTGTGTGGAGTTAATGTGAATATAAACTTATTTAACACTCTTGTATATATTTGTAAATAAATTATATTGGTTGTTTGAGAACCATGTTATTTTTATTATTTAGTTAAAAATACATATATAATGAAAGAAAATTTTTAATAGTCATTGGAAAATGTGATGTTTCTTTATCATGTGCATACTCTATCGGTTAAGTGTATCAGACTATAAAATTAATGGGAATGATTAATTATTGTTCAAAATAAAATTGTATGTTCTAGTTGGACATGTATTTCTCTTTATTTTTATATTTTATCAAAAATAAAAAATTTCTCTTTCCTAAAATTTAAAAATTCATTTATTCATGTGAAACCAAGAAAGGCTAGATGCATTTGTATAATTTTTGTGCAATTTTAAGTTCACCTATTTTCCATAAATAAATTTTATTATAAATTATGATTTCTTAGGATTTTGTAGTAATTTATGGAATATATTTATCTTTTATCATTTCAAAGTTTGAATTTTTAATATTTACCCACTAAAATGGTTTGGTTCCTTTATAAAATATCCTAAACTTCACTTAATTTTATGCATGTTTATTGAGGTATAAAACCTATACAAATAACTTTAGTATTAAATTATATTATTTTTGTACTTTATTACTTGTGTTTTGTAATTTTTTGATATGCGGTTCTCTAACTATGTGTTTTTTTAAAATTAATCCTGCATAAGACACTTTTGAAAATCCACATGACCTTTAGAAGGGCATTTGACCTTTTCTTGTGGGGAATTATATGTTTAGGGATAGTGTAACCACACAATGAGGTTAATTGATCCTTAGTGTGTCAAATATGGTGAGCATCATAGAGTTAACAAAGTTTTAGATATTGTTTCCATGTGATCATTGGGCTCATGGTTTAGAGTGTTGTGAGGGTAGCATGGTTTTTATAGCCACACAACTATATAAGCCAGTACCTAAAAATGACACTTATTTTGAATGATTCATTTAGTAAACTATATGCCATATTTTTAATTTTTATATAAAACATATTTTATATTATTTAATTAAAAATCAAATCATTACTTTGTATAAAGATTAACCTTCAAAAAAAAATTAAACCATAACTTTTGAAACTAAGATACATGTTTTGTAACCATGATCATAGATACATGGTGGCTCAGAGATGGGGAAACCCAAAGGGGACCCCCCATCCCCACCTCAATTTTCCATCCTCTTCTATATGAAAGTGGTTTGAAGACAAGGAATCTCATAGTTTGTGAGATTTAACTTTGCCTCATGAGGATAGTTTGGATCTTTATGATGGTTTCGGGTTCCTAGAATCTTGGGGTGGGTAAATCCTAAAGGGGTCCCCCATTAAGTTTTCCTCCTCTAATACATAAGCCAAAAATATAATATTGAAACTAAAATTTGAATTTTTTTCCTTATTAAAACCTTGTTAGTGGCCATTAATGGTTGTGATGGAGCTTGAAGCTCCCTAAGACCCTTTTGGAAACTGTGGGAGACTGAGACCTCCTAAAACCTTTCATAAAATATGGATACCTATAAAAAAATCATGTATACATGTATCAAAACAAAATCTTGGAGACTCCATTAATGGTAGTCATCCAAGGCCAAAAAAAAGAGGAGGGATGACTATGGATAAGTCATCCTCAAACACCTCCACTTGTTTAACCCTTTTTATAATTTAAAGGTTAATAGGAATAATCTATTCAAGAGTGAGCTAACCTATTCCTAAAATCAATCCAATTAAATAATTTAGTTTATTATATTATATTTTAGTGTTGAATTATAAAAATACTAAATATATAAAGAATAATGCTAAATGGTGTTTTGATTGCACAATAATAGATAAAAAATAATACTTAGCTTATGTAATGATATGCAGATAAATCTAAGATGTATAGGTGTGGAAACATGTTTTCCAATGTTTAGGAAATAATCGTTATATTCTTGAATATTCTTTCTAGCTACCTGGACACTTGTGTTGTCCTATGGACACTTATGTCGATGTTATTATTTGAATCTCAATACAACTATCCTTTATAGAATGTTCATTATATCAATATGTGACCACCTAGGTATTTTGGGTTTTTTTTTCACCTTTCATAACATGTATTTGGATCTTGCACATATTTTTTTGATGATCGTTTATAGCTTAAACCCTATCTCTCCACCTTAGATTAGGTTACCTTGTTAAAAATGGGTTAGTGGGCCCACATTGTCTAATTGACCCCAAAGACCCCTTTATCAATGGGTTTTGTCTACATAGGTAATACTCTAGGAATGGAATCAAAATTATGTAGTTCTCCCCTATATGGGGTAATATGTGTGCATAAGGGTAAAATATACTATATGACAATGCATGTAGTGATATAGCTTGCAACTTGACAAATATTTCACATGGGTTGTCTTTCGAGTACTTCAAACTTGTAGTATGACTTATTCTATAATTAATATGAAAATAAGGATGAATAGGGTAGAATATATTAGTCTTGCATTTGATTTATTTAGCTTGAATTTGTAATTGCTTGGTAATTACATATTGTCTAATGAATATGATTTTACTTGTATTTATACTAGATCTTTTTAGATAATCTTCATAGAAGTGTTAATGACATTCTAAATTCAACTTGTACACTTAAAAATATTTTCAAATTTAATTTTTTATAAGGTAAGGACACTTGCATTGGAGTAGGGACAATTGTGATGACACTATTGTCCTACTATGAATGCAATTATCAAGGATGGATGAAAGTTTCTAAAGTTATATAAGTGAATGTGAAGAATATATATTATATTTTAGGCATTATGTGGTTATTGGTGGTATAGATAATCAAAATAATTAGGTTTAGACTAAGAAGTAAGTAATTAGACCTATTGAGGTGGTGAGTACGAGACTTTTTGGCTATGGGAAAGGTCAAACTAAATGGTAGAGCACTAATATATATTTTTCAAGTGTGAAAGATTAGTTTAACATATAAATCTAGATTTAAGCATCTCCATTTTCTTCACCCCTTAAATCTAGTAATGCATAAGGATGAAATTATTGGGTTAAAGGCAAAAAAGCATACCATGGTGTGTGAAACACATATTATATGTGTTTAATCCCACTTGAATTTTTTGTATGTGAATGAATTGAAAACAAGAGCTTGTTATGGGTGTAATTAGTGCATATATTATGAAAATTAAATAATTTAAAAATACATGAAATAAAGAGAGCAAGGAAATAGTATGCTTATGTGTTGATGCAACCATGTTTCTCCTTGGTAGTTTTTCTTGTTAAAGATTATTCCTGGCTAAATCATTGGAGAGAGGTTCACAATTGAACCTTGGATATATGAAGAGGGGAATTGGAGGGTAATCATGCCCCCAATTTGGTATAAATATGAATTGTGCCAAGTTCATTAAGAGATCAAAATCTCAATCACACAACTCAAGTAAAACTAATATAGCTAATTTAGCCAATCTTACCCAAGTTAAATGGTGTAACCATATCAACCCACAATAATATAATCATAGTTAAAATTTCATCTAGGGTACATATATTATTCACACTCAATAAAGAGAGCCAACTATTGTAATAGATAAAATCCCAAATAGTGCATCTTGGTAAGGTCGGTGTATAAGTGTATGTCTAATTTGAAAGTGTATCTATAATTTGATGCTTTTACACCTCAAATATGTCTTAAATTGAAGTATCTATCAAAAATATAACCCCTAAGTTTATAACATGTATCATAAATCTAAAAAATTTATATCCCAAATATGTGTCAAATGCATATAATTTTGTCCTAAATGTATATTTGAATCATGTAAAGTGTGTAAACTAAATCAAATTATGGTTATTATGTCAAATATATGTATGTGTAATCATGTATTAAATTACATGACCCCACTAATAGGCCCCCATTTTTAGGTGATGGGATTGAAAAAATGATAATAACCTTATCTCAAAAGGATAAGACAACTATGTTGTATATGTGTGAATCATGTAGTAAAAGAAACATATAGTAGTTTCATGTCGAAGTAGATATATCAATGAAGCTCATGATATGCATACATAAAAATATATAAGATTCATGATATTAATCATGGAAACATGTATAAGATAATAAGCTCAAAAAATAATCAATTAGACATGTAAGAGTACTCAAATGTCACAGAAAAAGGGGTCCAAGGAGAACTCAAACAAGGGACATGTTCAAATGTCACACACTCAAGTAGAAGACATGTACAAACATCCACACACCAAATAAATAGAAACACTCAAGGCATAGTGGCCAACAATAAAAAATAATTTGTTTAAATTTGTCACAAGCAATACAAAGAAGCAAACAAGCACACTCACGTGAACTGATGTAAATAAATGAAGTAATGAGATATAAGTAACTAGCATAAACATATCATACTAGTCCTTACATATAGGTGTTATCAAAATGTCATGTAAAATAACATATCAAATACACTTTTAAAGATAAAAACATGAGTATATGCATGTGTAATATATATAATCTTTATAAGATAATGGAAAATAATCATAAAAAATAAAACCTATGTCAATTGTGATCATATATAAGCAAGATGCCCCTAATGTAGTGTATCACTCTGGAAGAGGAAAGGTCCAACATATGCATTCTTGAGATATAATGGTTCTAATGTATGCCTATATCACACTCAAGTACCCATGAAACATATGTGTCTATATAAATTATATGTTATCTATTAACATAAGTAAACAACATATGCAAAAACTAGAAAACATGTGAAATGCTAAATATTTTTTAATATATTTGAATGTTTTTGTATTTTTTGGAATTTTTATTTTTTTTGGATTTGTTTTAATGTTTGGAATTTAGGAATCATCATTTATCATGATTTGTGTGTTGAGAGTGAAATAGATGCATAGAATGTACTTACTCTCTCCTTACTCCATGTTTTGGATTATTATCATCATCGTGTGTATGTAAACCATTCATTCCTTGTAAATTGGAGTTGAGATGTATGAGGCATGACCCATATTTTTTTTGTAAAACACTTGGACCACAAGAAATTGGTAATATCAAATATCCTAAATAATTATTCCATGTTCCCTTATGATGTAAGCCTTATATATGATATCCAAGTTGCGATAAACATCTTACACTATAATAAAATTCATTGGTTTTAGAGTTAATATGATTAAGTCTAAAATAATATCCACTTATGAATAATGTGATTGTAAAGTCTTTTTGTCAAGGATGTTTTTTGACTAAAATAGTGGTAGGTGTATTCTTATGTGGTGAAGGAGATAAATCAGATAGTGGTCTAGTGTTGAAAAAATTTTGAAACAATGTCAAAAAAATATTTGGTGTCACATATGTGTTTATGATTAGTTTTTGTAAATCTTGTGTTAGTGTATGTATTTTCAAGAAATCTTTAACATTTTGTAGGTGAGATATTAACACTCTGGCATTTTTGAGTAAAAAGGAAGCATATGTATGCATATCCATATATGAGTGATGAAATGAGGTATATCACTTATTTAATAATATCTATTTGAGTGGAGATGAAATCCCTTGACTAATTGTGAATTGTAATTCTAAATCAGAAGGTTGATATGCTAAGGAAGATTAAACATTATTAAATAATGTAGTTGTTGACCAAATTTGAATTTTTAGTCAAATTGGGGATACCTATAGGTAAAAACTTCACTTTCTAGGTCTTTAGGGGGTATAATATGAGTGTCATGGGGTGTATTATATGTTAATTAATATCAATTGATGTTATACTATCCTTGGTCATTAGTTTTTTTAGTCATTTTGGGTCATTTTAAGGGTTAAAAAGGTGAATTTAATGCTTTATATAGGTTTATTGGAAAATTTGAAGGTTTAAAAACATTATGTCATGCCCCATGTGTCACTATAAGTCTTAAACTAATGTTGGTAACTAAAACTTACATGTTATGTAAAAAAATGCATTTTTTAATGAAAGAATAAGAAAATGGCACTTGTACGGCCTCCTTAGGAAGTGTGCCACATGGTAAATGGTTAGGTAGTACCTCTTCACCTTCCCCACACTCATCTTCATTATTTAACTGATTTGAAAGTGTCATTTCTTTCTCAAAACTGCTCTACTCCATTTTTGCCCTTCATGGCACACTAAAGTGACCTTCAAGTTTTTTCTCAGTACGGATAGCTCATGGGGTTTCAAGACAAATTAATTTGGGATATGATAGTATCATCATAGACATTCATTTTAATACTATTATTTTTTAAAATTATTAAGTTTGATTAATGAATAATCCATTTCAAGTTGACTATGTTTTTTTTTTTTTTGCAAATCTATGAACCCTACAGGTTTTGCTAGTTTGGGAAAGTTCGTATGAACTAGCTATTGTTATTGTTTATAGAGGATGTTTACTCTCTCCTATAATGTTTTCATGCTTGGTTTCACATTTGGAATTATTTTTATGAGTCAATTACATCAAAGTTTCAAGAGGAGCATCATTATGTGTTATGGATAGTCTTTCCACCATTTCCATATTCCCATGATTTGACAATGGTTCCATAGAGTTATGAAAGTTTATTTTCCATGTTTCCAGCATGGTAAAATTATCTAATTCTATCTCAAGTTAATTTTCTAAGAAATATTCATGTTTTACAATCATTTACCACACAAACACACAATTTGCCCTCATACAACTAAATATCCACTTACAAGTGATTTAAATAGAGAGTTTTGGAATATTTTGTGGTGATAAATCAAGTAATGAGATTAGTTTTAAAGTTATAACATTAATATATACTCATGATAAAATAATGTGGGAGGCTATTTTGGCAAGAGAAAGTTGAACTACATTCAAGAGGATGACTAAGTATTCTGGGACACAGTCCCTAAAAATGAAAATAGAGGTCTAAGGGGTTTTCCTAATGTCTTTCTAATAGGTTTCAAGGATGCCCCAGAGCATTTGAATGTTTTTATTTGACTACCCCTAGTATGGAAAAGTTTCATGCCAAGAATAGAGGTTATAATATGAAGGGAAGATGGTCATTTAGAGCCTCAAAATTGCCTATAAAACACTGAACTCTTTCAATGTTGTCTACAAGCCTGAGTCAAATAAAAAAAATTCTCCTTTTAGGTTGAAAATTAGACCGTGAATCATATGAAGATGAGTGAAAATGATTCAAACGAAAATATATGGTATTAATATCATCAATGAGAAGGAGACACTATTTTTTTACCACCCATACACTTTCCCATTCTGTACACTATGGAAATAGAGACCTGTAGGCAGTCTTTCTCAATCCTCTAAGGACTCAGTCTAGTGAGTAAAAAGTGCATGTGTAATCCTTGGAAAGGGTAACATGATGAACCAAAAAACTAGGCACCTTATCCATGAGCATAATTATCTTCATAATCTCTACACCAAGCAATTACACCTATAGAAAAGCTCTAAAGTTATATGTCTCAATCAACAGGGGCAGTGGAGGGCTCAGTTGGAATCATAAGTGCATGTGAAGGGATAAGAAAGCATGAAAGGAGAAAATATAATGATATATGACCATGGAGAGTTTAAAGTATGTTTTTAACCATGAAATAAGTCCTAAACAATATAAAGTTTACCCATAGGTAGGATAAAAAGTAAGGTACCTCAATCAACTAGGTATGGGGACAGAGTTGTGTTTACTTGGTGTCTTAGCAGTGTTTGGTTCCTCCAAGGTAAATCCAGATATTATTAAAACACCAAATGGATTTAAATATTATGTAAGGTCTTAAATTATCTTCAAAAATCTCAAATACACCTCATTTTCACTTACCATGTGCACATATAGTTAGTTGACTATGACTGAGACAGAAAGGGAGATGAAACTTGATATCTAGGGTTAATATTGCATTGACTCAAGATGAATAGGGACCCAACCATTTCTAAATCATTATGTAGGATTAAATAAAGGCCATAAAACCTTTTTTCAATCTTTTCTCATGAAATTTAACCTATAAGTGTGATTTTAGAGGTCAACACAGTCAAAAATAAGGTAAAGTCAGAGTTTACACAACAAAGCTTAAGAATTCAAAGTATGGAAAGGGATAAGAGGATTTTAGGTGAAAAAGGAACATTATGAGTATTAATCCTAAGTATTATATCATATTTTTACTCTTGGAAATTTAATAAAGCAAAGAAAGGGTCCTAAAGATGCAAAACATAGTCAACTTGGAGAAACCCTACGCAGCCTGCCTATGCAAAGTCTACCTTGGAAATTAAGGAGATTTTAGGGTATAGAGACTTTACCAAGGGGTAAAAATTTATACATATAATCCTTGTGAGTGGTAAAATATCCTCCTATATTTTATTTTATTGATAAAATAGGGGAAGTTCCCTCTATTTTATCTCAAATAGAGGGCACTTCCCCTCATACATAAACCTTACATTTTGAAAAAAGAGATAGAAAGGTGAATTAAAAGATAAGGATACTATTAAAATATATTTTTTAAGTTATAACATATGTATTTAAACATAAAAAACCAAGCTATAAAGGGTGAATCTCAACAAAATGATCTAGCCTTATAGGTTTGTAGGCAGGTCTATTAGACCTTAAATGGACTTAATGCCAAATGGGGTAGTCAATTTATTTTCTCTCCTTGGGTAATATTTATAAGAAATTATAAAATTCTCATAGGGTTATATTAGATTTTTTTAACCTTTTTTAATCAAATGAAACCATTAGAATTCATTATGAGTTTAAGAGTACAGGTAAGCCTATTAGGCAAATATTGGTCCTAATGAGCAATGAGGGGTCATTCGCAATCCTATCATGATATGAAATTTATTATGAATTTTATAATGTTTTTTGGGTTGATAAAAAGGTTTCCAAGATATTTTTATGTATATAAAACCAAGGAAATCCATTTTGGACCTTGAAACCACTCAGACTTATGTAGAAGGAGAAAAACAAGCTTGATAGGAGAAGTTTCAACGCTCGTATATTTCATGAATAATTTCATGGATGTAAAATGAGTTATGGTAGGTTATTATGGGTCTTTAATTCCATATTTTTGTAATTTTTTTTAGGTTGGATGTCTGGTTTTTATGAATAATCCTTAAGAGGTCAAACAGGCCTAAAACCCTACTAAACCCTCAACCAGGACCAATTTGGAAAATTGGAGTTATAAATGAAATATAATGAGATATTTTAGATATTTTGTGATTTTATATTATATATTACTCCTTAAATATACTCCCCATACTTTTTTGTTACACAGACTTGTATGGATGGGGGTAGAAATATGGTTTTTGCCACTGTTTTATGTGTTTTGTAGGTTCTATAAGGAGTTTGAGAAAAAAAATTGGGAGGAATATATAGAATTTGGATAAACCATAATTTAAATTTAATACTCTATATAAACTCTTAATGCCTAAACAAATAGCTTCAACTCAGCCAGTCAAAACTAGCCTAATGGAGAAGCTAGGGAGAAGTGTGAAAACTTCAAGTGGATGAATTTTTAAGGTGTCCCTGATACTTATAAGGATTTTTAGGGCCCTAAAAAATGTCACCCACTTGTTTTTATGTATTTTCATGTAAAAATTATGCCTTTTTGGAATCCAAGTGTGCAGGATGCATGAAAAGAGAATTTTCTAGATAACAAATGATGATGGCTCACTTTTAGAGGTTTCTAGAGGACTGAGCATGCAATCAATGCATTTAAATGCATGAATAATTTCCTACCCTTCCATTATAATCATTTTATATTCTCCTACTTAGTTAAAAAAAAATTAAATAGGTCTAAATCATGAAGGTAGTTTTTTGATCCAGAATGAGGAGTTGCTTGCCACTTTTCATGAGGTTTATGATTTGAATTGACATTTTTTGCTATTGGCCTTGAATTTTTCATCCCAAATCATCTTAAAATGAATAATTAACTTATTTTATTATATTTACAAGTGTCCTTTTTACCCTTTTAATTCTATCTTCTTCTCTCTCTCACAAGTTCTATAAGAACTAGCCATTTCGGCATTGTATTAGATGCTCCACCTAAGTATGGTAAAGCTCTGATCATTTGTGTATATTTTGATAAATAAAAATACTAATTTTCACCTATTACATGACTATGTATATTTTTTTTACTTGTATGATGAATCTTATTTAGTGAAGACTATGGATTCCTAACATGTGGTCTCATTCTTTCACCTATTTGTAGCTTCTTCTTGCAGGGCATGTGAAGTGTTCCAAGAAATGTCCATAGTTGAAGTGAGTTATTATATTAATTAGTGATATTAAAGGCCTCTTTTATATTCATCCTATCTAAGACACCCTCCCATAACCTCATAATTTAATATTGATGTAAGAAGACATAGATTGGAGAAGTGTATATTTAGTTTGTCCTTTAATTTCAAGTATAATATGCATATGGTTGGATGTCATCAATATATCTGGTGTATCACCTCCATTAGAGTAGTTTTATTTCATATACCTTTCTCCCTTTTCACCCCCCAACTCTAGTTCTAGTTTTAAAACAAAGTGGTACATCAAGGGAGCTAGCCCTATCTAGAGATTCACCTCATCCTTAGGCTAACCATAAACCTAGAGGTGATTCCATTATGCCACTTGGATGAGGAGATATTTTCCATCTCATTAAATGGTGCACATATAAGTTACAATAGTTTTTGGCATGTCTGGTGGGAATCTTGTTCCAAGAGGTTGAGATATTTTTGGTGATATCTCTCAATAATCAACCTTTGGAGGCATCTATCAAAGCATCAATGGTGACTCTGAAGTTGTATTTGTTGGTCAATCAGCCCAAGTATTCATTTTAAATATGGTTTATGATCATTTCTTATGTTCTTTCTTCCTAAAAAAGTTTCATGGTTGACCTTGGTTTTGAGTTTTGTTCTCTACATGTTGGTGAAACCTTCCAAGCTTGTGTCATTCCCTATCAATATGAATAGGTTCTTAATGAGCCTTTAATCAACATTGTCATGAAGTGTATCAATCCTAAAATTAGCCTTGTTATGATCCACATTTTACTCCTTAATATTCCTATGAGCCATGACAATCTTATAGTCCTTCATTTTCCTCTCCATATGGACACCATGTTGTTGGACAATCTTATAAGAATGGCTACCAAGAAACCTATCAAGAAACACTTCCCTATTAGTCCCAATATGAGCCCTATAATCCATATCATGTTTCTTATCAACCTAAAGATTAATTATATAATTCTTGTCATATGAAACCAAATGTTCCCATGGATTATACACAAGGATATCATTGGCAAAGTGAAGATCTTACTCATGTAGATGTTACTCCTCCTAATCAGCCCAATAATTCACTTCCATTAGAACTCACTAATGCTTTATTATTTTCCAAATCCACTCATAATCCTTCTCCTTCATTCCACACTCCATTTCCAATTCCTTCACCTTCCATTGCATCTCATACTCTAGTTCCTTCACCTCAAATCCATGAGCCTATCCATCAACCTTTCACATCATTCCTTATCAAAGAGGAACCTATCTTGAGAGAATCAAGTGAAGAAGAGGAAATTTAACTCATGGTTGATCAAGAGACTCTCATGAGTGATTATGAGGAATAAATCACTATATAATATTCCCTTGGTGAACAAAAAGACAATCCAATAGCTAATGTGTCTATAGTTGAAGGGATGTGTGTCCATGAAGAATACCCTAAACTTCACCCTCAATCTAATTTTGAGTTTTATGTGCCACCTCCACCAACTATTTCATCTTGTCCTCACCTTATCACTCTTTTCCTTGATGTACCTATGGTATGGGAACCTAAGGAATATCAGCTAGTTGATAAATAAAGAGAAATCTTGCTTGAATAAAACCTACCGCCTTGGTAACCTCATTGGGATAATTCACATGATTTCAAGATGCCTAGTCTTGGCATCATCATGAAGGAGGAAGAGATGAAGGATATTACATCCCTTGAAGAATACTCTACATCTAATCAATAGGTTGTAGATGATCATCTCAAATATGAATTAGAATGTGTTATCAAAGATGGAGAACACTTTCAAGTCATCTCTCAAGAAGTGGCAGTCCTAGGAGAGTCTCATGAGACTAAGGTAGAAGAAGTATCTCTTAAAGATGATCATGAGGAAGAATATTTATGGAATAAGTTCAATGCCATATGCAAAGAACTTGATGAGTTAGTTAAAGTTTCTTCTTCTCCATAATATTACATAGATAATGATAATCCCAATCTTATTTATGAGTTTAATGAACATGATCTTGAGTGTTTAACCAAAAATGAAGAGAAATATCTTTATTATGGTCAATAAATTATTTTTATTAATCCACTTGGTGATACTAACATTCAAGAAGTAGTTGACAAGGATGATTGGTAGCTACAAATAGAGCTCTTTCAAGAACTTGAAGAGTTTTACCAAGTTTAGGGCCAAATGTATGATAAGGTGAAAGAAGATATTTCTATAGAATATAATGATCAATATTGGATAGAGTTTTCAAATCTCCTTAGTGAGCTAGAAGAGTTTGCAGCTAAGAAGAAGCCTAATCTTATTGAGAGAACCATGGAAGACAAGAAGGTATGCCTTAATCATAATTTAAAGTTTTAGTTTATAATCCACATGAAAAGGTTGAATATGTTTGGATGAAAGAGGAATAATTATACATTACAGAATTGTTTGAAGATGGTCTACTTGAGATTATGACAATTCAAGTTCCAAAGAACAAGTCTGATCCACAAGACATCCAATCCAAGGAGAATCATTATTTGTACCATGTTCCATCTCATGAAGAAGGTGGTGCTTCAAAATTCCATTTTGATCTAGGATGGAGGTATGCTTAGTTTTTACTTGTACATAATAGCTTTCTCATGTTTCCCCTAAGTTCCTTGAGCACATGTCTATGTGTGTGTGTGTGTGTGTGTGTGTGTGTGTGTGTGTGTGTGTGTGTGTGTGTGTTTGCTTTTTTTATTATGTGTGTTTGCTTTATGTGGTTGAAGTAGTACTTTATTAATCTTTGTCTTGATAAAATTTTGAGTCAATGGCCAAAGGTCTCCTTGTTTTTCTTATATTTATATGAACCCCAAGCCCAATGTATTGATAATGCTACTGGTCTAGTTAGTATAGCAGGCATACTACCCCTATGAGTAACCAATTTGTTGACTAAATTTGATTTTTTAGTCAAATTGGGGGAACTTATAGGTAATAAATTCACTTTATATGTCTATAATGGGTCTAATATTAGTGTCATTGGGTGTATTTTATGTTAATTGATGCTATACTATCCTTGGTCATTAGTTTTCTTAGTCCCTTTAGTCATTTTGGGTCATTTTAGGGCTCAAAAAGGTGCATTTAATTATTTTTACAAGTTTATTGGGAAATTTGAAGTTATAAAAATATTATTTAATTCCCCATGTGTTACCATAAGTCTTAATCCACTATTGGTAATTGAATCTTGCAAGTTATGTAGAAGAAAAAGTAGTTTTCTAGTGAAAAAAGAAGAAATGGCACTTATACAACCTTCTTGGGAAGTGTGCCATGTTTTAAATGGTCAAGAAGTGCCTCTTAACCTTCCCCACACTCATATAAATTATTTAGATTATCTTAAAGTGTCATTTATTTCTCAAAATTATTCTACTCCATTTTTTCCCTTCTTGGCACACTAAAGTGACCAAGTTTTTGCTCAATACGAACAGCTCATGGGGTTTTAGGAAAAATGCCTTTGGTATATGATATTTTTATTATATACCTTAATTTTAATATCAATATTTTGAAAATTTATCAACTTTTATTTATGAATCATCTATTTTAAGTTGACTATGTTTTCTGCTTACAAATTATGAACCTTGTAGGTTTTGCTAGTTTGGGCAAGTCCATATGAACTAGATTCTGATATTATTTATAGAGGATATTTACTCTCCCCTATAATTTATCCATTATTTTTTTCACATTTTTTTTTTTTTATGAGTCAATTACATCAAAGTTGCAAGAGGAGCATCATTCTATGTTGTGGATAGTCTTTCCACAATTTCTAGATTTCCATGATTTGACAATGGTTCCACAGAGTTTTGATAGGTTATTTACCATGTTTCCAACATGTTCAAATGATATCATGATATCTCAAGTTAATTTTCCAATAAATATTCATTTTTTTCAATCATTTACCATAAAAACACATAATATGGCCTCATACAACTAAATCTCCACTTACAGGTGATTTGAATAGAGAGTTGTGGAATATTTTATGGTGATGAAGCAAGTAATGACATTATTTTTCAGGTTATAACATTCATATATAATCATGATAAACTAATGTGGGAGGATAGTTTGGCAAGATAAATTTGAACTACATTCAAGATGATGACTGAGTATTCTGGGACACAGCCCCTAAAAATGAAATATAGAGGTCTACGGGATTTTTATAACCTCTTTATAATAGGTTTCAAGGATGCCCCAAATAATTTGAATTTTTTTAATTGACTACCCCTAGTATTTAATAGTTCCATTCCAAGAATATAGGTTATAGGATGAAGGTAATATGGTCATTTGGAGCCTCAAAATTTCCTATAAAATACTCAACTCTTTCAATGTTGTCTATAGGCATGAGTCAAATGAAAACTTTTATCCTTTTAAGTTACAAATTAGACTATGACTCCTATGAAGATGATTCCAAATGGTTAAAATTAACATACATGGTATTAATATTATCAATGAGAAGGATATATATTTGTTTTTCCTCCCATACACTTTCCCATTTTGTATACTATTGAAATAGAGACCTACAGGCAGGGTTTCTCAATCCTCTAAGAAGGACTCAATTTAGTGAGTAAAAAGTGCATGTGTAATTATTATAAAGCATAACATAATGAAAAAAATAACTAGGCACCTTCTCCATGAGAATAATGAGCTTCATAATCTCTATACCAAGCAATTACACCTATAGAAATGCTCTAAAGGTATATGTCTCAGTCAACAAGGGCAATGGAGGCCTCAGTTGGAATCATAAGTGCATGTGAAGGGCTAATAAAGCATGAAAGGAGAAAATATAGTGATATATGACCATGGATATTTTCAAAGATGTTGTTATCCATGAAATAAGGCCTAAATAATATAAATTTTACCTAAAGGTAAGATAAAAAGTAAGGTACCTTGGTCAACTAGGTATAGTGATAGAGTTGTGTTTGCTTGGTGTCTTAGCAGTGTTTAATTCCATCAGGGTAAATCCAGATATTAGGAAAACACAAAATGGATTTAAATATTATTTAAGGTCTTAAATAATCTTCATCAAGCTCAAGTATACCTCATTTTCACTTATCATGTGAACCTACAGTTAGTTGACTATGACTGAGACAGAAAGGGAGATGGAAATTGCTATCTAGGGTTAGTATTGCATTGACTCAAGATGAACAGGGACCCAACCATTGATAAAACATTATGTAGGATTAAATAAAGGTAATAAAACCTTTTTTAAATATTTTCTCATGAAATTTAACCTAAATTTGTGATTTTATAGCTCAACATAGTCCAAAATAGGGTACAATCAAGGTTTACACAACAAAGCTTAAGAATTCAAAGAATGGAAAGGGATAAGAGGATTTTAGGTGAAAAATGAACCTAATGAGTATTATATCATATTTTTACTCTTTTAAATTTAAATAAATGAAACAAAGGGTCCCAAAGATGTAAAACACAGTCAGTTTGGAGAAACCCTACATAGTCTGCCTATGTAAAGTCTACCTTGGAAATTGAGGAGGTTTTAGGGTCTAAAAACCTTACCAAGGGGTAAATTTTTTAAATATCAACCTTTTTAGTGGTATATGCTCCTCCTATATTTTTTTTATTGATAAAATAGGGGAAGTACCCTTTGTTTTATCTCAAACAGAGGGCATTTCCCCTCATACATAAAGCCTACATTTTGACAAAAGAGATAGAAAGGTTAAATAGAAGCTAAGGAGACCATTAAAATAGGTTTTTTAAGTTATAAAATACTTATTAAAACATAAAAAACCAAGATAAAAAGGGTGAATCTCAACAAAATGGTCTAGACTCATAGGTTTGTAGGCAGGTTTGTTAGACCTTGAAGGGACTTAATGCCAAATGGGGTAGTAAATTTATTTTCTCACCTTGGGTAAGATTTATAATAAATTTTAACATTTTCATAGGGTTATATAATAGGTTTTTTAACATTTTAGATGTAAATGAAACCATCAAAATTCATTATGAGTTCAAGAGTACAATTAAGCCTACTAGGCAAAGATTGGGCCTATTGAGCAATGAGGAGTCACTCACAATCCTAGCATGATATGAAAATTCCTATGAATTGGATCATACTTTTAGGGTTTATACATATGTATCAAATCTATTTTTGTGCATAAAAAACCAAGAAAAGTCATTTTGGACCTTGAAACCACTCAGACTTGTGTAGAAGGAGAAAAATAAGCTCGATAGGAAAAGTTCAATGCTCATATATTTCATGAATCATTGAATGGATGTAAAATGAGTTAGGGGAGGTTATTATGGGTATTAAAGGACATATCTTTGGAATATTTTTTAGGTTGGATGTCTAGTTTTTATGAACAATCCTTAAGAGGTCAAATAGGCCTAAAACCTTACTAAACCCTTAGCCAAGACCAGTTTGGGAAAATGAATTTAGAGATGAAATATAATGAGACATTTTGGGTAGTATCATGATATAAAATTATATATTACTCCTTCACTCCTCTCCCCATACTTTTTGGTTGTATGAACTTGTACAGATGGGGGGAAATAGGGTTTATAGCATTGTTTTGTGTGCTTTATAGGTTCTCTAAGGATTCTAAGCATGAAACCAACTTTTGGAGGAATATATATACTTGGGATAACCCCTCATCTAAATTTCATATTCCATATACACTCTTAAATTCCTTGACAAATGGATTCAACTCAACCAATCAAAACTAACCTAATGGACAAGCTAGGGAGAAGTGTGAAAACTTCAAGTGGATGGATTTTTAAGGTGTACCTAATGTTTCTAAGGCCTTGTATGGCCTTAAAACATATCACCTAATTAATTTTACATATTTTCATTAAAAATTTATTAATTTTTTGAAGCCAAGTGTGTAGGGTGCATGAAAAGAGAGTTTTCTAGATAGTAGATGATGATGGCTCACTTTCAGAGGTTTCTAAAGGACCAAACATGTAACCAATTAATGTAGAAGAATTTTTTATATCCTTCCCTTAAATTTCAATTATTTTACCTAATCCTAATTAATTACAAGGTGTTTAAATAGTTCCAAATCATGAAGGCAGTTTTTAAAACCAGAATAAATTTCTTGCCACTTTTCATGAGGTTTATGACTTGAATTGATATTTGTAGCTCCTAACCTTGCATGGTTCATATCACATCATCTTAAAATTCAAAATTAACTTATTATATCATCTTGACAACTATCCTTATGACCCTTGGACTTCTCTATTCTTCTCTCTCTCAAAAGTTCTATAAGAACTAGCCATTTTGGCATTGTATTGGATGCTCCACCTGAGTATGGTTAAGCCCTACTCATTTGTATACCTTTTTATCAATAAAAATACTAAATTTTACCTCCTATGTGACTATTCATATTTTTTTTTTCTTGGATGATGAATCTTGTTTAGTGAAGACTATGGATTCCTAACATGTGGTCTCATTTGTTCACCTATTTGCAGCTTCTTCTTGCAGGGCATGTGAAGTGTTACAAGAAATGTCCATCGTTTAAGTGAGTTAGTATATTAATTAGTGCCATTCAAGGCCTCTTTTCTATTCTTCCTAACCTAATACATCCTCCCATAACCTCATAATGTAATATTGATGTAAGAAGACATAGATTGGAGAAGTGTATGTTTAGTTTGTCCTTTGATTTCAAGTATAGTATGCATATGGTTAGATGTCATCAATATATATTGTGTATCACCTTAATTATATTATTTTTATTTTATTTATATTTCTCCCTTTTCACACCCCAAGTCTATTTGTAGTTTAAAAACAAAGTGGTACATTAAGGGAGCTAGCCCTATCTAGAGATTCACCTCATCCTTAAGCTACTCACAAGCCTAGAGGTGATTCAATTGTGACACTTAGATAAGAAGATATTTGACATCTCATCAAAGGGTGTACATCTAAGTGATAATAGTAGCATATTCTTGAATAAATTCCTTATCATGTTGTTTGAATTTTTATAAGTGTTCCATTGTAAATTTTGGCATATTATGTGTATTAAAAGATAGGAAGAAAACATATTATAATTTCGTTAATGTGGCTGAGTATCCTTCAATTAAACGATAGAACCAATCCCATGATTCACTTTTGATACTTATATAAAATATTTTAACAATAAATAGACATATTTAACCCAATGACAAAAATAATGTACATATTGAATTATATGGTTTGCAGGCTCTTCACGTCAAAATAACAAAGGTAATATGGGCATTATGAAATCCTATGGAAGATAATATTTAAGAAAAAGGGAAAGTGGCTGATTTTTTACTACATTATCATGAATATTATCTTGGCATGATAAGATTTTTAAATTGAGAATCAAAACTTACCTTTGAATATTTCCTATAGAATTAATAATAGAAATGAGATGATAATATGAATCATTGTAGTTTTTGAAGGTGTGTTCATTGGTTCAAATGTATCATTAGTTTGAAACATATGTATAATATATATTTCCTTGTGATTTGTATGTTGTGGAATGTTAGTAATGGTATTTCATTTTAAAACTTTGGAACCTTTGGTAATTGTATCTCATTTGAAAACTTTGGAACCTTTGGTAATGGTATCTCATTTGAAAACTTTGTAACCTTTGGTAATTTTATCTCATTTTTAAAAATTAGAAACTTTGGTAATGGTATATCATTTGTAAACTTTGGAATCTTTGTTAATGGTATCTCGTTGTTTGTTTGTAAAGAATCTAGGATTTTTTTATGAACATTTTGGAAGATAAATTGATCAAATGATGTAATATTAGGCTTAATTATGGCTAATTGTGTTATGGTTGGTATAAGAGAAACTAATTTATCATCCTTATTTTAAACTATAAGGTTGTTCTACTAATCCTTTTGAATGGTTTAAACATGAACCTAATTACATGGATGGTATATATCCCCATCTAAATAAATGAGAGGAGGCCTTATATAATATTGTAAGGAGGATTGGTATTTTTATGTTATTTGATTGGATTGGGCCACATTTTTCATTATGTAAACTTGGTTAATAATACTAATAGTTTATACACCATATTCATCAAAACAATTTATATCATTCATGGTTAGCTAATCAAAAAGTAAAATAATTAGGATAAAGAGAAAAATAAACATTAGCTAGGAAGACTCAGAGGTTGGGTTCACCAAATTTTTAACCTTATTAGAAATTTAAGGGTTATGGGGAATAGGTTATTCAAGAGTGAGATAACCTATTTCTAAAATTAATTCAATTATATAATTAAGTGTATGATATTTTATTTCAATCAATTATGAAAATACGAAATATAGAAAGTATAATGTTAAACAATATTTTGATTGTACAATCATGAAGAAGAAATAATACTTAGCTTATACAATGATGTACATATATATTTGAGATGTATAAGTGTGGAAACAAGTTTTTTAATGTTTATGAAATAGTCATCATATTCAATAATATTATTTTTGGTCGCATAGACACTTACATCACCCTATGGACATTTGCATTGATATTATTATCTAAATTTTGATGTTAATGGCACATATAAATTTTTAGTTATATCATTATGAGACAACCTAGGTATTTATAGGTTTTTTATCACCTTTTCTTTGATCTATCTAGATCTTTCCCACATTTTGTCGATGATTTTTTGTAGCTCAAACCCTATATCTCCACCTTATATTAGGTTACCTTGTTAAAAAAAGGTTAGTGAGTTCATGGTGTTGAGTTGACCCCAAATACCATTCTGTCAATGGGCACTTTCTATAAACCATGATTACATGAGAGGGTTAGTTTCTTTTGTTAGTATTCAAGATTTTAAAAGTTCACAAAAACCTAACTTATCAAGCATGATTCCTCAGATTGGGCAATGTCTAACCAAGACAAACAAATAGAAATTAATCTAAATACTATTACCTTCCTCATGGACACCATTAGTTATCCATCACACATACATGATTATGCCTAGATGTAGAGCTTAAATTTGTCATCAATGTCAAGGTGTAAAAGCCATCAACACCTCTCCAAACACTATCTAAAATGGTTTGAAAACCAATTAGAATAAAAGGGTTGAAGCTTTCGATAGATTAATAAAGAGTTTATATGCACAAAAATCTTATTGAAAGGTCTATGGTGACCATTATATTTATAGATTTTCCAGATGGACTGTGACCATTGGAATAAGGATCAAGATGAATGGCCACAATTCAATTCATTTTTGGAGGCTCATATAAATAAATACTTTGGACAAAGGTTACATTAAGGAGGCATGGCTTGCCTTAATCATGCTATTTATTTTCATTAATGCTTAGTGTTTACCAACTTTTTGGATGATGTCATAGATGATGTCATAATTCAAATATCTGTTGAGTTTTTGAATATGACAATTAGATATTAGCCAATTTATATAAATTTTCCATTTATCCATTTGATTTGATTTTTTAGGCTAATTAATCTTAATTATCTTTTGGGTGCTTTATGAAATATCAAAATTTTAATATCCATTCTTGTTAATTACCACAAAATTTTACTTCTAAAGTGGCAATTTGACTCACATTGATTTAAATGAAGCTAACAATTGGTTATGATGTATTTCCCCAATTAGGGATGCACCAATACATTTAATAAATCACTTGTGACATGTGTAGATGAATTAGAGCATTTCAATGGTATTTGGTCTAGTTTGTGTATTATTACAGGAAGTCATTCTGACTTGTAATTTTGACATAGAAGTGGTAAAAATTAGATGTCCACATTTTACCCCTACTTAAAATAGCATGGTGAGACATTTAGAAAAAGTGATGACTTTTCAAAGAATAAAAAGTTTGATTAAAATGATCACAAATCATTTCCACTTTTGTTAAATTTACTTGATTCGTGGAAAAATGAGCTCACAAATATCCCCTAAGCAATATTTGAAAGGCCCATGATGCCCCATTAAGGGTAAGTTTGAAAAAAATTATTTTCCATTTATCCATTTGGTTTGATTTGTTAGGGTAATTAATCTTAATTAGATTTTGGGTGTTTTATGCAATATCAAAATTCAAATATTCATTTGAGTTAATTTCCCCAAAATGTTACTTATAAAGCAATAATTTGAATTGCATTGATTTAAACAAAGCTGAAATTTATTTATGATGTATTTACATAAATAGGGATGCATCAATACATTTTAGAAATTGCATGTGATGTGTGCAAATGAATTAGAGAGTTTTAGTGGTATTTGGTCTAGTTTGTGCATTATTACAAGAAGCCATTTTAACTTACAATTTTGACACACAAGTAGGAAAAATTATATATCTATGTTTTCCCCCTATTTGAAAGGATGTGTCAATACATTTAGATGAAGTGATGTATTTTCAAATAATAAAAAGGTTGCTTAATGATTTTGTTCCCACTTTTTTTGGATTTACTTGATTTGTAGAAAAACAAGCTCACGAATATGCTTTAAATAATATTTGGAGGGCACAAGATGCCCCTCAAGGGTATGGTTGAACAAAATATTTTGCATGCATGGGAAATCAAAAGAAAACAATACATGTCTTAATAGAAGAGGCTAAAAATAGAGTAATTAGAAGAAAATGGGATGAAAATGGTCAAAAGAGTCAACAATAGGCCTCCTAAGAAGAAAATGAAGCACTTTAGGAGCAAGGGGTCAAAAATTTGAAATTCTAGCTATAAATTTAACCTTGGGGGTGAAAAAAATTAATTTTCACCCTCCCCTTTTGAAATTTGGAGCTCTGGATTTTCATGTAAAAGGAGTGAAGAAAATGGCACATATTTTGCATCACAGGCATCTTGGTGAGTGAGTGCGAGAGTACCAGTGACCGACATGGAGTGAAGCATCAGTAAGTATTTTCCTTCATGTTCAAATTCATCATTAATAACACTTAATACCCCTTGAAAATTGATAGATCAATAAAGTCATGGTTTTCAAAAAAAAGAAAATGACAAAGGTGCTCACATAAATGGAAATATCTTCAGTCCAATGACAATGTTGTGACCAATTAAGTGATATCACCAAAATAGTTATAAATCACTGAATGAAAAGGTTTCATTTTCAAGTGTAAACTAACATCAATGGTGAAAATGCTGATGAAATAGTGATATCACCTTTTTAGATGAAAATCGTCAAAAATAACAAATTTATGCCAAAGTCCAAAAGACTTGATAAATAATGGGATCATCATACCAATCAGAGGGAACATCCCACTAAATAATTAAATTAACTTTAAAATGGTGATATCACCAATAGACTTTAGAGACAATGGTGGGAACATCTTGTGAAAGGTAGGAATGCCCTAAAAAATGATGAGATCAACTAAAGGTAAATAGAGGTAATTATAATAAGTTGATTAGGCTAGAAGAATAAATTGTTAAGTCTAAATTTAAAATAATGTGATAATATTTATCATTTTGTATAAATATATAGAAATAAATGAAGTGAAATTGACATGTTTGTGAATGTAGGTGAGAATGGAGGTTGTGACAGTGTGCAAGCAGTGATCACAAGTGTTATGTTGTGTTCTAACTATGACCAAGGATATGGATACATTCTTAGAGATAGTTAGTGATTTGAGATGATAGATTCTATTTGTCAATGCTAGCCAAGCATTGGAATTTTGAGACATATACCTTTCACTTTCTAACATGCGAGGCCATAGTGACTCTTGAGGATGTGTGTAAGATTTTGTGACTATGGATTCAAGGTCCTAAGATCTAGTATATGTGGAATATCAAGCTAGCCATGTTAGATTATTTGATTGGTATCATAAAAATTATTATTGAGGGTGGGGCCATTGATATTGATGCCCTATAGGACCTAACATTTCCAATGGATGCCATTCCTAGAGAGGCTAGTGATGGAAAAGTGATCATAACAACATCAACAATAGGAGGGGCTAGAGGATCGAGATAGGCATTAGTACTAGTATAGGGATAGGCTCCTCTACCACCACCATAGGTGTCAATTTCTAGAGAGGAAATGATTTTATTGGTGATTAAATTGATTTTGATGTTTCCCTTGAGTTTGATTTTGATTATTCATATGCTATTGATTATTATGTTTTGTGAAGGGATGTTTTTAAATACTAATGTTTTGATTGGTATTGGCAACACTCTTTTCTAACTTGATTTCTACATTTTAAAGCTGATCTTAGATGAAATGTTAGATTTGTACACATATATAAATCACATGGCCTTTGATGTGATGATAATCATAATACTCTTCTCTCAATACCATATTGGTTTGGGTTGACCCTATGGAAAGAGATTTTTGATTGGCCAAGCAATCATATTAGTCATAACCAACTTTTGAAATACCACCTCAATAAGCTCACAGAGATCACTGGAAACATTATTCTAAAATTTTCCCCTTCGTGGGGGTACCCTTTATATTATGAGTAGTAGATTGGGTGGTGAATATTGAGCAGGAAATGGTCACACTTTTTACACATGTCTTTTTTTCATGACACCATTACCAACCATGTTCTTATTTTTGTCAAAGGTCATGGGTTTTTTAGGTACGCTTGCTTGAATTATCATTTATTTTTGGACTAGTGGTTGAGATTGAGAGTGTATCTTGAATTTAACTTTATCAATAAAGGATTTTTCAATCTACACCCCTTTTTATATGATATCTTCAAATGTGTTCACATAATGGAGTCTTAGGATATAGGCTACTTCAGTATTTAGATTTTATGTAAAAATAATAGCTAACTACTTATCTATAAAATTATGTGGGAAATGACTAGATAGGGCCCTGTATATTTTCAAGAATGTAGAGAAGTTTTCTCCATAATGTTATTTAATATCACACTAATCAACCACAATCAACTCATCTTCTATGTTATATGAGAAATGTCTGAATTTTTAAAATAGATCATCGATAGTGGTGACTGATGCCTTTATAAAATGCAAAAACCACTCCAATTATTATCCACCTAAACCATATGGAAATAAGTGAAGTAAATTATAATAAAATCCACCTAATGACATATGACAAATAATGTTGATATATGTTCCATTGGATCACCTTTCCCTTTATATTTATCAAACTTAAGCAGCTCGAAGTGAGGTGGGAAAGGTAATTTAAGGAAACTTATGTCAAATGGGTAAGGAAATATGTCATCAAACTTATACTTATTACCTTGATTACCTACATGAAGCCATGAAATTATTTCTTTCATTTCATTCCATTCTTGGAGGTTGGGAGCACTTTGAGATGGAAGGAATGTGTTTTTCTAGGCATTCAAGAATTGATTAGCTTGGGTGGTATTGATATGATTAGTAATGTATCCCCTTTGTGTGGTTATATTAGAGATATTAACCCTATAATTAGAATTATAATTTTGATAGGGGACTTTATATCTTGAATTTAGAAGAGGATTTATAAGGCATTGTTGGTTTAGAGGAATCTGTTGTTGATGACTAGGCACTTGTTATGAAAGGAAGGGGAGCCACTATTGATTCTGAGTAATATACTATTGTTAATTTGTGAGAACCTATTATTGGTTCAAATAAATCCATTATTATTGTAAATTTTAAGATGTTTATTTTTGTGAACTAAGCAATATATGTTACAAATTACCCACCGCTTGTTGTGGTAGCATATTTGCATCTTGTTGTTGTGAATTGTTGGGTGCTTGATACATATTAGGAGGGACTTATTGATGATTTAATAAGGTATGCTATGTATTAGCTACAAATTATTGTGAATAATTTTTTTTAAGTATCTACTTAGAATTAGGCAATGAATACACATTAGATGTAGGATTGGCTAAAGGTTCTTATGGTTACTCAAATAGCTAGTTTTGGCTTGTGAACGAGGAATTGTTAAATGAAGTTGAATCTAGATAAGTCATTAAATTGGATAGAATAAAATCTATGTAGTGTTGGCTAATTTTTTACATCATGGAAGAAATAATTTGGCCATGTTGGGATGGGTCAACAAGGTGACATTTTCCTTTGCTAGACAATGCAATAATTGGTTTGAAACTTTGGGTAAGAGGTTGAATTTAGATAGCAGTTCCTATTGAGGTATCTCTTCCATTTAAACAATACTACATAACTATTCTATGGTAAATTAGGTGGGAAATTATCTCAAAATTTTATAAACCTTAAAAGGGCTTAATCTTTATCATGTGAGAATTGATTTTTAACTTGGTTTTGACTAGATCTTGTAGTAGTGGGGAGATCCTCAAATATAGTTGGGAGTTCCTCCCTGTCTTCACTATTTTTATAATTTATAAGATACCCAGGTGGATCATAAAAAAATTTCTCATCGAAATAAGGACCATAAAAAACCCCACTATTAGTGTATTTATACATACTTGAACTAACACTTGAAGTGTTTGGAATAAAATCAAACCTTGGTTGATTTTTAAATTTTGAAGTGCTTTGACCTTTTGAAAGTTTTCACTTTGGTTAAAATTGATTTTGACTTTGAAATTGGAATGAAATTGAATTTAGTTTTAAATTATAATTTTATTGACACAATAAACTTGATTTGGACTTGAATATAAATGAGAACCATAACGAAACCAAATGGACATACCTTAGTTTTAATTAGAAGGTGTAACATCTTGAAATATGAGAAGGGTGCCTTGGAATGTGGGAAGTGTAACACCTTAGTGTGTAAGTATGTGAAGATACACTTTTAGGTTTAAAAATTAATGTGTTTTTTGAATTTGGCTTTGATTTAAAAATGGTTTTTTGACAAAACAATCAAGCATCAACACACAAGTATCATGAATCTACTTTAAGAACTAACGTGGGATTACGACATAATCATTGATCTTTTGATGTACTCACCTTTTTATAGGATTGAAAGTTTAATGATTCACTAAGTAATTAAATGCAATTATGGTGGTGTTTTAATCCCACCCTTATCTCAAAATTCCATATGTGAAGGAAATATTCAGGGGTTGATACATTTGCACCCCTGCATCAATGAATTGTGCAACAAAAGAGGTTTCTATTATAAAGTTTTTGTTTAGATTTTTATATGGTCCACAAAGGGATAAAATCCATGAATTGAACATCACTACATAATGGGATATTCATTGAATGGTCTTGTCCCTTAATGACCACTTCATCCATAGGATTTTAGTGAATTGATGATAGAAAAGTTCAAGCTTTGAGGGACATTTCAACTAAAGATAAATTGATTATAGCCTCAATTTGTATACCATGTCAAATATTAGGGTTGGTACGTGTGTTAGGGAATGAAATCCCAATCACTTCACCCTAAGAACTCACATGAAGGTGATGAATTCCACTCCGTGTAGTATAAAATCAATAAAGAAAAGGAGTGTTTGTTTATGATACTCAAGACCCCAAAAATGGGCAAAAAAAGAGCATACTCTGAACAACCTTTTGGGTAAGCAATAAAAAAGTAACCTAAGTGTTTTTTGGTCATGTAGGCTCCATAAATGGGGTAAGGGGAGAGTATAGACACAATAGTTTACACAATTAAGCAACAATACTTAAGCAAATAACATAAAATGCAAGTGTTTTTATATCAAAAAGTGAAATGTAAGTTTTTTGCTTAAGTAGAAATATGGATGAATTTTGCTTTGTTAATCATATGAAATAACCCCTAAAAATCATAAAGCCTACAAGAAATAGGTTATAAGTTTAAAAATTATTCTTGGTAACTAAAGGAAGTTGGAATTATATAGTTTTTAGCTCTTAGAAAATTCACATAGGGCAATCTCACCATTTTTTAGGTCAATCTCATCACTCTACAATTAATTTAAAAAAGCACTATCTAACAACCTTGCCAATTAACAAGATGACCTCACCATTTTACAAAAATAACAACATAGAAAACATAATTACCTTATGTGAACTTGTTGATTAGTAGGTCATTCTCATTGATGTGTAGGTTAATATTACCATTCTACAGTGAATTAAAAACATAGTCTTATGTGAGCTTGTTAATTAGCACGTCATTCTCATTGATATGCAGGTCAGTCTCACCAATTTCAAGAAAACACAATAAATCTAGTAATGCGAAGCTGCCATTCAATAGGTAGATCTCCCCAATTTTTAAGTCAAACTCATCATTCTATAGGTTAAGCTCACTGTTATATAGATCAATCATGTCAATCTATTTAAACACATAGAAAACACATAAAATAATAAAGGTGAAACCATTGATCTCAAGTCAAACTCATTGTTCACAAGAGTGACCTCGATGATACATAGTGCAATCTTGTTGATATGCAGAAGATGAAACATGGAAAAATTAGAGGAAAAAGGAATAAATAAGGGTTTAATAGCAATCTAATTCTATAATTATAAGACTAATAAATCCTAAAAAGAGGTTTATGGGGTACATAATCCCACTGAGCATGACAAACATAAATCATGATTATATTATAGGGTTAGTTTCTTTTGTTAGTATTCAAGATAAAACAAGTTCATAAAAACCTAACTTCTCAAGCATGATTCCTCAGATTGGGCAAGGTCTAACCAAGATAAACAAAAAGAAATTAATCTAAATACTATTACCTTCCTCATGGATTTCATTAGTTAGCTAACACACATACATGATTATGCTCAAATGTAGAGCTCAAAGTCTTCATCAATGTTGCAGTGTAAAATCCATCAATATCTATCCAAGTACTATTTGAAATGGTTTGTGGACTTATTGAAAGAAAATGGGCTAAGCTTTTGAGGGATTTCTTCATAGGTTTTTTACACAAAAAATTGATTGAAAGATTTATGATGACCCTTTTATTTATAAATTTTCCAGATGGATTATGACCATTAGATTAAGATCAAGATGAGTGGTTATAATTCAATTCAATTTTAGAGGCTCAAAGTAAGAAATACTTTGGAAAGAGGTTGCATTAATGAGGCACGGCTTGCCTTAATCCTGATATTCATTTTCATTAATGCTTAGTACTTGCCAACTTCTAGATGATGTCATGATTTAGATATTTTTTGATTTTTTTAATATGACATAATTAGATATTAGATAATTTCTATAGATTTTCCATTTAGCCATTTGATTTGATTTGTTAGGCTAATTAATCTTAATCAAATTTTGGGTATTTTATGAAATATCTAAATTTGAATATTCATTCCAATTAATTACCCCAAAATGTTACTTGTAAATAAGTAATTTGACTCGTATTGATTTAAATGAAGCTAACAATTGGTTATGGTGTGTTTCCTTAATCAGGGATGCACCAATATGTTTTATAAATTATACATGATGTGTGTTTCTATATTTCCTTAGATTCTAGAGACACCACTTCATTAGTATTAAGGAATTACTATAATTCCCTCTGAATAGCCCTGATTCTACTCGAATGAGTTAGAGAGTTTCAATGGTATTTGGTCCAGTTTGTGTATTATTGTAAGAAGTCACTCTGACTTACAATTTCAACATGAAAATGGTAAAAATTGAATGTCTACATTTTAACCCTATTTGAAAGGGCATGGGAAGACATTTAGATGAAGTGATGACTTTTCAAAAAATAAAGAGGTCACTTAAAATGATCATTAGAAGAAATAATTATGTTCTCGCTTTTGTTGAATTTACTTGATTCGTAGAAAAATGAGCTCATGAATATGCCCAAAACAATGTTTGGAGGTCCATGATGCCCCCTCGAGGGTATGTCTGAACAAAGTATTTTCTATTTAACCATTTGACTTGATTTCTTAAGCTAAATAATCCTAATAAACTTTGGGGTACTTTATGCAATATTGAAATTCGAATATTCATTCTAATTAGTTACCCCATATTATTGATTGCAAAGTGATAATTTGACTTGTATTTATTTAAATTAATTTCATAGTTGGTTATAGTGTATTTCCCCAATCAATAATGCATCAATACATTTCAAAAATTTCATGTGACCTATGTGGACAAATTAGAGCATTTTAATGGTATTTATCTAGTTTGTGTGTTATTGTGAGAAGTGATTTTGACTTGCAATTTTGACATGAAAGTGGTAAAAATTATATGTCTACACTACCTACATAGCCAATACTCCAAGGAGGGCCTCAAATTTATGTATGGATAATGGTGCAATATACTATATGACAATGCATGTAGTGATCTAGCTTGCAAATTTATAAATATGACTCATGGGATATCTTTTGAGTGATTTTAAGTTGTAGTATGATCGTTCCTATGTTTGATATGCAAATAGGGATGAATATGGTAGAATAGATTAGTTGTGAAATTGATTAATTTAACTTGAATTTATGATTTATATCTATCTAATGAGTATGATTTTACTTATATTTACACTAGCTCTTTTGAAATAATCCTCACAGAATGTTTGTTGGCATTCTTAGGCTGACCCATACAATTTGAAAGATTTGAAAATTTGAGTGTTTGTAAGGTAATGACACTTTAATTAGATCAAGGACAATTGCATCGATACTATTATCTTACTCTTAATGTAACTATCCATGATGGAGGAAAGTTGTTGAAGTTTAGTAATTGATTGTGAAAGATATGTATCAAATTTTAGGTGTTCTTTGGTTACATGTGATGTAGATAATTAGAATAATCAAGGTTAAAATAAGAAGTAATTAAAAAGACACAATAAGGTGGCAAGTGCAAGCCTTTTTGGCTGTAAGGAAGGTCAAACTGAAGGGTAGATCCCTGAGATATATTTGTCAAGAGTACAAGATTAGTTTAACATATAAATCCAAATTTAAGCATCTACACCTCTCTCCATTCCAAAATATGAAATTGTGACTTAATGTCTAATTTGAAGCTTTTTTGACTTCCATAAATATTTATAGGGCATCCTCACCTTTGATTGAATTTGTCTGTTGAGGTTGAAATGATCAATTGAGATGGAGTGTTTCATCCTCAAGTGGCTTATTTGGGATATTTTAGACACCTTTTTAGGTCCTATGGAGACTAAATGATATATGTTTAAACACTTTAGTCTAATCCAAGTCAACTCAAAATTAGACTTTATTTATGACTTAAGTGTGTACTGAGCTCTATGATTGGCTAAATTCACCCAATGACACATTTGAGCCAGTGGTTGCTAAAACCCACCTTACATTAATCAAACTTTATTTTGATCCTTTGGGCCATGGGGCTTACTAGGTTAGCTTAAAGAGTTGAAATCTTATTTAATAACATGTAGGTTGATTAAAGAAAGTGGGACAAACATGGTGGTGTAGCGATCGTGCAACTAATTGTGCATTACAATCCATGTTTTGGGTATGCGAGTTTGTTTGGACACATTGTGCATCTCATGTCATGTTGTTGGCTAGCCAATGGGAAATGCAGTTGTGCAAAGTATGCGTTGCACATTTATAAAAAAAATAGTTTGTTTTTGTGTGGATTCAACCATGCAAATTTTGGGCATGACAAAGAAACCCATTTTTCAAAGAAGTTCTAAATTTAACCAAAGGGATTTAAATAAAATCAATATGATTACATTTTATCCTAACACTTAGCCTAATAAGGATCTTAGATCTAATTAATTTAGGTAACATAAGATGGAAACATATCTAACATGAAAATACCCTAGGGTTTGAATAATATGAAATTACAAGAAGCTAGGGATTAAAGATAATACACAAGGACTAGGAATAATGATTTCAAACAAATATAATAATCCCTAGAATAATCATATATACCAAAATGAAACTAAGATCAAACCCTAAGGGGTGTAATAGAAGTCAACTTCACCACAATATGTTATGGATAAATGGATCTAGGTCAAGTAATATCATAGTGAAATATGTATACCTATACACAATGTAAATTTAGGCATAATCAGATTTAATTCAACAAAATAATAAATCATACCTAATTATATGTAAAGAATATTCTAGAATCAACAATAAAACACAAGAGGGGGTTTTAGAAGAATATATGTTTTGTCATGGATTTGTGGATAGTTGTCAAAAAAAATAGTAGAAAATAGGTCCAAAGGTGAGGTGAACAAAACCCAAACAACTCAAGATGAACATAGACAATTTTTGAAAGTGCACTCTACCAACAATGTGAATATTTTACAAAAATATTAATCCATTTGTGTCAGATTGTGAATTTTTAAAATCTGATTTCATGACCCTATTTGTTTGCTTTAGGGCTCCAAAAATTTCACCCTCTTTTCTTAGATTCTACATAAATATTTGGAAAATTGATCTCCTTCTCTACAACCTTAACGACATGTCATATACCAATAAACAACGGGGAAGTGAATGGTGGGCTTGTATTATCTCTCAATAATTATCAAGGCTCAAGGGTGGATTAATTTTGGAAAATAACATTCAGTGCTTTTCAACAAGAAATTTGTAGAAGCAAGCCTTAATTATTTATGACTTTTCTTACTAAGATGGATAAGTGCCACAAGAAAATAAATACTTCAAATCATGACTCAAATCTACTCTAAATGTTTGAATTCTCTTCCATAAATTTCGTAATAGATTCTCCTAATAATTGTGTGGTCCTTGCTTTCAATATCACTTGTCATTCCTTCTCATTTCATGTCCTCTACACACTATTGTCCATATGTATTTATAAACTTCTCAAATTCAAATTAGAATCAAATTAGTGTAGGAACTGAACCACAATGAGGAGAAAAAGCCAAAAAAATAGAGCACAAGGCACAAGAAACCAAAAAAGTGTTAGATGGGGACATCCTAAAACCGTACATTGTACACCTTGGACAACAAATCTTGAACCCAAGAAAAACAAGAAAGAATGAGATAGAAAGAAGAAAGAGAATAGAAAATGGGTGAATAAAGTAGATCATGACAAAAATATGGAGACAAACATGTCAATAAAAGCATAACATAAACTAATATTTTGACAAAGAAAAAAATACCTTAAAATAGCATAATTTAACATCTGAAACCTACCCCAAATCACAATTAAATGAATACACTACTATAATAATATTAATAATAAAACCTACCCCAAATCACAATTAAATGTCTACATTACTATAATAATTTATATATTTAACCATTTTTTATTTAGATTAAAAATATACTATATATTTTATTAAATAAAATATAGTATATACTGATCAAAAAACGAGTAGTATAAAAATACACCCTAAACTAAGAAACAAAAATGGTATAAAAGCACATCCCGAACCCAAAAAAAAAAAAAAAAAAAACATAAAACAGAGACTTAATACCCCGAAAAAAGAATCATGGCATGTTCAGTTTTAGTTTTTTAAAAGAAAAGACAAAAACCACCCCAAAATTGAACAATGAACCTGCCCGCATAAAGTAAAACCAAAAATTCCTGACTATCAAAATAAAAACCCTTTCCCCTTCAAAAAGGTCCCTATATCGTGTTCATTTTAACACACACAGGATCTTCAGGTAACACCAAAGGCCAATCCAATACAGAGGATTTGAACGATCAGAATGGAAAGCCATAAATGACGAATCCACATGCCAGACTATTAATGATCAGTCACAAACACAGATATTATGCTGCTACTACTAATGTTGTCAGAAAAAACAATCCCTCCTCTTCTTCTGACTATCTCAAAACTCTCTGTAAGCATGGCCATTTTAAGGAAGCCCTGCACATTATCCGCACTGCCGGCAGCAGCTTCTTCGACTGTGGTACGTATTTTCATCTATTGCAGGGTTGCATTCAGATGAAATCTTTGCCGTTGGGTAAACTCATTCATGCCCATTTAAAACAATGTGGTTTGATGCCTGATAGAATTTTAGAAAACAGACTCCTTAGCATGTATGTCAAGTGCGGAAATCTGCGGGATGCACGCAAACTGTTTGACGAAATGCCTGAACGAGATGAGTGTTCATGGACTGTCTTGATTGCAGGTTGTGCAAAACAGGGGCAGCCTCATGAAGCCCTAGATTTGTTTAGGCAAATGCAGAGAATGGGAGTCCAAGCCAATCAGTTCACGTTGTCCAGCGTGCTTCCGGCCTGCGCCACCCTGGCATTTCTGCAACAGGGCATGGAAATCCATGAAGAAATAGTAAGAAGCGGGTTAGAGTCAGATCTGTTTGTGTCAAATGCTCTGATGGATATGTATACAAAATGCCGGAATATAGACGTTGCACGAAATGTGTTTAACAAAATTCGTGAACCTGATATGGTGTCCTGGACGATCATGATTGCCGGGTATGCGCAGGCAGGGCGGCTTAATGAGGCTCTTGGCTTCTTTCAACATATGCCTCGAAGAGATGTGCGAGCTTCGACTGCAATAATGGTGGGATATGCACAGAATGGGCTTGTTGAGGAGGCGAGGCAACTGTTTGACGAAATGCCTCATCGAGATGTGGCTTCGTGGAATGCAATGATTGCAGGATTGGTACAGAACGGGCAAGGGGAAGAAGCCCTGAAGCTATATAGAGAAATGCAGTTGGCAGGCCTCAAGCCAAACTCAAAGACGTTTGCTAGTATTATACCAGCGTGTGCGAACCCAGGAGCTGTAGAACAGGGCAAGGAAATCCATGAAGAAGTAATTAGAAGTGGGCTGGAGTCTACTGTCTTTGTGGCTAGTTCTCTTGTTGACATGTATGCAAAATGTGGGAATATACAGAAGGCACGTGAATTATTTGACAAGATGCAAGACAGAGATGTTCTGTCATGGACTGTAATGATTGCAGGGTATACACAGAATGGATGCGGAGAAGTAGCTCTAAAGATGTTTGATGAAATGCAGTTGGCAGGTGTGAATCCAGACTCCAAAACCTTTGCCAGTGTTCTTCCAGCATGTGCCAACTTGGCAGCTCTGGAACGGGGTATGGTGATTCATGAGCAAATTATTAGAAGCGGAGTTGAGTCTGATGCGGTTGTGGTGAATGCTTTGATAGACATGTATGGAAAATGTGGGAGTTTAGATAAGGCACACGAATTGTTTAACAGAATGCATCAGCGAACTGTTGTCTCATGGACAGCAATGATTGCAGGGTATGCTATGCATGGTAATGGCAGGGAGGCCCTCAAGCTATTCGAGGAAATGAAGCAGTCCGGCGTAAGCCCAAACCATGTCACCTTAGTTTGTGTTTTGTCTGCATGCTGCCATGCAGGTCTTTTGGAGGATGCCAAACGGTATTTTAGTTTGATAAGCGAATGTTATCACATCACACCTACAATTGAGCACTACAGTTGCATGGTTGATCTTCTGGGTCGTGCTGGGCAGCTCGATGAAGCACACGACTTCATCAACAAAATGCCAATTACTCCAAATGCTAACGTGTGGAGTTGTTTGCTTAGTGCATGTAGAATACATAACAACATAGATCTAGGAGAACAAGTTGCACTACACCTTTTTGAGCTGGACCCTGAAAATCCTGCACCTTATGTGCTTCTTTCAAATATCTATGCTGCAGGTGGTAGATGGGGTGAATTTGAAAACGTGCGGAAAATGATGAATGACAGAGGGGTTAAAAAAACTCCTGGATGTAGTTGGATTGAGGTTAATAAACAGGTCCATACCTTCCTAGCAGGAGACAGGTCAAACCCAGAAATGCAGAAAATATTTATTGAGTTGGAGAGATTATCTCAAGAGATGAAAGCAGCAGGGTGTGTTCCAGATACAAGATTTGTGCTGAATGACATAGAGGAGGAACACAAGGAGCAAATGCTTTCTTACCATAGCGAAAGGCTAGCAATAGCATTTGGGCTACTTAACACAGCCCATGAAACAATTATTAGAGTGATCAAGAACCTAAGAGTTTGTGGTGACTGCCATTCTGCTGCCAAGTTCATTTCCAAGATTGTTGAACGAGAAATTGTTGTGAGGGACGCAAACCGTTACCATCATTTCAAGGGGGGACAATGTTCTTGTGGGGATTATTGGTGATGCTAAGTGAAGCGAGCTATAAATATAGAGTTCCATCAGAATGATGCCATTCTGCTGCCAAGTTCATTTTAAAGATTGTTGAACGTGAAATTATTGGGAGGGATGCAAACCATTACCATCATTTCAAGGGTGGAAAAATGTTCTTGTGGTGATTACTTGGGATGTTAAGTGAACCGAGCTATAAATATAGAGTTCCATCATGCCATTGTGCTGCCGAGTTCATTTCCAAGATTGTTGAATGGGAAATTTTGTGAGGGATATAGAGCATTGCCATTATTTCAAGGGTAGACAATGTTCTTGTGGGGAATACTAGGGATGTTAAGTGAAGCGAGCTATAAATATAGATTTCCATCGGAACAAGCTTAGGCTTATGTTTGACCTCAGCTTGATATGAAAGATCCAATTTTGGAGATCTACTAGTTTGTTTTGACATTATTTGGAAAGTTGTAAAAAGTATTGCACCCTAAAATCATTCTTTAGATATAATGACATAGGGATATCATATTCCTAAGACATAAACTGAGGAAAACTAGAATTTGTAGATGTTATTCTCATCACTTTCTAAGAGCAAGATTCTCTAAAAGTAACAAGCAAGAGTTAAGCAAACATTTTTAGCACTAAAACATGATTTTAGTAAAAAGCAAGAGTTAAGCAAATTGGAGATTAAAATATGATTTTTTTAAATTAAACTCGTTGTTCATTTAGCATAAGCTAACATATGAGCCGATTTAAAAGATCTTGATTACAGTTATTATTGTAGCTCAACAAAGGCATTTTAAGAACTATAAATTGGGGCATAATTATCTAAAACAAATCTTATTAAAACTAGAGACTGCATACAACACATATCAACATTTATATTCATTGTTAGATCTTTCTCGGGGAACAAAGTTAAATTTTGCAAAATGTCAATAGGATATAGATGGAATTCCGTTAGAAACAAATGAAAAGCCACTTGAATGCATAAACAAATCCTATGTATAAAACCAAAGTCAAGTAAGCAATAAAACACTACATAATTGCCAAAAAAATTGTTATAGGTTCATGCATATAATGAAAGGTTAATGATGGTTGACAAGGGTTTCTCACTCTGCATACAAGATTAATCAACAGAAACCACAAACCAACATCGAAATTGCATCCATGAGCATTCCTTTGCATCTAGGGAGAGAATGAGATTTCAAAGACAATTTATTTTACATATATGTCTATTATAAACACATAAATTAACATTTATTGTTAAAAAAATGCACTTGTGATCGATCCTTTTACACATTTAGCTCATGTCCAATTCCACAGTCCTTGATCATCATTCCTTCACTTCTATGCGGATAACCCTTACCTTTTAAGTAAACTTTGATTATGAATATCCCTATTCATCATTCTAAGCAGTCTAAACTCATTTTCATATTGATCCACACTTCCAGTTTAGTTATCTCTGCTCTTCAGGTAAGGTTGCTCCTTTAGGTCTATCTTGATTGTCGATAGTGTCTAAATATGCTAGTTACGTCCTTATATCAAATAACGACTATTTACTCAAATTCAAATTCACCAAACAGGTCATCCCACATGTTTTGCAAGTCCCATCTGAAGGATTGCCAAGATAATCACTATAAAGCCAAATTTTTTTACTATATGCTCACTAAAGGCAAACATGATTGAAAATGTACTAGAAAATCTAACTGCATATTGAGAGAAAAGCATCAATTCTTTCCAATTCCGAGTACACATAACCCTAGTAGCCTTGAGCTAAGTTTGCATACACTTCCAAGGTCACAAGTTATTGTCGAAGCACTTAATCACACTAGGATTGTACCGAGATATATCATTACACTAGTCTTTCACACACATCACCGTAACATGAGAGAACTACGTGAAATTTGATTCCTTGTCAGAGTATTGGTGTGTGTTGACCATTTTTTTCAATAGGCCAAAATGGGTCAACCCCCTATAGCCAAAATCTTGTATAGGGGCCTTTTATAATGTCATGGAGAAAGTTGTAGAGACCTTATGGGATGTTAAGGTGCTTGGAACAAGTGTGGGAATGCAAGGAGTCTTTCTGGTTCTTCATTGTATTCATCCTGACATTTTGGGTCTAGTGGCAAAAGGTTCTAGTAAAGCCAAGTGAGCATCTTCATGAAGCTATATCTCGCATGTGCAACAGTTGCAGAAGAAGGTGACCACATGGGTTTGTTCACCTTGGTCCCAAGTTGTTATATGCCAAGTCTGAGGTCCTTCGCCAAAGCGCAAACAGAGTTATCCATGTGCAAAGATGGGCTTCTAAGCATTTTTGCTAAGTTCCTCATACTTAGTCGTTTGAGCTCGACCGTCACCAGGACGTCACACAAAAGCAGTTATGGACCAGCCATCTTGAACTTTGAATATCTTTGCTTTGAAAGCTCTTGGGATCAGTGGATTAAATGGGTTTGTCCCTTTTGACCTTGGGAGCATCTCTTGCAAATTTGGGACCTCCATATTTCTCGTGCTTCAAGATCCAATCTTTCAAAGTTGGTCAAAAAACATAAGATGTTCATGCGAACATCTTGTTAAAGCTTGGATGAAAATCTACCTATATTTAGATTTGATGGTCCATGGGCCGTTAATCACATTCTTTGGAATGATGAATGACAATCACGTGAACCTCAAATTTAAAGACAAAGCAAGAAAATCCTTTTGAGCTTAAATTTGACAATCGCGCGACTTTCAACGACGATCGTGAGAACATCAAATGATGTCCCGCAGACTGTCAATTTTAAGACCATGGACTAGCCATTGGATTTCAAACAATGGGTCCCAACAAGATCAACAGTGCTCACTCGATCATGCGTTCAGATCTAATGGTGAGCGGAGGTCAAAGGGTTAGTGAATCTCAAGGGTGAATGGGTGCCTGACAAATTGCACAAGTGCATTCAATTGGTAGAAGATCGATGGCTCATGGGCATCCATGCATAGGTAGATCGACATAGCGTGTTGGTCAATGAGTCAAGGATCCGGATCAAGCATCGACAACCAATAAAAATCAAGGTCAAGAGCAATGGCGAGCCTAGGATTTTCGACGAGGGTTGAAAGGTTGTTTTTTACCATGGACAACAAGGTTTTACAGTGTCTTCCCAATGCCATTGAAGCTCATTTAAATGCCATGGAGTGGATGATATGATGTAGTCAGGTACAAAGAACATATAGGGATGCCACTGGAGATCAACACAGAGCTCTAGTTCATAGATTTATTACATACAGGGTTTGTCTTTTAAGTAGCATTGTCTGGTGACTATGTTCACCATTCTAAAATAAGGGTCCATGCATCTATAAACCCTCAACTTCTGTAGTAATATATTGACTATTGGAAAACCAATAGTTTGATATTGATTTTTCATTTATAATGGACCCATGAGTAGAAGAACCAGTTTGAGCATGATCTGGGCAAAGTGAGAGCTAGCATTCTGATGGGTGCCATGAAGGCATACACGTAGGCCCCAATAATCTCATCTTCAGGACCAACTGCATGAAAAAGACCCTTCTCTCCACTTTGGTATGCATCAACAAACCAATCATGGGCAGTTTAGCAGGACAAATCTCTAACTACTTGATCCTGTTGTTATAACCATTAGGGAGCGTCAAGGGAAAAATGGTGTAATTGTGCAACCACTTAAGGTGAACTAGGTCAATCAAATGGTCTGAATGAGCATATTTACAGAGCCAGTTGCAACTACAATTCAAAAATTTGAACTAATTGATTCCCCTTTTGAGCACCAAGGCCCCCTTTCTCTTGCACTCTTTCTCCTATAAGTATATCTCTTGAGCTATTGTAAAGGAGTTCCACACAATGTATGGTGAAGCCCTGCTGGACTGATGTTATATTTTCCCTTTGAACATTAATACAAGTTTGTTTTCTGAGTTTTGAACAATTGTCTAAGTCTACAAGTGATGTATGGTGATGAGAAGTGATAACTCTCTATCCTTCCTTCCCTTATCCTTTTATGTCTGAGCAAGATTTATTAATCTAATAGGTCATATAGAGTGTAGTCTAGCATGTAAAGTCTCTTCAAGTGTATTCTTTTTCTCGGAGTGTGCAATCTACCCTCTGGCTCATTTGTTTTGTATTGTTGCTCACACCTCACCTCTATATTGAAATACTCATGTTAGAACCCATTAAGACTTAGAGACCAGCTTGTATACTTTATTTCATTATGGTAGAAAATATGATGGTCATGTGGAAGATATTCTTCGTGCATCGCCTTCTTTAGAGTAGGTTCAATTTATGCATTTTCTAGCTCTTTTCCCCCATAAATAAGTAGTAGTTTAAGTGACAAACATTGCACAATATATTCAGGGAGCTAACCCTTAAACCTAGAGGCTCATTTCTAATATAGGTACACCCACATACATGAAAATGTTCCAATGTTATCCAAATATGGAAGAAGTCTGAACCTCTTCTAGGGTGCAAGATTTAGTGACAACAGTATGCAAGCAACACTCAACATAAGGGGTGTTGAGGTCAAACACAAATTCAACCACTAACATTTTTTCTCATTTATTTTGTTGATCTACTATTGTCTATTGAGCTAGGGTTCCAAGTAAAGAAAAAAGTACACAACAACTTCCACAATGAGTTGAGCAATCCAAATCATGCACATAGGACAAAAAAGTGAAGGCACATAGATTCAATTTTACATAAAGGGTAAAAACCCTATCAGATGTTGGTGCTCCCTACAAACTTCGACAATATAGACTAGATTTGTCTGAATAACATGACCTTGTCTTTGGAAAATGTGAAGCCCTATTTCTCTTTCACAGTGACCTCGTAGAGCCCTACAACCAATTTCACAGTTGCATTTACAATCCTTCATATCTCACTTTCTAGCTAAGTCATTCTTATTTTGCACTTTTTCTTTTTATCATCTTTGTATATTTAGTAAGTTTCAAATTAATTTGTGTAAATTATTACATAGATATCAAGGTGGGGGCAAAACATGCTTTTGTTTCTCATAATTCAATTAGTTATTCAAATTTAGTATAGGGGTCAACCACATTGTGGATTTCCTCTTCAAATAAATCATTATAGCTTTTGTCGACTTCTCTGGCCAAGAAATGGACTAGGTCTAGAGCACATCTGCATAGGTAAGTATATGTATGCATTTCTCTTTTATTTTACTCTAGTAATTTCATTTCATTACTAGAATAAAGGGAGAAAATGTACACACCTTAATTTTGTCAAGCAACGAAAATTACTATGTCTTTTGTTACTCTTTTATAAGGTCTTGCTGATGGATTTGACTCTTGTTCACATGGTCATTTGGGTCTTTTGGTTTGTCTTATGTCTTATTTTCCCTATTTGTTGCACCCCCAATGGTCCTATGTCATCCCCTCCCAATAACAGGGCCCCTCTAACCTGTTCTTCCCAGTCTTTACTCAGTTTTAGGACCTCAAGACATTAGCACCATTCCTAGACACTAGTGGCATGTCCATTTTCAACATTAGTGTCCAATGGTCACTTTCTCATAGTGTTTTGGGTCCTAACCCTTCCTTGAGCCTTATTTTATAATTTTATCTTTATTTTGTGTCTTTTTGGCTAGGGAACAAGGGTATTACATTCAAATCAAATTTTATTCTATATAAAGAGCCTCACAAGGCATTTTACATCTAACATTTACTCTGTTGGCACATAATTACATAAAGTCAGTCAATAGTATAGCTCAACATAATGCATATTACTCATCCATCACACCTATATGTGTATGTTTCATTAAATAAGGGCCTAAATGAAGGTAATTATAACATAATGTGTGCATTGATTATGCACATTCCCTAAGGAAGAACTACATGCAATCTGAGACCCCTATTATTAGGATTAATGTAGGTAGCGACTAGGACAATAGGGGTTCTATCCCGCACGATCATAATATCCTAAAATCTAATTTTTCCTTTCCTTTTACATTTGATCTTGTTCTTATTTCATGCGTGCATGTGTTCATTAGGTTTTAGAGAATAATTTGTCAAAAATGTCATAGACAGTGAAGTAGGGTTTGTTTGTGCAAGAACATGCTTAACAGACTTAGATACAACTACTCCCAAAAGTATAGATTAGTTATTGCACAGAGGACATTAGCACCAAAAGTGGACACTAGCACCACAACTTTACTATCCAAGGTATGGTTCTATTTTCCAGGAGTGTTTCTGACACCTATATTCTATTTGTGACCCTTAGACCATCTCCTGTACTAGTTTTAAGCTTCTAGATCCTTTATCTTAGGTAGTTTCTAGCTAACCACTTATTTGTGTCATTGATTTCCATTTTTAGAAATATCAAATCATGTCAATTATTTCACAAATTATTACTTGTATATATTTCATATTTTACACCTTGATTTAATATACTCATCCCTTTAACAATCTAGGATTTGCATGTACTAAGTCCTAAATAGTTGAAACAATTTTCATAGTTAATCTTATTACAAGAAATTGTTCTTATCTATGATTGATAATTTATCTTCTATTAAAAGTGTATGAAACTTCCAAAATAACATTGATTTCCTTTATGCACTTTTCATTTATGAAATTTCCCTTCCATGCAATGTGTTTACCTTCTATCATTTACAATCTTGCAAAGTGTGTTTCCTATACACATTCATTAGTACATTATATTTTCAAAGAGTCTAGTGTGAATATATAATGTCGATAACTTACCAAAGTATATGGGCCATGGGTTGAAAATTTAATGAACAAACATTATTAATAAACCAAGTGCTTACCTCATTTTTGATCTTCAATTGATGGGGTTGTATGTATAGTGATTGGACTACATAAGTTTAATTGGGATTTAGTTTTACTAATCATTTTGGTACCATTGTGAGGGAAAGTGTTAAGCATTAGAATACTAAAATCCTGGGTAATTTTTCCTACTTTCACAGAATAAATTTTTCTGCTTTCATAGAATAAGATTTTTTATTTTCATAGAAGTAAATTTCATACTTTCAAGCATAATTTTTTCTACTTTAATGCTTTAAATTTCTCACTTTCTAGCATAATATTTATCTCTTTATAGATAAAAATTCTTGATTTGAAAAGTGAATTTATTGCTTTCTAATTTTAGACTTTAAATTTATAGAAATTAGAATAAGAAAAATAGAAAAATCCCTTTTAGACTTACCCTGTGCAAGTTAGCATAGAAAGTCAAAAAAAACATGGAGGTGTTAATATGTAGTTGGAAAGAAGATACTTAGGAAGAATCTTTCCTAAAATATTAAGCTTTTATAGAAAAGAAGAAGTTGGAATATAGCTTGAAACAATAGAGATATCATCTAAAACAAAAAATATATCACCTGTATCAATAAAAATATTACTTGAAACAACAAATATATAATGTACAATGACTGAAAAGATGATTGTAGTTGACTCATACTAGCTATTGGAAGTAGAATAAGCAACAATAAAGGAGTTCTTGGTTGAAATGGTAAAATAGTATGAGAATAAAGGATAGAAGGATCCTCATTCCCCTATGTCTTTCACCTTTCCAAAGAGTGACTATTTGGCCTCCCTATACTCAATAATCTAGTATTCATATCCCTCCACCCTCAACCAAACTCCTCTCTAAATGAGAACTTAAAGACCCTCTATCCAAAAATAAAACTGCATAACTTGTTGAACCCACTCACCCAGTTGAACAAGATGTTTTTGTTGAACTTCCAAAATAATTTATAGGAAGTCCCAATCTATCACCCTTAGTTAAAAGGTTTTTCTCCCTTTTAATAAACTTATAATCGCTGTCCATTATGCACCTTGGGAAAAAGTTGACAAAGGATTTTAAAAGTTGGGGGGAAAACTCCCTCATTTACAAGTAGTATAAAAAATCATGGGAGATCACCAAGGAGAAAACTCTAAGGCCACAACCTTTAAGTTTTCCATAAATATCCATACATGTAATGTACCCATGAAAAATAATCCTCTATTTTCTTTACTTAACTTCAGTGGGATGGTTAGTGAAGATCATGATACGTTTATCTTTGAGTTTGATGTCATATGTCGTAGTTATGAATACCATTTGATTGCTCAAAAATTTAATTTATTTCCAACCACTCTCAAGGATGTAACCCTTAAATGGTTTATGTGGTTAGGGGTAGATGCCATCTCCACTTGAAAAAGATGAAGGTCAATTTTTTATCAAAGGATCAATATTACTATATGGGAAGGGATTGTGCAAGAAATGACATCTTCTAGATGCCACAAAATGAAGATGACCCATTGGAAGATTACTTAGAGATATTTATGTTCAACCTGTAAAAATATAAACAAATCACGTTGGAACAAGAACCCATCAAATTGGTATTATTTAAAGGGATTAGAGAATAATGTATCAAAACATTGGATCATATGAGTAGTGGGTATTTCTCATGGATGTCATTTTAAGAGATTAATCTTTTATGAAAAAATTACTTAAGGTCAATGATAAATAAAGTTCATAGTAATCAAGATTCATCACTATCATAATCCAAATCCAAAAAAAAACTATGAAGGATGGAATTTAGTAATTTATTGCAAGACATGAAGTATGACATCATAAATTACTTAGAAACACAATTGGATACATTACACACACAAAGAAAATAATAAGATACACAACAAGCCTTGACCGTAGACTATTTAAACTACCATAAAAAGAAAAGTGATTGAAAATTTTATGTTGCCCATGTCAAAGTAGCCAACATAATGGAAAAATATCCTGATGCATTGGAGATTCATGCCATTGGAGGGGGTGGAGATTGGATATTTTATGTATCCCAATGTAAACCATGGTCACAAAGGCTATATAATTTAGTTATGTCATCTAGTTCTCCGTATTTTAGTTCATAATTTTTTATTTTTCCTAATTGGAACACATCTACCCCATAGAATTAACCATCTCAACCATAACCCAAAAGAATAGAATTAGAATTGGAAAAATCCTCAAACCAAAAATAATTGGTAGAAATATAAAAAATAACTATGGCAACAAAAAAATTATAACTATCAATGAAACCCACCATCTAACCAATGACAATAATCATGGTGAGAGAGTTAGCCTTGGCTTATCCAAATACTACCTTTCAACAATATTTAAAATTTCATGTGCAATAAAAACCAACATTAATTCCAACTAATCCCACTCCACCTCCACTAAAATCTCCATAATTATTGATCCAGACTACACCCTATATCGATTATGTTGGCATACAATAATGATGTGATAACTTATCCCACTTATTCAGTTGAAGTCGACAACATTCAACTTTGTTTAGGAAAGACTCTGCCAAATCCCACTCTACCCTATATAATAGAGCCTCTTGAAGAGGCCCTAAACACACCAACTAACCCACAACCATTGAATAATAGTATTGCCATTGAACCTATTACATCCATTGAACAAGTAACACCAAATAAACCTCCTTTTTTTAAAAGACTAAACTTGAAAAATTAAGAATCAAAATCAAAATTTAACTTCATAGGTCAGATGAAGAATGTTTGTGTTAAAATTTATTTATTTCAAGTAATTAAGGCTACCCTAATTTATACTAAATCTACCTGAAAACTCTTTCTTAAAAAACTTGGTTAAAAATGAAAAGATCCCAAGACTATCCATGTGGTTGGGTAACTTGCAAACATCATGTTGGGATACATTATCCCAACTAAGTGCTTTGACCTAGGTATCCTATTTTTTGATGTTTACATAATTTACACCCTTATTCAAAACACTTTATTTTATTTAGGATCAACCATTAATGTCATGACTAAATAAACTAAGAGGAAACTTAGATTTACAGGACTTCAAAAAACACCCATTGTTCTAAAAATGGTATATTATTCAACTATAAAATGTGAATGAGTCATACAATACCTTGTTATCACAATAGACTCATGGGAGTATCAGGTTAATTTCATGATATTACAACCCAAATAAAACCTAGGTGGATACACTCTGATCTTAGGCATACTTTGGCTAGATACAATGGATGCAATAACTGGTTGCAAGTCAAAGAACATGCTCATTTACAATGGAAACACCATGGATAAAGTAGTTTTATATCCACCATAACAACCTTCATATGAGGGAGAACAATATCCATGGGTAGAAGTTGGGGATGATGGTCAATTTCACTTAAAAATATTTTTGACCATTGAACACAACCCTTTCTTTCAAACATAAAAAGAAGACACTAGAGCTTCTAATATCATAAAAATATGTATACAATAGAACAACATTCATACAATATCCTCAAATGCACACATTGTCCCTTATAAACATATTTCTAGTATAAGAATCATCAGAAACAAGGGAAGATATTAAAACTTTCCATCACCTCTTACCACACCATTGTTGCCTTAACACTCTTCTATAAAACATTGAATATATGAAAAAAACTATCAAAAAATTATATATCCTACTGGGAAAACCCCTCAATATCAACAATAAACTGTATCACCAATAGGAAACCCAACTAGTCACCATTCTAGAAAAAAATAAAACAACATTTGCATGGGATTACCATGATATGATAAGAATACATCCAAATTTATACACTCATTGGATATACATTAAAGAAGAGTGAAAACTCATTAGGAAACCTTAACTAAGGATAAACCCTATTGTCTAATAAATTATGAAAATTGAATTACAAAAACTCTTGAATGAAATATTTATATACCCCATCTCTGATAACCAACAATTATCTCCACTTATCATTATCCTAAAGAAGAATGGAAAATGATACATGTGTATTACAAAGAATTAAATTCTACCACAAGGAAATATAATTTCCCTCTTCTATTCATTGACCAGGTTCTTGACATCCTCTTTGGAAAGAAATACTTCTTTTTTCTTAACGGTTTCATATCATACAACTAGATTAGAATTTATCCTAAAGACCACGATAAAATAATCTTTACATGCCCTTGGCACACTTACACTTAATAAACCCTCCCATTTAGGATATATAATTATCCTGCCACCTTTCAAAGGGCCATCTTGAGCATTGTTTATGATCTATCTCATGAATGTGTCCAAATATATATTGATGACTTAATAGTCTATAGGAACACTTATAATGAATCCCTCACCAACTTGGAGAAAGTTATGCAATGTTGTACAGATATTAACCTGATATTGAGTCATGATAAGTGTTACAAGATAATATATTAAGGTATTATACTAGGACACCATATATCCAATTCAATAATTGAAGTATACCCTACTAATATAGAGGTGATAAATAGCTTGTCTACATCACAAAAGTAATGATATGTCAGAAGTTTATTAGTACATGCTAGATATTACTATAGATTTATCAAAAACTTTATCAAGATGGAAAATACATTATTATTTTGCTAAGAAGTGATGTTATTTTTGAATGGGATGATGCATGCTAGGAAATTTTTTAAACTCTCAAAGACTTGTGATAACACGTATGTTGAGAGGTCCAGATTGGAAACTACCCTTTTACATTCATACTGATGCATTTTAACACAACACTTGGGTTAGTCCTTGGTTAAAAGGATGGGTCATTTAATTGTGCTATTTATTTCATTATAAGGAATATACAAAGCACAAAATTAAATTACATAGTTACAAAGAAGTAATTCCTTGTAGTAGTGTATGATATAAACATATTTTGACATTACATTACTAGTTATCTTTTTTTTATTTATACTGATCATGCTGATATTAAATAGTTAATAAAACATCAAAAAAAACTAGTAGGATAATCACATGGTTGTTAATATTACATGAATTTAATGTTACTATTGTGGATAGACCTAGTAAAGATAACATCATTGCATATTTTCTATCTCGATAAAAATGTGATGAAAATAATCCACTAGTAGATGACTCTTTTCATGATGAACACCTCTTTTATTTGACTATTAATAATCCTTAGTTTTTAGATATTGATAACCATTTGGCTATAGGTCATACTCCTACACACTTTTCACCAAAATAAAAAATGTAACTTGGTGACCAAAAGCATCCATATTCAAGGATTTATTGGTACCTCTTTAAAACTGGACCTAATTTGATCATGTGTACGTGTGTGATATAGTATGAAATGTTTTATATCATCCATGCATGTCATGATGAATCCTATGAGGGACCTTTTTTAGAAAAGAGAAAAATCTATAAGATCCTTACCACTAGTTACTATTGGCCCACTCTACATAGATATGATACTACATAGACTGACCAATATGATAGATGCTGACGTATGAGGAAACCCACATATTTAGATGAGATGTCACTTCACTCATAATTAGTCTTGGATATGTTTGATAAGTAGGGGATTAATTTCATTGGTATAATAGATTCACCTTCTCAAAGTAAGAAGTATATTTTTTTATACACTAACTACCTCACAAAATGGGTAGAGGTTAGAACATTGTGTCATGAAAAGTTAGAAGAATTAATATATGATGAGATCTTCACATGATATGAAGTTCCAAGAGAGATGATACCTGATCAAGGTCCATAATTAATGTCTGATTTAATTACATCCCTTATATGAGAATATGAATTTAGGCATAATAACTCTACTTCATATCATTCAAAATCCAATGGTAAAGTTGAAGTCACCAATAGGGAGTTGGAGAACATCACTACCAAAAAAATATCTATACACTTATGTGATCATGAAAAATTTATTCTATAAGCTATATGGGTTTATAGGACCACATGGAAGACAACCACGAGGTTCACTCCTTATTAATTGGTCTATGGTAAGAAGCTTGTTCTTACCATAGAGTTTAAACTCAAAACTATACAGACTTCCCTAAAACTTGGCATGGTTTTTTTTGAATAAAAAAGAGAAAAGATCATGTAGATCAACTCCCTTGATGAGTTGAGAATAAAAAAATTATAACATATGTATAAATAATTTAGTAACAAAGGATTAAATGGCATGATGAGTTAATTAAAACATGGAAGTTTCAACTAGGTGATTTGACATTAATTTTTGAATCCAAATGAAAAGAACACAAAGGGAAAATTCAATTGATTTGGTTAGGACCTTATGATAAATAAAAATGTGTTTGATAATGGATCCATCAAGCTATTCATAATTGATCCAACCAAATTATCTTTGATGATCAATGGAAATTATTTCAATTTTTACAAGAAACCTATTTCTAAAGAATAATTCATTCAAAAATCATGACATAGGAATGACCTCACATGGACATGAAGATATACCATTTATCAGATGAGTACTATGAAAGACTTATTGATCAATAAAAATAACTTGTTGAAGTTTGGACAAAACACTTCAGCCCCACCTCTCTAGGGTAAGCACACCACATGTAGTTTTGGTCAGAAAACTAGCTTGTTGCTAGCCAAACTACATAAAATGGGTCCAAGTGTAAAACAAATTTGTTGGCTACTCAAGAGTAAAAGTAAAAAAATAAAATAAAAAATAAAAAAAAATGAAAAATAAAAAAATCATGGAAAATTAGTTTGTTGATCACTTGGATAGAATCAAAAATAATAAAATCCATCTTCTAAGAGCACCTGAAAACTCCTAAGATGCTACACGTTGACTTTAAATTGTTATACACTTGTAACATTTTCACCTACAACTATTACACTTGTAGCTTCTTGTGTTTTACTGATCTACTTTCAATTATTGTAAACAACTATATATTTACCCAAAACATCTACTAGAGTCTTTTAATAAGCTAGATCCTCATTTCCATAGTAGATTCAAAATTTATCATATCATATTGTCTCATAAGGTGAAATTATTTCACTATTTGTGCTAATTTTATATGAAGTATTTCTATATGCATAGTTTCTACAAGTCCCCTAAATGAACTTGCAACCACTACTACCTATTTCCTTTTTGCTAATTTTTTATCTCCACTAGTAACCTAAAATCTCTCACCCCTAGTTCCTTATTCATTCCAACTTAAGTTAAATATTTGTCTTTATGTATATTCTATAATCTCATGATTGTCTCAGGTTATGAGGGATCCATCAGTTTAAAGGCTGGGAATTCATCTTCAAGCTAAACATTCCCATAAAAATTCTTTCCTCAATACATTGGTTCATCAGATCCTCTCTTCACCAATCTAAGGATAAATTCACCAAGGTAAATTATGTGTTGAGACCTTAACTACCATAAATTTATTCATTTCATAAAATTGATATCTCACGTCATAGGATTTCAAGGAGACACCTTCATCTATTGGCAATAAACTAATGCATTGAACCAACTAATTATGTTAGTTATCTAGAATAGTTATATTTATATTATAATGTATTTCACTATATGTACTTCTCATTACTATGCCATTAATACATATGATTACTCTATCAAATTTCATTATCCCATGATCATTATACCATTTTGCTCTGACATCATCTCAATGCCTTATATTTTCACCACACCCCACATCGTGTACCCCATCATGACACTAGCTTCAAAATTATTTCCATCTCATCCTATTGGCTATGTGTACCCCAATTGTCATATATATTTCACTTGAGGACCAATGAACATATACATTTGGGGGGATAATCAAAGACATTTGAAACATTTAATCCTTCAAGGACACACCAATTGATAATATACATGTAGCATATCAACCAAAAAGGTGGAACATAATAAAAATGTCATAATTACATTAATAGAGAATTAAAAATCCATTAAAAACTCATTATCACCTCTCCTAAACTAAAATTCTACTCCTTTTCAAAAGGAATTTTCTATTTTTTAACTAGTAAGAAGTTGCAGGGAGTGAAAATAAATAACCAAGCAAGATATATAGAGTAAAACTGAGAGGCAATATATAGATAATGGATCCAAATAACCACATAGTGTTGATAAACAATCCAAGGGTGGTGGTGCTTTTTGAAAATAGAGTATTGATGTTTTTTTTGAAAGACTCATAGGATACGACCTAGATGTAGTCTAGGATTTTGCTTACTCTTTTAAAAATTATAGATCTAATATCAAGGGACAAGAATTAGTTTTAATGGAGGAGATAATCTTTAAAATAACTAGTTTGCCTACAATAGGATAAAATTGGATTGAGTGACATGTAGTTGTTGACACTAAGGTAAGGTTTAATAGATAATAAGATAACCTTGAATTTTATGTTCAATGTAAAAAAAAGTTATCTCTCCCTAGTCCTTAATACCAAGAGGCCATATTTTTTATATCAAATATTTTACATGTGAAGTTAAGTTATCCTTGATATACACTCATCATCTTTACCTTCTAATCCATCTGATACATGGGAATATTATGAAAGTTCCCAATTGTTTTCTACATTTATTGAGAAGGATTATAAAATAATACCAAAAAGGGAAGGTTACAACATTAACTCACCATTGACTAATTACATCAATAGTGAAAAGAGTTTTAGATAGAAATAGACGTGATATCACTTGGGAAGACTTTGTTTTACTACCTAATCATCCAATTCACACTATTGATTAGCCTAAGGCATATGAAATTGATAGACCTTTAACATCTCCTCCCTCTGAAAAAAGAAAAATACCTCTAATGCCTCATCTACTAGACCTAGGAGACATTTCCATAAACTAAGAACCAAAGGAGTGAGGGCAAGATGATCTTCCTATAAGGTAGTAATAATTGGAATCTCTTTAGAAAAGGAAATTTTTGATCAATAATATTTGAGTGTGAGTGAATAATAAACAAGGGAAGATACTAGTGAGGAAGAAACTAGTGGGAGCTTAGGGTCTCAAATAAAGGAGGAGCCTGAAGCCAAAGAGGAAATTCAAGAGAAAGAAAAGGAAAAGTTTTTGATAGTAGAGGAAGAAAAATAAAAAAAAACCTACCCCTTATATCCCATAACTAAATGAAAATGAAAAAAAAATCTTACATACAAGGAAATAGATCTTCTGAGGGAAATAATTCAAGATCTAGAAGAAATAAAGGTTGGATTAGACACACTAGCTCAACTAGTAGCTGAAGAATAAGAAAGAGGAAATGAGGAAGGATAATAAATAATAATTAAACCATAAGAACCTAAAATAAATTAAACAAAACAACTTATATAAATTTAACCATAAGATCTTGCAACAAATTAACCTCATACCTATGAAGTAATGACTCTTGAGTAACATTTAACCAATGCAGATGAGCAATCTCCAGTCATTATTCTTGAGGAATCTACAGATTGTAATGTCATAAAGGAACCCAAAAACTATACTACACAAATAGGTATGCCAAAATGAATTGATGATTTAATTTTTTGAATGAATTGGTGGAGTGAAAATCATATTTGTTTCATCCTAAAATTGAGATTATGTATCAATAAAATTGTCCCAAAATTATTAGTTGTGTTGCGAGTGAATTTGTTAATTTAAGAGTGTATCCAATAGCTTCAAACTTGAAAATATATGAGTTATGGTCTAAATTAATGTATACCTAAAATAATATTAGAGATAAAACATAAAAAAATATTTTCAATTTAAATTAATGCACCACACTTCTATTGTCTCAACTTTATTAAATAAGAAAGCTATTTTGAGCTAGTTATAAGGAAACTTGTAATGCAAGTAACACTAAAAATGAAAAATATAATATGATAATCCTAGATAAATAAGTTAAATTAAATTTACTAAATAAACTAAAAATATACTAAATAAACTAATTTTAACTCACTATAATTATTTGGACATCATGCAAGAAGCCTTTTTAATAGTAAAGTCAAACATGCAACAAAAAAGACATTCTAGTCAACCTAGGCACCCATACTAAGATAATTAAATAAAATTAACTAAAATTAAATTTAATTTAAGTCATATAATCAATAAATCATGTATAATATCTTTGAGAATGAGAGGACACTATTTGTTACTTAATTAAGTACTAAAAAAATGAACTATAGTGAATTAGAGTGAACTAGAAGTTCCAACTATTTTGTAAGAAATCATTGGAAAGTGTCCAATAGTGACCAAACAACTAATTAAGAACATAAATAAATTAAAAAAACTTAAATAATAAAAATATACTAATACTATAAATATAATTCAAGTTTCCATATTGACATCATACTCAACATTCCTTCCTTTGATGCAAAGAGGTGAGATCCCTATCATCTTCTTCAATCTTCCATGAATCAAATTTAACAATATCAACCATATTATTTATTTTAAATATGATGTAAGATATATATATTAAAATTTATCATAGGATAATTCAATTTTATCTTATTTTTTTGAAGACCAAAAAATGAATCTACTTTGTAATGTGAAGTAATAACCTAAAGTTGACTTCTTGTCAACAAGAGATGCTTCCCAATTTGAATCCATGTATCAAATTATACATAAATTAATTTATAGTATGAAATTAATATCAATATTATAATTATCTCTTACATATATAAAATTTATCTTTACTGCTTTCAAATGCTTGAGTGATGGTTTACCCATAAATCTATAAATAAGTATCAACCCATAATTGATATAAATTTTTGTCATAATGAGATGCATCAAACCTTCCACCATGATTTTAAAATTATTTTAATAATATTAATGAATTAAATCCTTCCTCAAAATATTTTTTTCACTTTCAATTGGAGTGTATGTAGGATTTGAATCTTGAAGATTGTACTTTTTTAACATGTCCTAGGCATATTTGGCTAAAAATGAATACTTCCTATTTATTTTGATGGATGCCCATGCCAATAAATTAATTTATAAATACACAATAAAACATATCAAACTATTATTTCATATATTCATTTAATCTATTCAATATATCCATAGAGCTAATTGTAAATATCAAATCTGATAGACATATAAAACATTAAAATTCAACGCTTGTATGTAAAGAGTTGGTTCATTTTGACTTATTAAAAATAATTGATATAATAAAAAAATAAAAATTATTGATTAAAATTATATTTGAGCTTGATTCATCCTATAAAGATCCTTATTTTACTTATATACCCCGAATTCTTTATCTTTTACCTTAAAACCTTGTGGTTGTCCCACATATACTTATTCTTCAATTGCTCTTTTTAAGGAGTGCACTTTTAATATATATTTGATGTATTTTAAATCCTTTATGATTAGATAAAAAAATAATTATTATTATAGTATCTTGATGTTATACAAGAGCATAGGTTTCCTCATATTCAATTCGATATGTCTATGCAAACCCTTTTGCAACTAATCTAGCTTTTAGCTTGTCAATTGTACCATCACTTTTAACTTTGATCTTGTAGAACCAATTTGTAAAAATTAAATATTTATTAAATTTTTGTTTAAATAAATTAAATGTATCATTCCTATCAATTTAATCCATCTCTAATTTCATATCATCAACCCATTCTTTCTTTTGACTAGTTTATGCATAATTTCTAGGTTTAGTGGTTACTAATGATAATGTAAACATAGTATTTTCATCATAAGAATCATAAAATAATATAAATTACTGATGTTTTATCCTATTTATATTCATATAATAATTATTATTATCCAAAATATTATTGGTTGGATGAGGATTCAACAAACCCTTGTTGTTACTTGGTGTTGATGTAGATGGATAACTAGTCTCTTGCAATGAGCTAGTATTGTTTCCTATTGAACTAGAAACATGTGTATGAATTTATAATACCTAAAAAATTAATTCAATAGGATTCATATCTTTAATTTTTAATTCTGTAGCTGCATAATCATATGCATCATACACCTCATTTAAAAAAAAAACAATCCCCAAAAGTAATTATGGAAGAAAATAAGAGATATAAGAGAAAGGGAAGAGAGGCGGATTACACCATCCGAGATCATTAATTGAGATACCACCTTTCTTGAATTTTTAACTATTTTTTTATCCAATTAGGACTAACCCTTCATCAACAAACTAACCTTCATTTGCTCTAATAGTCTTCAAGCTCTTCTCATTGGCTGAGAAATGCACTAGAAGATAAGAATCTGTTTTGTAGATGATGAGTCATGATCTATTAGGAAGGAAAACCTTAAAGGCTCCATAAAATAATTGAATACTCCACTTTATTTTATCTTTTAAACCATCTCCTACTTGCTTTCATTATGAGGACAAGGTCATCATATCTATGGACTTGACAACGCCATGCTTAAGTCTACTTTTAGTGGTTATAAGTACCTTTTTCTCAAGGATATGAATATTTTGAAAGATAAGAAACTCTTCCATATTTTGTTTACATTTTCCCCTACTCTAAAACTAAACATAGGTTTACTATAGATTGAAAACCAATCCATTTATTGGTTTTCATATAGCTATAATATCAATGAAAACCTATAAGTTGTATAGTCTTATTTTGAACTACATTAGGTTTAAATAAACCTATTCTATCTTTGAACCTTGTAGGGGGCTGAAAAGCCACTACACATGGGGATATTGCTTCTAAAATGAACAACAAAACCACCAATAGAATGATTCTACAACTTTTAAAGAATAGGGTCAATAGGTTCTAAATCATTGACCAGAGGTCTTATCTAAGCTTAATGGTGATGGATATTTATTATTAACAATCCTAACTATATGGCTACCTAATTTAATGATGCTTGACTAAAATATAATGGTAGCATATACCCTTTTAAATACTTTCCCTAGTTAGACCTGAGTCAACATTCGATCTCCATTTGAAGTCTCTTGGCTTTGACCTTTAATATCAGCCATTGATCTTGATCTGGGCTTTAGATCATGCCACTTGTCAGCTATGCATTGATCCTTAGGATCCTATTGTTAGTTTTAGTGATTCTTATGATTATGCCATATGGTAGCCTCAGATTCATTCCCAAGATCTACTGACTCTTTAACCTCTCACTCACCATCGATCAACTTCTTCACAATTGAATGCACACCATTAGATCTACTTTCTTGTGATTAAACATGAACCATTAGATCCTTGGTCTTGCATATTGAATGTGAATCATTGATTTGATTTGGAGTGCACAATAATTGAGATACTTGTCCTCACCACATTCATCCTCAAGATTCATTAACTTATTGACCTCCACTCATCATTGATCTACTTTGACATGATTTAACGTGCCTCATTAGATTTGATGGACCCACTAATTTTGTCCTCACCCATATGCCATTATATTTGATTTGAGCTTCCATGATCTTGACACTTGTCAAATCCATAGTAAATCTAAAGCTTATTAATGATTTTAAAATCCAAATTGTTATTTTCCATGCCTTAAACTTAACATCTTTGTACCCATCCCATTCTGTTGGTTCAACTTTGAAGGCTTAGATCTTGAGATAGAAAACTCATCAAAACCTCAAACTTTTAGTTGATGACCTTGGCACAAAAAACATCATGTTTATGTAATTATCCACCTTTGGTTGAATTCTAAAATGTACTTATGAAATGCACAACCAATCCTATCATGTTCATTCTTTCATGATGTGCCATGATGATTTAGTCCCTTAGACTTGCTCATGCCATATTTTGATTTGTTAAAGATTTGAATAACCCTTTAAGATTTTGAGAAAACTTGATCCATACTAGGACTTCTAGAAACTAGTCTATCTAGGCAAGTTTTTGTATGTGGGCCAAAAATGGCCAATAACTACCACTTTATGGAGTCTCATGGTCTCGATTAGAAGCAAGTCATCCATGTATTACTTCTCTTGAGATATATGATCTTGTGTAGAGTATGCCACTATAGACTCAACTATGTTCCATAGGGCTGAGTAATATGGAAACTTAAAATATATGGCACTCGTATTGAATATTGTGTCAGTATACTCAGTGTTTCTAGAAATGGATTATACTTAAGGATCCTAGACACATGGTGGTTTTAGAGAATCCATTTATGTAATATATTATATGGAATTCCTTAAAAAACTATCTAAATTATTTTTGAATGTTTTAAAAAATACTTAGGCTTTTGGTCACTGGATAGCTCAAAATTGTAATGTTCAATTAATGGAGAAGTGACCTTCATTTTCTTAGATTTTTAATATATTTACAAAAGCATGTGCCTTGAATGCATAATTATTGAAACATAAATTCAAATAACAAATTTTAATTTTGTTCTCATTTTAAATTTAAATGTGTTAGTCAACTTTTGTAGTTTATGTTTACCATATGGAAACTTTTCATCAACTTTGTATATTCAGTCACTTCTTTGAGAAAGGTGTTAATTTATCTCTCACCAGATTCTACTTTTTTATAGAACAAATTTATTCATACTTTAATTATGCATATCCTAGATCATGACACTTTTTTTTTTCTCATTTACTCAGGTCTTTAGACTTATGATATTGTTTTATATGTTCCATGGCTATGAGTTAATATATTTAATCCACGTAGAGCAGTCTTAGGAATATAAAAACTCATAAAATTGAGACCTTGGATTTTTTAACCTTTGAACTATGTAAATCCTTTGAAAGGGATCCAAATAATGTAATATTTCCATATGGCATGATCTCAGCACTATGTAGACTTGGGTATTTGGAGCCACATAATCATTAGGCTATAAACTTGATATTTCTTCTTCAAAGTTTTGGGTTAATGAAATTGTGTCAACTATCAAACTCTCAGAGCATGGAACCTTAGTACCAATAGGCTACAAAGCCTTAGGGACATTAGAATTTGTTTTAACCTTCTAAGTTTTGGGTTAACATAATTGTTCCACTTGTCAAGCTCTCAAAACTATAAAGACTCAGAGACTCAGAGCCACAATATCATTAGGATATTATATTTGATTTCAATGCCCTTGATTTCATGTTTATGAAATTATGTCATGTG
>JARHVA010008421.1:397500-410000 GCA_037957365.1 Torreya grandis
AATTGACTCGAATCTTTAGATCTAATTTTTATAATGAAAATTTTGGCCAAAGTAATGTTATAGTCGAGACACTGTCATTTCACTATACTTTGTAGTTTACATGTGTATATTGATGTCATTTTAGATAGAGGATTGGATTCCATGCTCTATGTGATTGTCACATGTATTAGTTATTGTACACACATGGGTTCTAATTGATTTCTTGATATCCACACTATTCTTAGATGGCCTTCCATGAAGGGTAGGCCCAATCCTAGTGGGGAGGTGTGTGGGATACCATTGGTCTGTGGTTGAAGGTGAAGCACTCGAATGATGTTCTCCCTTTGTTCAATTGTGTCAACTATTTAGATCATACTTAGGCTATATTTATGGATCAGTGATCTGCTTGTGAAGATATTTTTTATTGTTTTACATATTCTATTGTATATTTAACCTTGTACTTAAATGTAACATGTTTTACATTATTATTTGATGAATTTTCAACACAACAATGGCTATATAATTTGTAATTAATTTTTAATATTACATAAATAAAGGTTGTTTTCTCATTTATAACTAAAATGTGGATTATATTGGTGTTATGTTGTACTTTATCCATTCCACTATTCATTTTGTGTGAAATATTCATCTTGTAAATCTATTATATTTATTTGAAAACTAAATGGATCATTCTATTAACTAGTTGGTTAATTTGATTCTACAATTACTACTTTGGATGCATTTATTAGTCAAATAGTGGATTTATAGATAGTTATAGATGATTTCATAGGTAAAATATGTGAAAAAAATAGAGTAAATATCAGTTAACCTATTAGGGTTACAACATTATGGTAGCAGAGTAAAGGTTTAACACTCAAACCTAAAGATTCCACTAATGTAATTATATTCATTTAATATTTAGTGAAGAGGATGAAATGAGGTAAATTGAGTGGTGAGGGGACTTCAAATGTAAATTCTCAAGCTTATCCTAATCAACTAATCACATAACAAGCTAAAAAAGTTGATCAAATACTCATTATCATGAATGAGACTAGAGAAAGGGTATCAGATCTAGAGTCAGAAGTTCATGGACTTGAATAGGAAGATGAATAAGAGGTTTTAGAGGAACAACCTAATGAACAAGAAGTGCCTTAGGATCAAAGGTGTAAGGAAGGTCAAAAAGTGGTTAGAGTTTAAGTAGCTATATACATTTCATGTGATATGAATAAAGTGAACCGACCCAAGTTTTATGGTATGGTACTGGGTGATGGATCTGAATCTTAGCTCATAGATATGGAAATAATAATTCAAAATTCAAAAATATTTATAAGGTAGCTAAGGCTATGTGGAGAACTTACAAACTAGATGGTGAAGCAACAATTTAGTGGTATAATAATAATCTTGAGATGAATCTTGACTCCACTACCACCATATGGGAGCAGTTTGTGACTGTTTTTAAAGCATGATGGCTAACTTATCTATATTTTGATACAAAAATTATAGATTTATAGAATTTGAATCAAGGGGATTTGTTATTAAATTAATACAGGGAACAATTCATAAATCTCTTGAACTATGTTCTAGAGTATCATAAAAATGAATGTTTATAGATCAAGTAGTTCATCATGGGATTAAAACCCCAAATTGGATGTGAAGTGGATGTGTGTGGACTATCCACTATGGACCAGGTATTTAAGAAGGTAGTTAAGTAGGTGAAAAATATAAAATCATTTACACAAGTCAAAGAAAATTTCAAAAATAAGTTTTGTATTTCTAAGGCACCCTTAAAAAAAAAGAACTAAATATAGAATGGGAATTCCAAGAATCGGTTTAATAGTAATGTGATATTCAATAATGATTTAGGGAACAATAAAGTAGGGGTAGTTTTAGATAAGTATTAAAGGATGATAGTTATAATGAGATAAAAGGACCACTTGGGAGATGTTTTACATGTGGAGGAGACCATTATGCCAAGGATTATCCTCAGAGGAAGACAGATGACAAAAATAAAAATTCATCGACCTATACATCATAGCAGGGAAATTTTCTATAGAATATTCAAACAAAAATGGATAATCATCAAGTAGAATTTTAAGCCTTTCCAATATAAGTATAAATTACTTTTTTTGGGCACCTTATATCTATTTTGATAGATACAACGGCTACCAAATGCTTTATCTCTCTTAGAATGCTACATAAATTATCTAGGAAAGTTGGTTTTATGGCAAATGCTTAGTTTAGTATGGGAATGAATCTAAGGTTAAGGTTGAAATATGTATAATTGATACTAAAATAAAATTTACATAATTCACCATGGTTGTTTATCCTTATACATCACCACTAGGGTCTTATGATGTGATCTTAGGAGTAAACTAGATCTCTAAACACAAATCCAAAGTTAATTGTTTTCTTAAAAAGTTTGAGTGTTTAGATTATTTTGGAAATAAAACACAAATATGAGGAAATAAAAGGGAATTAAAATTGAGGCATCTTAGCCATTCAATTGAATAAGGATCAGTGAAAGGGATGTTAAGCATTCATAGTCAAAATGGATGAAATTGTTGAAACTAAAGAACCCACTTTGGATGATTATCCTTTTCTACAAGAGTATTAGGATGTTTTTCTAGAGGAATTATCAAGGTTAAATACTAAAAGAGAATTTGATTTCACCATTGAAATAATTCTAGGATCAAAACCACAATTGAAATCTCCCTATAAAATGACAACAACTAAGTTCATTGAGTTAAAATTATAACTTCAAGAAATGTTAGCCAAAATTTTGATTTGACCAAGTGTTTCATCATGGGGTGCACCTATAGTATTTGTCAAAAAGAAATATAAAACCTTTTGTTTGTGCATTGAATACCAAATGCTTAACTAGGTAATGATAAAAAATAGGTATCCATTATCTCACATTAAAGATATTTTTTGATCAAATACGTGGTGTAGTAGTCTTTTCAAAGATTTATCTTCATGTTGGGTGCCATATGTTGAGAATTCAAGAGGAATATATTCCAAAAACAAGTTTGAAAACTTATTATGTTCATTATGAGTTCATATTACTTACTTTTTGGCTAATGAATGCACCTAAAACATTTATGAATCTCATGAATAACATGCTTAAAGATTACCTTGATTAGTTAGTGCTAGTCTTTTTGGATGATATTCTAATCTTTTCCAAAAGTGAAGAAGAGCATGTTGAGCACTTACATTTAGTTTTTAAATGATTATGAAAGTATAAACTTTATGGGAATATTTCTAAATTTGTTTTATTTCAAATAAGATTACAATACTTGGGGCACATTCTCTATATAGAGGGGATTTCAATGGTTCCAACTAAGGTTAGATACATTATGGATTGGCCAAAACCCAAAAATATGCATGAAGTGCATAATTTTATGGGTTTAATAAGGTACTACAATAAGTTTTTACCAAATTTATCCAGCTTAGCTAATCTAATCACCTCTCTTCATTACAAAGAGTAGCATTTTGTTTGTTCTAAACCGTCACTTTGTAGTTATAATAGATGCATTGGGAGATGGTTTAGGAGTATTTATTATGTAGGATGTTTTAATTGTGGCCTCTAAATCAAGGAAATTAAAGCCTTATGAGATTAAGTAGTAAAATTCTCACTTGGAGATAAATTATATGAAAAATTTAAGAAAGCCTTGGATGAAAATTTTTAGGATCATAGATACCAAGGTTTTCAATTCAAAAATGATGGGATTTTGAGGTATAATGGTATAATATATGTTATTGATAGGGAAAATTTGAGGAATATTGTGCTAAATAAATTTCATAATGTTCCATATTCAGGACATCCTAGACTAACTAAGATATTATCAAAACTAAGATAATTATATTTTTTGAAAGGAATCAAAAAAGATGTATAATATTTTATGTCTAGATGATTGAAGTGTCAAAAATTTAAGGTTGAACATGTGTATCTTGATGGGTTTTTGTACCCACATTTCATATCATAATGGAAGTGGCAAGTTATTAGCATGGACTTTGTCTAAAGATTGCCTATGTCTAAAAACTGTCATGACATGATTTTAGTAATTATGGATAAACTTACCAAATTAGCTCACTTAATTATAGTTAATTTAATAGATGATTCATCAATGCTTTCTAAGAGGTTTGTGAAAGAGGTTTATAGATTGCATGGGTTTGTAAAAAATATAATTTCATATAGGGACCCTAAGATGACTATTAGGTTTTGAAAAACTTTTAATTCAACTTTGGGTAATGTTGATATTTTTACCTCAAAAATATCATTAAATATGATACCCTAAGGTAGATCCCATCTTTTTTATAAAATCCCCTAAAACCATACAAAAACCCATTTTCCCCTTTTGTACTATAGAATTCAAAATTCTAGATGTAACTTACAAATTACTTCATGGGTTTTGAGTCCTACAAAGTAATCACCTTCAAACAATAAAATATATAACTCAACATGCATTTTATAAGTTGAGAAACTTGTAAAATGCATGGTAAACTCTGCATCCAAAAAAACATTCATTCCCCCTCACTGTGTAATCCAAAACCCAAAGCATAATTTAAAACTTGAAAATTGCATCTAGAGTTTTGCCTTCCACCAAATAACTAGACCATAGGTTGTGGAACTCCATGATCATTTTGAAAGTTTTCAGACTTTCAATATGATTAGTGGGCTCTGCATCCTACCAAACATTCACACTATGGAATTTGGGACCCTACAAGCATATTGTAAGTTTACAAACTTGAAAAATGATTAGTGGGTTTTACCTTCTACCATTCAAACCATTCATTTACCACAGACATGGTACCTACTCTAATCATCTCCTAGCTCCACCACTAACCACCATTAAAATTCATTAATTACAAGGTTTTCTATATAAATTAAGTGTTTAGGGATTTCTTGATTCATTGTTAAATTTGCTAATCAAGTTATTAGAGATCTGAGGATGACTTGTGCCACACCATCAAACTTCAAGTTACATGAAAACAAGTACCTATAGGTCAAGCCATGACTACAAAAATCAAATCCACATTGTACATAGTATTTCCCTTGTAATTTCTTCCACTTTTCCTAAAACTTGAAATGTTTTTTGATATTTTTCCATTTTTTGTGAAAAGTATTTAAGATCTTCTATAGAGTTCAATTATTTTTTCTTTGGTAGTATTTTAGGGTTTTCTATGGTTAGGGCATTGGTAATATTGTTGATTATATAAATATTTTGTTCAAGGGTTTTAGTCATAGGTTTAAGGTTTCTATAGTGTTTCTTTTCAGAGAATTCATTATGAGGGTTTTGGATTTTCCCCCCAAAGTGTTCATCATCTTAAAACGATTAGTTTTCCTACTTAAATTTCATAGTCAAAATCTAGGTTTTCAATAAACCAATAGAATATTCTCAAGCATATCCCATTTTCAAAACTAATGAATATTCCTTATAGATACCTCTAAGGTATTTATAGACATTGGACTTGCCTAGAGCACCCTAGATCCCTATGGGTTTTACCATTTCACTAAGCACCTTCAACCCCCATAAGACTCCAATTTTATGTAAAATAGACTTGATTTGAACACCTCTCATCCCTGTAGGAGTTCATATTGCTTCAAAAACCTTCCAATTATAACAAAAACTTCCCCTAATTATAAGACCTTCCATCTCTATCAAAGATTTAAACTGCTTAAAACACCTGTAGACTATGCCAACTTTTATAGTTAGTTTCTTATAATTAAAATCCCCCAATTTTCATGTCTCCAAAAGAAATGAAGTTTAAATCCAAAGGGCCTAGAATTAATCACAATTTATATTCTAACACAATAGAGATTATTGATATGGATTTAGGTCATATTGACCTAGGAGACTTTTGGGCTAGGATAGGAGCAGAGTTTAAGAATGAATGGATCTAGAGTATTTATGACTCTGGATTACCATAAGTTGCATCCTTCCCTTTGTTAGTTCAACTAACTGATTTGGTGCTCACATTGGCCCAACATTATGATCCCAATAGAAGAGAGGTCTTCAATGATAAAGGGGAAAAGGTTATGAATCTAGACCCTGATTTCATCAACTTAATGTTTGCAATCCTAGAATTTGATAGTTATTTGGATATAACTCCATAGACATCCACACAATTATTTGAAGATAAAAGAGATGGGTGTCAAAATATGATCAACAAATAGTGGCTCAAGTACCCCAAGGCTTCTTCCACTAGGCTACTAAAGACCATGTATAGGCCTAATTTCATTGATGAAGTAGGGGATATTATTATATTATTGCATAGGATCATTGGTAGCCCTAATGCTAAGTGTTTTAAAGAATGGATGTACTAATATATTTGAGTCATCTAAAAAAATAAACAATACATTCATTGGGCCAATTTAATAAGTGATTCCATCCACAAGCAATTGATGGAGGTTAAAACAACTGGCAAGTTGTACATGACCTCTGACATTATATATATTTTGGCCAAATGGAGATTATTCCTAGGCCTTAATATAATTCTTGAGGAAATAATCATAGTGTATAACTACTACCCCAACCTCACATTGGAGGCTAGTAAGTATAATTTTAGGATATTAAATGATTCTTTCATCTATTACATCATTATCATGTTCAACAAAGAACTTGGGAGAATAAGGTTCTCACTAGCAACAATGAATGAGATCAGCAAATGGGTCTCCTACTTTATACATTTCCTTAACTTTTCCTCATTAGGGTAGTAGGTTTTAGTGGCTATCCCTATACACTTCTTAGATATGTTAGTGAAAAATAGGAAACAATGGAGCTAGTTAGGTAGCTTGTAGAGACAAATAAACTCCTTTCTAATAGGCATAAGGTAGGGATACTTTTCCCAATTTTTATTAGCTAATACACATGTTAATCCCTCCTCAAGGCCAAGTGTGCCAAAGATAAAATGTGCCAAATGACACTTAATACTTTGGATTCAAGGCCATTTTTTGATGTATATGGAAAGATCACGAACATATTGGGACTTGTAACATATGCTCATGTGCCATATTATGAAGATTATTAGGAAGATTATGAAGATGAGGAAAGAGTTAAGATGAGGGATTATTCTAGGATGTCCCTACAACAAATTAAATATTATGATCTGACACTAGTTCTAGATGACCTAGTAGATGATGAATCTATATTGGACCTAATCTATTATACACAAGTCATCACATAACCCCTTCTACCAATAATGTGGTCTACTCTATAATCCCTTTCTCTTTTCGATAGAATGGACCATGTAATCAATATAATAATCAATTGGCTAAGGATTAAGGGAGTTCATGTCACAAGGGAAATAATAGGGGTCTAAGAAAAGATTTTAAATCTTAAGGCTGAGGGGGTCACTCCATTAGAAGAGGGTCTAGGAGAATCATCATAGGAGCCAAAGAAGAAGAAGAAGAAGACTAAGGTAAAGAAAGAGGAATCAAGTAAAATGGGGGAAGATGCACAACAACCAATTGACATTCCATATAAAGACACAATAGTAACACAAGCTTCCATAGCTTCAATCCCCATGACTATCATAGTGACAACCCCATTTATGCGGTTCAACCTACTCTTACCTATATTTTTCTAGAGGTTTTAACACTTCCACCTCCTATTTCTACTCCTCCAACATCTTAGGTTTTATCAACTCCAATTTTCACCCCACCTCTTATCTCCACTACCCCTAAATTTTTAGTTTTCACTTCACCTTCCATTCCAATCACATTACCTACTACAATAATCCAAGTAAAACTAGAAAAATTGAGTCAAGTGGACACTCAGGGTTTCCCATTAGTGGATTCTCAAGTTTCCACTCCATTTTCCCTTATTCTAATTTCACCTTCCCCTCTAATTCCACTCCCTCTTTCCATTCCATTCACAATTACTTCCATTCCATCACCATTAATTTCCAACACTACTTAGTAGTACAAAGCCATGGACTCAATCATCTTGACTTTAGTATCCTAGGCCACCCCAACTCTTAAGGTAATTATTAGTTCCCCTCTATCTCCACCCACTTTATTTAAATCATCGACCCTCAGTGGACCCACACATCTGAATGATCCATTCAATGCTTTAGATTCCACTCTCCCACTTATTCCCAAATTCACAATCCTATTCCATCATTGACAACTCTAATGGACACAGCTATTCCACCTACCTATACCTTTTCCACTTCCACCATTTCCACATTGCCTTTAGTAGAGATTAGAGAGACCCAAGTCCTTGATGTAAATATATAATTGTAATCTATTGATGAGAGTGAACTTCCATAGTCACCTCTTGAATAACTAATATCATTATCCTCTTAGGATTTTAAAATGGTAGTATCTACTAGTGTAACAACATCAGCTACTGATTCTTTGGTGATAGTTTCTAATCAACTAGAGGATATCCCTAATTGGCTAGCCTAATCAGTAGGCAAGAAGAGGAAATAAATTATTGATCCCAGTATATTGGATTTTAGTCTATCATAGGTCTAAAAGAAATCTAAACTAACTCCTAAGACCCTTTCTATAATATTTAATGATGATAAAGGAGAGAGGTATGTTGAAATTGTAGTGCCCCCTTTAGACAAATCAAAGGGAGATCTTCTGGTTGGAGATTATCAAATTTCCAAGATCCACATTGGATGGTTGACAAGAGAGGGACTAAAACATGATGTGCAATCTAAAATCAACTCTCTCTTTGAATGGATTGATCATGATAAGGATGCTAATGATGAATTGAAGAGAAAGGTGGATCATCTTACAATTGCATTAAATCAATTCATATAGCCCAATGAATCATCACAATAACCACAGTCTGTATAACCAATTAATTAGAGTTCAGATCAAGTTACAATTGATTCAATTTAAGAGATGGCTCATATGGGAAGGGATAAAAAATAATGGTCAAAGGAATTTATTTCCAAGAGAAATAAGGTCATTGAAACATTAGTGGATCAATATGAAATTGTTAGAGAGAGAATATTTTGAAAGAACAAGTTAGTAAATATGAAGGAGAGATTCAAACCTTGAGTCTATGTTATCTAAAATTGATAGTTGTAGGTTCAGTTAATCCAAATATCCTCATTGATAAGAACATACTTAAGAATGAGGCTGATCATGAGGAATTGCATAGATCAGCTCAATTTTGCATAAGAATACTAATAAAGTCTACTCACCAAGCCAAGGTGGCTCATGATGAAGCTATAGACATGTTGTATGACATCAAAGGAATTATGAACATGATGTCATAACAATCGATATATGATTTAGAGAATCTCATATATGTTGAAGAGGTCTAGAATAAGTTTAAGGAGGTTGTTGAAAAAGAATATATAAAGGATATAGTCTTACCCTGAGTTCTATCCATAGATTTTTTAGGTATAAAAATGTGATGGATAAGATAAGAATAGAGATGTAGGGAATACAAACTTTCATAATAGAATTGTTTGATGTGCAAGTAGATTATGCATCTTCTCACATTTACTCTTACAGACCAAATGAAGAGTAGATACAAGAATTTTTGAAAGATTTTGATATATATGTTGAAAAACTCTAGGCTGAGAAATATAATAAAGATGAGGAAATTTTGAATGTTAATTAACCTTTTTATTGAAATATTTTGTGTTTCATATTTGAAAAATATTATAAATTATAAGTGTAAAGAAATGGCTATTTGTTTTATAACTCTTTTTGAGAAAGAGAAACTTTTATTTTTTGACAATGTGAAAGTTGTAAAAAGCAATTGCAAATTACACTTTCTATTTTGACAAGTTACAATTATTAAAACTGTAAAACCATGAATTACAAATTGAAAGTTCTATTTTGACAAAAGTTATTGACTTAAAAGGTTTTAAAAGTCTCACTTGTATTTTGAAAGTTACGGTTTTGAAAAGTTAACTTCAGTTATCTTTTTGAAAGTTGAGTTCTATCTTGGGTATGACTTATTTTGCATAAGGAATTATTTCTAGTTGCATGAAGATGGAGAAGCATTACATGGAGATTTTCCAGTTTCATCCACACCATTCCATGCCAAGTATTCATTCCCAAATATTTCATGCCACTTTCCAAACCATTTTACAAGTCCAAGATGCTAGAAATAAAGTGACTCACCTCTTTTTACATGAAGTTTTTAGATCTACATGGTTTCTCTAATTAGGCGTTCAAGTTTTGATGATTGCATCTCATCTATGAGATGTTTTTGTATAAATATGGGTAGACCCTGTGGCCCAAATCATCTTTTTCTATTAGAGAATATAATTTTTACATTTTAAATGTATTTTATACAAGATATACCCTTTAGAATAGAAATAAATTGAAGCTTTGCCGTTCTTGTCTAAGAAATCTTTGTGTATATCAGTTATTTGAGTATTTGTGGAAGTTTTGCTTCTTATTTTAGTCATAAAAAATTCATTTGTGGTATTTTTACCCTTGTAAAAATATTATTTTATTAAAATAAATAACTCTTTTCCCTTTTGTGAAAATAACTAAATATTGCCTCTGATTTCCCATTTGTATGAGTTTATGTTGAACCAATTTCAATATAATTCTTTATTCCATTGTGTTTATCAAGAAATCATTAAGAACCACTAAGATATTTTTTTAAATCACCATTTAAATTTAGTAAAGTTTCATTCTTTCCCTTTTCCCCATCAAAAATTAGTTTAGGAGAAAGAACACTAAAATGACCAAAATTTCTATAGAACTAGTATCTTATCAGTTACATCAAATTTAGTGAAAGGAAGTTAGCCTTCTCTAGAGGTTAACCTCAATTTTACAAAGTCCCATGACTCAAAGGTTTTCCCATTATATCATTAGGTGTTGCACAGTGAGTTACTCCACATCAAAGAATGAGTGCAAAATTTATGTGATAATAGGTACACATCTAAATTTCAATACAACTTAATATCCAAAAATAGATGGGAAAATAGAGAATAAATCAAATCTTAGAGGATATTTTGAGAATTGTATTTCATGGACTATAAACAAAAATTGGATGAATACCTACCATCGGTTGAGTTTACTTATAACAACTCATACCAATTAGTTTATAAAATGGCTCCTTTTGAGGTATTGTATGGTAGGAGGTGTAGAACACCAATCAAATAGGATAGATTAGAAGATATTATGGTTTTTGGACTTGGTATGCTTGTAAAAATGGAAGAACAAATAAATTTGATAAGACAAAGATTAATTGAAGTCAATGATAGGCAAAAAAGCTATGTTGATCTAATAATAACAACAAGGGAGTTCCAAGTTGGAGATTAAAAAAAATTATAAGTCAAACCCCAAAAGAGTTTTATTATGTTTAGGACATAAATAAAGTTATCATCAAGATATGTGGGACCCTTTGAGATTATAGAAGTGATTAATCTTGTATCATATAGATTTTCATTACCACCAACTTTAGATCAAATGTATAATGTTTTTCATGTATCTCATCTAAATAAATATATTGTTAATCCTACACATGTTTTAGATTGGAATGTATTACAGATTTTGGATCTAGAGGTATCACAATGTAAGGTCCATTAGGACCAATATTTTGAGGATAATGCTACATGAAAGGGTTATGATGAATTATTGAGGTTGTTTCCTCATTTATTTAACTATTATTTCTACTCAATATTATTTTTATTTCTTGAACTATTATTGAAATAAATGTCATTAAGACGATGACCTATTTTAGGGGGGAGGATGTCACATATAGTCCCTCTCTAAACAATTACTTTAGTATTAAAAGTGGATTATGAAACTAATAATTTGTAGTTCTAATTTTATGCCAAATTTAGGTATGCTTGTTGCATGGTTAACAATCATATTTATATTTTGTGATAAGTTATTATGATGGATAGTATTTCATATGTTTATGTTATTCTTTATGATCATGATTGGTTATGATTTCATTTATAGATTGTTACACTCGGTAGTTTATTGATGCTTATATATTGATTATTATGATAATCTCAAACTAACTACCTATTTTTTTGATTAAGGTGGTTTTAAGACTATCTCACCTTCACAAGTAGTATAAAAGGAGAGTATCATCAGAGAGAGGGATGCATATACTAGCATTGGGGGTTGTGAGATTTATGTTGAACCTGCACACACCACATTCTAGTTTCTTAATTAAAATGAATGATTAGTTATTATTTTATATAAATGATGAATGTTGCTTGAATTATTTTACTTTTGTTGTGCATCAATCATGTTTGAAGTGTTTGAACCCATTACTTGATGTGATTAGAATAGTATGTGAAGTCCTTGAGTTAATTAGATTTGTTTGTTAAAATATTTATAAAAAATTATTGTGTTGTGTTAATCTTGATTGCATTATAGTTTGTAAAGGTATGAGTGTTTTGGTCTTATTTGAGTTGTTCACATTATACCTTTTTTTGGTGTCTTATTAAGGAGGCAAAAAAGGGGTAAAAATAACCCAAAAGTAAATAAATTTTGAGACTTTAATATTATGGAATTTATCATGGGTAATAGACACAAAGTAAAAGGTAAATAAATTAGGGTTATTTTTATTATTGTT
>JARHVA010008421.1:415000-445000 GCA_037957365.1 Torreya grandis
TATTATCTCTCATTAAATTCTTAGCATGTAATATGAATTTGATCTTTGGAAATATAAATTCTTTCTAAAAGTTGCATGAGTAAATCAAATTAAATCCCAAAGGTCTATCAAAATCATTCATTCCAAGTAAAACCTACTTCAATCATAACACATACCTCAATCTTAGAAGCTCAATCACTACCAAAACAAATCCTTGTGAATACTAATTGTGATTCCTTTTATATCATCTCCTTATTTTAGGTGAGTCTTTTTTAACTCCAACATAAGAAATCAATTGGACTATTCTGTAATTTTAGAAAAATAATAGAGAAATCATAAAAATTAATCTATCCAAAGTAAATGTAGAAAGTAGAAAATACTAATCTAAGAAAACAAGAAATTCTAAACTAGAAAGTAGGACATATATTTTATAATGTAATAAATATATTCTATAAATTAGGAAATATAATCTAATCCTACACCTACATCTCGAATTACAGTCATTCAAAATCATCTTCAGTTGGAGCAACCATGAAATAATATTTAAAAAACTATCCATTGACTAGAAAAGTGAGATAATTATGTTGGAGGTCTTTCAAATGAAAAGCATTGTTACCTAGTATCTCATATATTTTATGTGTTCCAATCCATAAATGAGTGAACTTATCATGTTGTCCTTTCTTCTCTTGTAATTTATCCCATAAGAGCACTATGTCTAAAATCTTGAAGGCCTTAATCTTGGATATCTTGTCAAACCATCTTTTAAAAATGTCTTGGTGTTTTTAAAAGTTATGCAGTGATTTAATTCATGTATCTTCCATCTAGACTATGTCAAGTAGTATAGATTGGATTCTTTCATATTATCCCATGTACTCTTACATGAACTGGTACATGTGGATTTTAGGAGTAATGGGGAAGACTGGTTATTTCCCATACACTAAAAGAAAAGGTGGAGCCAGGCTTGCTTGTGTCTCATTTTGTCTACCCATAGTGCATAATTCAATAATAGATGTTATTATCTTGGTTTATCTTGTGTTGACTTCTTGATACCATCTATTAAATTCTTGTTTGTGGATTCAACCACTTTATTCCCTTATGAGTAGTAGTTTTAAGAGAATTTAATGGTGATTTTGTTATTGTAGGACCATTCTATAAATTCAATAGATTGGAAAGTTGGACCATTATCACAAACTAAAGACATTGGAGTACCAAACCTAGTTAGTAAATTCTCTTCCTAAAATTTGATGACATCTAGTTTTAAGAAATTCTTAGTTACCATAGCTTCTATCCATCTATTGAAATAGTCAATAGATGTTAGTAAAAATTTGTGACCCACTAAATAATTTGGGTTTATCACGCTAATGAATTCAAGACCCTATTCAGAAAAAGAGATGCTTTAATGACTAGTTGTAGGGCATGGTAGCATTCAACTCTTGTTTCCTAAATACCTAGAATTCATGGCAGGTTTTGCCATGGTTATGGAAATATTTGAAGATTATAGACTAGTAGTATCCCATTCTCAATATTTTATGAGTTGTGTTTCTTGAGGGATGTCCACTACCTATCATCTGTTATAGATTGTTGACAATGTCCACAACTTATTCTTTTGAGACATATCTTAAGTAGATACCCCATAGCTCATTCAATATAAGACTCATTTATTTATCATATAATGAGCTGATTTGAGCCTAAGGGATCATCTATTCTCTCTATTTAGCTCTGTGGGGTATGTACCCATGAGTAAGTAGTGGATAATTTGAGCATATCATTCACCACCATCTATCTGAGTCTCATTTATTTATTCAATACAAATGTGTGGATCCATATTAGTCAAGTTAGATGATTCTTTGGCCTCTCACCATCTTGGTAGGTCTAATTTCAATATCAAAATCCTATAATTTTTCCATCCTCTCACCTATTCTTTAGTCCAATTCATTCTAGCTGAACGTGAGCTTAATAGCTAGGTTTGGAATGATGACATACATCTTATTTCTAAAAATTTAATGCCTAAATTTTTTCACAACTTTTGATTAATGCATATATCTATTTATATATCATTGATTATTTGAAATCTTCATCCTTTAGGTTGGTTCTCATGAGGAAATCATATGTTCATTATCATCTACCTTTTGTGTGAGTATAACTACTATAGTATGTTATAAGGTAAATGAATAAAGGTAAAAATCCTTATTGAAGTTTGGGCTAATTAGAACCGAAGCTTAAACATTGGTAGTTTTGATGTCTTAGAATTATTTGTTGGATTTTGTTATCCATTCTATTTTAGCATCTTTCTTCAACATGGAATTCAATGGATTGACAATATTTACAAATCCAAAAAAGAATTTTCTTACATAAAGTCTATCTTACCAAATAAAGACTTTAACTCTTTCTTGATGTTAGGAAGCGTCAACTTGGAAATGGCCTAGATTCATTCTAGGTTAATGGAAATCCCATCCTTAGTGACGACATGGCCTAGAAATTTCCCTTTAGTGAATCCAAATATGTTCTTATTTGGATTGATTAATACTCCATATCTTCTACACCAATCAAATACTCTTTATATATGGTTTACATGATCGGCTTTATCTTGTGAAAACACTAAAAAGTCATCCATATAATGATGATACATTTTATAATGAGTTTTTGAAAATAAAAATCCATAGATCATTGGAAGATTTATCCTACATTGATTAGGACAAAATTCATCCTTTTATATGCAAAAGTTCCCCACTTGGTGGTGAAGGCAATTTTCATTTTGAACGGTGCTTCTACTAGCACTTGATTATAGCCTGAGAATCCATCCAAGAAGGACATCATCTCATATCCACTTACCATTTGAATCACCTCATCCATAGATGGCAAAGGATATTTAACCTTTTATTATTCTAGGTTTTGATTTCTAAAGTCAACATAGATCCTAATTTATCCATTCTTCTTTCTAACTGGTATTGGTTTGGCTAACCAAGTAGAATGTTTGATTGGAAATACAATCTTGGCATCCAATAGATTTTGTAATTTTATTTGGATGATAGTTTCCAAAATTGGACTTACTATCCTCTATCTTTTCCTAAAGGGCTTATGTTCAAGCTTCAACATGATGTTATGTGTGATTACAGGGTAAAAAACATTCAGATCTTCATATGTCTAGGTGATCACGCTTTTGTATTCTATTTGTAGACTCTTCAACTAGTGTTTCTCACTTTCAGTGCAACTTAGACTAATATTCACATATTGGGGATGTTCATTAGTGCCCAAATTTTTCTTGGTAAAATCATACTTAGTTTCTTTAAGTTGGTTTTTATTTTAGGCTTGTGGATCCACATCAAAAGCTTGTTCTAGGGAGACCATCCAAAGATGAGTGTGATTCTCCTTCAGCTATATGACTTTATCTTATTTTCAATGTGTATAGGTTTGACATCCTTTTCATATATTAAATAGGATTCAAAGGATCCAAATTTATTCATGAATTTCATAATCCACTAATCATCCTCAAATACTTTTAAGTTATCCACATTATTTGGGATAAAGGGACAAGGAATTGGCTCTATATAAAATTTCTAAATCTTGGATTATTAGAGTGGTTTTAGATTGGAAGCTAAAGCCATGAGTTAATCTATAGTTTAGTTTATTTCCCTTGGGATGGCCTTAATGTTGAATGCTTTAAAATAATAAATTATATCCCATGAACAGTGCTTATACTTTTTTAAATAAGTGAGTTTACATTGATATTTTTTTCTAATCTGGTTAATAACTAGTTATGAATCATTGAATATTTATAACTGCTTGGCATTATGATTCAGTGTGAACTATAGAATAATGATTAGAGATTCATACTCAGCTCTATTATTTGTGAAATGGAATTATAGCCTATAACTATGTAGATATCATTTCTCATTTGGATATGTAAAGGATATACAAACACCTAATCCTTGATTTGATCTAATTCCATCAAAATGGAGAGTCCATAACTGAGAAGGACCTTCAAATTATTGTTCATAATGTTATTTCCTAGGAGTGAAAGTGTACACACTTTCATGCAAGGTTTCAAAGTTAACCTTTTAATTATTATCATTGTACTCTATGACATGAGGTACTTCATCTTGATTTCTCTATCTACTCAGATCTAGTTGGATACTCCTTTCTAAGGCAACCAAATGTATGAAAAATATATATCCATGAATCCATTCATATTCTTTGACCAATCATTAATCAGCAATAATCCATAAGATTCTAGAATGTTAATGACTAGAATATTTATGTTTTATTATACACATGGATTAGATGTGAGATAGATGTGCACATTTGTCATTTATCTAACACATGGGATAGAATACTTATCTAGTTATAAGACCACTCTTTTTAACTTATTTGGAGTGAAACCTAGTTTCTTGTATATAATTATAAGCATCAAATTGGCTAAGGCACCTGAGTTAACCAAAAAAATATACACATTTTTTAAAAACATTTTGATGGTTAACATAAAAGTTGGTACCTCAAGTTTGTCCTTATAAACAACCATGCTTTCATGGGAAGATTTTTATTTTGTGGTATATGGTCTTCCAGTCAAGGCTTTGAGTAACAACTCTCTATGTTTGGTGATCTAGGATAACTCATGAAAAATGATGTTAGTTTTGATCTTTATGTCTTCAACAATATTGTATCTTCCTCTGCTTTATGACTTTGTACTCTGCAATTGATTGTTCCCTCTTAGAAGGGTGGATTATTGTTAGCCTTTATATTTGGAAAAGTGGTAGCACTATTGTTTGGAGGCATGGAAGTATTAGTGGGATATTTTTTCCTCAAATTATAATTGTTCCTTTGTAACTATTGGAGAGTATGAATCTCATCAATATTATCCTTAGTTCATTTTCATCCTCTACTGGGAATGGGAAGTCATAGGTCTCAAAGACCATTATTGTACTGAGATTTCCTAGAAGAGTATAGGATGATGGTTCTATTAGATTTGAAAATCCTTGTTATATATCCATTTACTTTTAAAATATCTCAAAATTAGTGCATAATTATATGTAGTGTAGCTCACCATGATGTGTTGTGTTATATACTTATAACCAATTAGGAAGTATTGATTCCATAACATTTATCTTTGGCATCTTATTAGGTGGCTTCTACTCTATATTGTTTCTAGGTCTATTTAAAATCTTGTAGTACCTCTAGAACCTAAATTTCTATTTGGTATTATATCCACTAGTATTCCCCATGCACTTTTGCATGTTTAAAAACTCATTGCTAATTTATGCACCATTTGTTAGATAGATTCAAATTATATTTTTGTGGATTCAAAAGTAGTACCTTGTGTACTATCAATATTAATATTTTTCAAGGAATGACTCAAGTTTTTTTGGTTAGATACAAACACAAAACTATTAAGGAAGCTAAGGTACTAGCTAGGTGAAGCATGGACTAAAGAAAAATGGGTGTACACATGATTCTAGTTTTGGGCTACCATATTCTGATTTATGTTTGGAATTGGGTTTAAGGACAAAAAAATAGGACCAAGATTAAGTGGGGCCAAGTCTTGTGATTGAGGGTTCAATTATTCATCAATGTTCATAACTTCAGTGTAAGCTAAAGGAAATGTATCAACATTGATCACTCTATAGAGAAAGACAACAATCATAGGGTCTAGGGCATTCTTATACATTTTGAGGTATAATGCCTTAACAAGTTTGTAAGTAGCTTCAATTCTAATATACATCTTCTATAATCTAACATTAAAGGCTTGAATTGGTTCATTCAGTTCTTGTATCATGCTTACAAAGTGTTGGTATACAACACTTGCACTAGTGACTTATCCAAACTGTGCCAAAAAGGTGTTTTGATAATCATCCCAAGATGTAATTGAACCTTTAGATACATTAAGAAAATAATCATAGTTAACATATTATAATGTAAAGGTAGATATTTTGCATGCCATGTCCTTATGGGTTACATTCAATATCCCTAGATCAATCTTGAAATCTTTTACATGTTTTTTAGTAGTCCTAGCTCCTGAGGGAAAAAAAGGAAAATACTTCTCAAGGTTTCTAGGTAGATCATGCATGTATCTGACATTGATAGTATAACCGATTAACCACGTTTGGGCCATTGGATGTAGAGGAGGATGAGATCATCTTTTTGGAGAATATGATTGAACGTAGGGTATTCTCAAGATAGTTTTATCTAACCTAACTTTTATATGAATTTACAAAGGTGGGTATATAAATTTAATATCTGAGATGGACCTTGTTAATATTTTGAGTATATTTAGTTAAAATCAAGTGATATCTTCCAATAAAACAAAAATGGCCCTCATTCTAGCACCAAATAAATTCATGTTGATTGCATTTTAAAAATAATAGAAATTGGGAAAATTGGAAGGAGATGGCACCAAGTTAAAGTACAATGAAAAAATAGAGGTTCAATCCCCCTACAAGGTCATAGGTTTGTGACCTTATTATATCACCATATAAATTCATGTTGATTGTGTCAAGAAAATAATAGAAATTGGAAAAAATGGAAGGAGAGGGTGCTAATTTAAAGTCCAACAAACAAATGGAGGTTAAATCCCTCATAAGGTTGAAGGTTTGGACCCTCCTTATAGTGCCAAATAAATTCTTATTGATGTGGGTTTTATTCACACCAAGTAAACTTATGAGCTAGTCTCTAACATTTTAGGATAAATGAAATAATATTCATTCTAAAGAATGATTTGTGGGGTATTGGGTTTTATAAACAACCTTTTGGTAGAATAGAAATGAGAAAAGTAGTTATTTACCATGGATGGTTCACATTTGGATGTGAATCTATATCTACTTATTTGAATAAAAATGACTAAAAGTAGGGATGAATCAATATTCAAAAACTTTCTTATCAATTCCACTTAAGAAAACATGAGTCATTAAATCAAGCACATAGGTCTAGAAAGTATATACAACTATCCACATAAGCATGAAACACAAAAACACATCACATATGTGGGAAGACCTCAAGGATAATAAAACCCACTGATATATGAAAATGGACTATAATATTATAAGACAAACACCAAATTTAGTAAAACACCCACTTCACATGGAACACCAACCCTAACTAGCTAAGCACCAACTCATCTAGGCTTTAATAAGCACCAATTTATAAGAAGGCACCAACCCCTAGATTACTCAGCACCAACTTATCCACCTAATTGTTTTGATCACTTTTAGGACACCTTATTTCTCAATCAATTGACGATGATTGTATACACATAATATTTTTAAATTTTATAGATTACTGATACTTTGTATCTTACAAAAACTCGTCAAGTCTCAATCTCTCTGAGTGCACACCATTAAGGGGTGCACTAGGAAAGGTGTGGCAAAACCATTGGTGCTTCATAAGATTGTTATCCCTTTTCTACTTTATATATACAAACTTGTCTCCTAAAACCATTTAACCTAAGCTTATTATTCTTAATTTTACCCATTCTAAACATTTATCACATCTTTATCCTCCTTATTCTTGCTTTGACCCCCTTTCACCAGTTGATTGTACTAGGTCAATTTGATCAACCCTATATTGTTTTTAGCCTTTGATTAATATATAGGGTCAACTGGGTCAACCAAATACTATTTAGGGATATTTTCATTAGGAGTTTTTTAGCCCTTTAGCCAACCTAGCTTAAGACCTAGTGATTTACCTCTCAAAAACATGCAAGGTCGACTAGGTCGACCCTGTACAACTAAAATATTTAAAAGGATTTAGGGAAAGATCCACCTATATATAAAAGTTCATTTCTAAACATTTATAAGAAGAGAATCAAATAAGAATAAGTGTGAACGAACATCTTCTTATTGACCATTCTACTTAAGGAATAAAGCTTTGGGTTCTATACTTTCTTTGGAGATACACATCTTATCTTGTGGAGAAGTATTTTGGATGCATAGATAGGTTATGTAGCCTAGAGTTGATTTGTATTTTTTATCCTTACAGACCAAAATAGTATCTTGTGAAGCACCTTGGCCAAGGGAGAGATTAAGGCTTGATGGGTTCATCTTCAAAGGTAAGTATTCCTAACTTTATTTCTCCTTTGTAAGAGTAAATAGATAATGAAGTTGTGCTTCTCTTCCATGCATTAGGATTCCATATAAATTGACATGAGTATATTTATTCTATGCATATTTAGTTTATTTTGTTTCTAACCCCCATTTTATGCCACAAGCTTTGGTGAGCACTAGATTAGATTTACTTTCTTGTTATTAGAATAGAGTGAACATTAAACCTGACTCTTTTAGGGTTATTATGTGATTGTGTTAGACTGTAGGCTTTAGAACCCTTCCTATCATGGTGTATTGTGACAAGTGATCCCCTAATCAGGTTTAGTGGATCCTCATATTGGTCATTCTCCCACTTAACAAATGTATTCCCAATCAAAAGTGTAGGTATGCTCTATCTTCTCTGAGCCATGATTGATTTATAGACATGATGTATTTTTGATAGTATACATTCTAGTGAACCCAATGTGAACTAACCCTTATAGGATTTATTTACCTTATTTCATTTCTTTCATTCTTTCATCATTATTTTTATCATATATTTTCCATATTGGATTGACTCTGTCGACCCAATATCTTATTTTTATGCATAGGATTTTAGGTACAGACTATTGGATAAACCCAGTCAACCTAATATATTTTTTTAGTTTTTCAGACATCCAGTCTAGACTACTAGGTTGACCTAGTCAACCTTATACATTTCAAGCACTCAACAAGTTTTTTCAAAGCTTGATCGACCCAATATACCTAGTTAGCATAATTTACAAGCATATACCAAGGTTATTGAATAGAAATATTCATTCTCTACATCTCTGATCCACCAAGGTTCATTTATATCTCTCTATCTCTTTATTTAAAATATTTTATTTTATAGGTTGTAGTCTTTAAAACTTCCCTTGCATAGTCAACTAGATCGACCCTGCTGACCTAGTTTATTTTTTTATGTGTTATCTGGATAATTAGGTCAACTCTGTCGACCCTGTCCATTTTTAAACCTTGCTTCTATAGTATAGGTTTAACCTTGTTGACAATATTCTATATTTTGTGCATACATTGTTGATCATATCAACATTTTAATTTGTTTCAAAGTTGGAATTAACCTTATATGCTAGTAATTAGTTCACACTTTCTTTTCTTATTGCTTGCATGCTTAAAATAGATCCCATTGTTTAATTATGGGGTTTTAAATTAACTGTTTGGTTTTAATATTTATATTTTATGCACACATGCCCAAATCATAAAATCTAAACAAGCATTTAAACATTTGCCTACCCAAGACTAATTTACTTGGATTTCATCACCAAGGGGGAATCTGACTTAATACTTTGGTCAAGTATAAAGTGTGTTTAATGGTATATTCTAGCTAAGCACCTGACACCCTTATCATTGTGATGTGTGAAGTGAGAGGGGAGGCCCAAATACCAAGCCTTTATCATTGCCACTACAATCTCTTTTAGCTCAAATTACTTGAAATCATCCTTAGATGCCCATTGTAGTTCCTTGCTTATAACCAACTTCCCATCATATTTAAAATTATATTATAATAATCTAATAAATATTTAGGTTGTACTTAGTTAGCTTTTACTTTCCAAATTAATTTCTTGCTCTTTACTTAATTGTGTGTTGTATTGAAAAAACTTTCATTAACCAAAATTGGTGTAAGGTTTTGTGCTATGTGCCTCAATTAGATTGGCCAATGTTAATTAAATCGAATGTTTGTTTCCATTCTGTTATTAATTTTCAAAATTACTTGAAAAAATTATCTTTTTTCAGTTCATAATCTATTTTAGACTTCTTAATTTTCATGTATGTTGTATTGGGTTGACCCAGTCAACCCTATACACTTTCTCAGCCTCTATTTTTTGTACTGGGTTGACCCTATACTATTTATAGGCCCTATTTTATAGCCTAGGTCAACCTATTCTACCCTATACTATTTTATACCTTCCCTATTTTCCAATTTTATCCCTATTTTTCCTTCTAGCCTTCTAATATCCACTCTTTCTTGGTATAATAAAGCCTCTTATCAAATTCTTACTTGATAGTCTCAACCCATTCCAAATGTACATCAATTTTTCTCTCCTACCCTACCTATCCACCATATAAAATAACTCTTTATGGTATAGCTCTTCATCACATGGTTCTAAATCTTCTCAATCTTGATCTTCCCCATACTATATAGTAAATCTAGAGAATTATATTAGAAAAATCCAAAACCATGAGAATCATATACCTTATACCACTTTTACACCTTCTAAACCTAGAATTCATAAACTCATCAACCCATCTACATAAAATTTTGGAAACTCACCTTATGTTCCAGTTCTTACAGCTAATGTTCACAATCCTCTTATTACACCCATAACAAGAACACCTAGCATTATCACTTCCCAAAGTAACATGGTTAAAACCACTCAAATTGATAATATGGATGGGTCCTAATTATTCAACCTGGATGATAATACTATTTACACTCCTACCAAGAATGGTGGCTTTACCAAGCTTCTTTTTTCTTCTAACACACTTAAGACAACTAACACTATTGTTGGGAATCCTCCACCCAAAAATAATCCTCCTCCCACCAACACTAATAATAATCTTCCTAAAAACAATAATAGACCTCCTAAAAACACTAATACACATATTGATACAACTCAACTTGTTGCAATGAACATCATGCAAACAACTAATCAATCTCAAATGATGAACATGCAACAACATTTATTAAACATGGATAGTCAACCTCCTCAAGTCATCATGTCTCAACCAAATCAAAATTTTGTCCCCCCTCCTCTTAGATATGCTAATGGGAATATCACCCCAAAAACTCCAATAAATAAAAAAATGCTTCAACATCTTTAAAATGAACCTTTATCCCCATTCATTGCATCCATAGATATTGGAAACATTTCTCAAACTATCACATATAATGGGACTAAGGACCCTACTATCTCTCTTAAGTTTTTTGGTACTATCTATAAGGAATGGGTCTAAATTAACACCTTTGATACCACCAAGATCTTAGCTAAAACCTTTTTTGGTGATGCACTTGAATGGTATAACCAACTTCCTAGACATTGCATCTCACAACTAGAGGATTTCGTCAATGCTCTAATGAAGGAATTCCAACATGATGACCTTTTTGAAAATTACCTTAGCCATTTCATCAATGCCAAGCAACTCCCTAAGGAATCTACTCACACTCTCATCAAATGATAGAAGTATCTCACTCATAAAGTGTACCATAAGATGAATGATGATACTCTTTTAAAACTATTTCTCATTGCTCTTAAGCCTTTCCTTTAATACAAAGTTTGAATATTTTCACCTAAAACTTTAGAAGAAGCCTTAAACCAAGAAAAAATGTAAGACTTTCTTATGACTCAATTTTAAAAACCTCAAACAACTACTAAAGAACCTTTCCAATAATTTTATCATAACATTGATTCATCTAAGCCTCCCCAACCTCAAATTGGAGCATCCAATTCAACCAATTTTAACCCAACCCACTCTCCCTTGAGTCTAGAATAACTTAAGAATAAATTTCCACCCTATAAACCTATGAGTTTTGATCCTTCCAAACCTCCTATAAAATGGTACAATTTTAAAAAAACTTGTTGGTGACATACTGCTATAGGTCATTCTCATGAGTCTTGTCATGATCTTCACTGATTTCTTCTTTCTTCCTTGCTTATTCCATATTTAAATCTTGATACTCTAACAAAATAACATTGTCAAGACTATCTTCAAGCTTCTCAAATTCAATCTCAAGAACCACAATCACATTAAAATCAACTCCCTAATGATCAACAATAATTATCCCATACCTCATCTTCTATTTTTTTTCAAACCATAGTTGATCATTCTTCCTACACCAATAAGGAAATGATAGATAACATGAATAAATTCAAACATATCATTGCATCCATTGAACCTCAACCTCTTAAGTCATATGAACCAAAAGAGTACCTAGTTCAAATTCATACTCTAACACATATCATACATGGTCCTCATTACATCCTTTACCTCCTCATACCTCTCCTACCAATCATATGTCACATTCAAAATCCTTAAAATATAATAAACCAACACTTTTTACTATCTCCAAATGCACCTACCAACCCAATGCAAACCATTTTAATAGTTCAATGTTACCTCACTCCAAATCACATGTTGGGGAATCTTTTGATTCCCATCCACATGTCCCTTCAGACTTTGGGGCATCTTGTGATGCCCATCCCTTCATCCACTTACCCATTGGGGAATATTACGATGCCCACTCTTATTATACAATGCATAATAATAACCAAATTCAACTTCAAGAAACCTTTTGAGACTTATAGACTTGTATTTCACATATCTTTGATACATACATTAACATAGTTCTTACTTGTTATTTTTGACTCATGTTTCTTTATTTTAGTGCATTTTCTTATTTTAATTACATTTTTTATACCATCATCATTTTCACCTTTAGGTTCTTTGGTTTTCTTACATGTCACATTTGGCATTTGCTTTCATTTTTGTCCTCATATATTTATTTTATATTTTTATGTTATTCTTTCCCTTAGTATCTTTATGATTATTTTTCCCCTTATTTAGTATTCACCCCCATGGGTTTATATTTTGTGAATTTTTAGTATAAGACCATAGATAGGACTTGACCCTCCTCACAAAGTACCACCTTTGCTTCTTTTCTCATTTTTTATCATCTGTTTATTTTTGGCACCCTCATGGGTTTCTCTTTTATGAGTTGTAGTATAATACCATGGATAAGACTTGACCTCCTCATAAAATTACCATTTTGTGTCACTTTTCTTATAAGTAAAATATCATTGATCCTTGTTCTCAACTTTAGCTTTTACTTCTTTTTATAGATGGACTTTGCACAATAATATATGTTAGCAAGTTTTCCTCCATTTCCCTCATTCTTATGATAAGGAATCACACTTTACTATCATTGTATCCCTTATTACCCTTTGTCACTTTTTTCATGATTTGAAGTAATTCAAATTATTCCATATGGCATTCCTCTTGATTTCCCCTTCCTTTCACTCTGTATTGGATAAAACAAGGTCAAAGTCAAGATAACACTTTTACTCACCTAGATTTACGAGACTCTTAGACCCCATGCTCTTTGAAGTTTCTCTTGTTTAGCAACCTTATCCCAAGTATTCAAATGAAATTCATCTTTAGCACCCATGTTTGGTTTTCCAAATCCTTATGGAGGAGGAATAAAAAAAACCATTAAGAAAGTTAAAAGCCAAATCATTTGAATCAAAAGGCAATTATATTTAAAAGGCAACATACAAATCTCAAAAGTCAAAATCACACCAAAAGATGTGATTTAAAGCACATCTCCTATCTCTAATCGAATCTCAAACTCCAGAGTTGGTCTCACATTGAGTCAAGGTCTTTTGGGGTGTGATAGGCCATTAGATTGGAATAGGTGAATTCAAAAAAAAATATAGTGCTACCTATTTCTCACATAAGTAACCAATATTCATAGTAGATAGATAGATCTATAAGGGGTCCTAAAGAATGGGGAACACACTATGGGGAGGTAGGTCCATTTTAATTTTCATGCATATAGCCTTCATGAGATGATCTAGATACTGCATTTTCTGACGTAAGACTTGTGTAGCTAAGAGAAGTTATTCATAGTCCTTAAGATCAAAACTCCTCTTGTTTTAAAAAACCTAATTTGAGTGTCTTGAATTTGATAAAGAGTTCTTATAGTTTGGTTTTTCCTTCATTCTCCCCTCTACCTATTTCATTTCCCCCATTGATAGGCAAATTGTGTTTCTAATTTTTTTTCTCTCTTCTATATTCCCTTCTTCTTCACCTCTTAAAAACACGCTAGCATTACTTTGTTTTAGTTTTATCTATCCTTAGAGCAAAATAACATGTTTGATAAACTATGGATTACACCCTTACACCATTTATTTATCACACCATCTCATTGTCATACTAGTCATGACATTAGGTGCTTGTGTTTTCTTACATTGTATCTCAAAAGAAGTAATAAGTTTGAGTCTTCATCCTTTAGATATTTTGATTTTCATTTCTCCATCATGTTCTTATTTTATTTTTTTGGACTTCACTTATCTTACATATGATATTTAGAATTATTACATGTTTCTCTGTATGTATCCCTTTTTAATGTTTGTCTCACATCTTTAATTACATTTCATTTTCCATATTTCATGTTTTTATTTTTTCCTATCTTACATGGAGCTACTTTTCAATTTCTTACATATATTTGTTCAATTTTTCTTGCATTGATATTCCATTTTATCATTCATGTTTTACATGCTTCCCAATGTGATTTAGTATGTTCTACATTTCTATTTGTCATTTATGTTTTCCATGCTTTCTAACATGACTTAATATGTTTTACAATCATTTTTCATTCATTTACACTCATTTTTATTTCATTTACCATCATTTATCATTATTTTTCCATCATTTTGTCATTCATTTACCTACAATATTCTAGCCTTTCCTTAACAATCCTAATTTTCCAAATTTTCCCAATACCCTCATATGTTTTCCTTAACTCTTTTACACTACCATATGCCTATATTCCAAAAAAAAAACCATTTTTGGCTTTTTTTTTGTACTAACTTCTATAGGTTTTCCTAGTGTTCTTCACATTAGATGCCTTCATCTCTTTCAATCTACTTATTTATCTATAACACTAAGATAAGTTAAGGTATGTGTCTTTTTATTCTATCCTTTCTTTTATCTTATTTTCTACTTACTACACTTTACTTAGCATCAGAGTTGTGTGTTATCATGTTTTATTCATGATACACCATCCTGTGTTTCATTTACATGACACGTGATGAGATTCGAGTGGGACATATGTATACACATAATATTTTTAAATTTTATCAATTACTGACACTTTGTATCTTTTATTAACCCATCAAGTCTCAATCTCTATGAGTGTACACCTCAAGAGGTGTACTGGAAAAGGGTTGGTTAGACCATTAGTGCTTCATATGTTTATTTTCCTTTTTTCCACTTGACATCTACACACTTGTCTCCTAAAACCATTTACCCTAAGCTTATTCTTATTATTTTTACCCATTTTAAACATTTGTCACATCTTTATCCTCCTTATTCTTTCCTTGACCCCCTTTCACCAGTTGAATGTACTAGGTCAATTGGGTTGACCCTATATATATTTTTAGCCTATAATTAATATACAAGGTCAACTGGGTTGAACCTATACTATTTAGGAATATTTTTCATTAGAAGTTTTGTTAGCCATTTGGCCAACCTAGCTTAGGACCTAGTGATTTACCTCCCAAAAAATTTTAAGGTTGATTGGGTTGACCTTGTATAGCCAACATATTTAGAAGTATTTAGGGAAAGATCCACATATATATACAATTTAATTTCCAACCATTTGTAAGAAGATAAGTGAAGAAGAATAAGTGTAAATAAACATCTATTTATTGACCATCCTACTTGAGGAATAAAGCTTAAGGTTCCATATTTTATGTGTAGATACAGATCTTGTATTACGGAGAAGTATTTTGGATGAAAACATAGGTTGTGTAGTCTATATCTGATTTTTATTTGTTATCTTTACATACCACAACAATATCTTGTGAAGCACCTTGGCCAAGGTAGAGATTGAGGCTCGATAGGTTTGTCTTCAAAGGTAAGTATTTATAAATTTATTTCTCCTTTATAAGAGTAGATAGATAATGTATTTTTTCTTCTCTCCCATGAATTAGGATTCCCTATAAGTTTACATGAGTATATGTCTTGTATGCATGTTTAGTTTAGTTTATTTATAACCCCCATCTTGTGCCATAAGCTTTGGTGAACACTAGAATAGATTTACTTTCTTGTTATTAGAATAGAGTGAAAATTAAACCTGTTATTAGAATATAGTGAACATTAAACCAAGGAATATTTTAGGGTTTTTACATTATTGTTTTATACTTTAGGCTTTGAAACCCTTCCTAACATGGTGTATTGTGACAAGTGATCCTCTAATCAGGTCTATTAGATCCCCATATTGGTCATGCTCTCACTTAATAAATTTATTCCCAATCAAAATTATAGATATTATATTCTAAAAATAATTTAAAGGACATAAAATTCACTAAAAACAACATTATTTTTATTATACACATTAACTCAAGTCATAGAGTCTCAAACTCATCACTGTAACTTACCCAAAATTGTCAGTTTGTCTTAAAGCATAGTCATGGTGAAAATGACCTTTAACATCTGTATGCCCACTTTCATAGATTTCCAATGAATTTTGATGATATTATGAGATCATTATAAAAATTTTAGATACAATTTTAACATGGTCAAATGGTAATATTGGTCTTGCAAACCAATCTCATAACCTTACACTTTCATTTTCTCATCTGTACTATACAAGTCAAATTATGGGCAACATTTTCATCATATTCATTGACCTCCAAAATTTATATCCAACATTAAAATGTATTAATATTCTTTAAAAACTTCACCATGCACTTTTATTCATCCCTAATATATGATAACACATCCCTAATCACCTCCTAACTTTTATCTGGGTTTTCTCACTGTTTACACCATTAGGCCTGTTAGCGACTAGTAAACTTATATGATCAATTTGACACACTTGAGGTATATAAACTAATAATAAAACACCATGGATATAAAATATAATTCTTAATATTTTTCCTCTATTTATTTATCAACTTTTACTTGGTTAACTTTAATTACTATAGAAAATCTTTGAGAAATAAGGTCTTTCCTATTGGTTTAACTCACTCACCTATCAAACCAATCACACTTAGAGATGCCTTGGAGATTTTAATACAAAATATAATCACTAAAATATTCATACCAATCTATTATAATCACTTTATAACAACTTCTTTCATATCAGGTCATTTTTAGGGTTTTAGAGAGGGTTAACATTATTTTTGATGTTAATAATTATTCATAAAGGAATACCCCTCATTTGTAAAAATAATGCTTTGATATATTATATAGGACTCTTCCCCATATACCATGAATATATTAGGTTCCCATTTAGATGTTACAAATTCCAATGAACATTTAAAAGTTCTTCTTAGGTTGAAAACCCTTCATTTTGTGCACTTGAGAGACGTCAAAACCACTTTTCATGCCTTTTATTGCAAAATTTGACATAAAAATTTGTAAAAACACCTTGGAAAATATATCAAACCATTTTAAATTCTCAAATTATTATTATTTTATTGAAATATTAATCTCATATGTCATTTAGCCACCATCCCTCTCTTTGTTTGCTTAGTCCTTAACCTACAAACCACATTAAGCCTTGAAACTGACCTTTTAGCCACTATCCAAGCTCTCAAAACCTCATATACAAACTAAAAAAAAATATATAATGCTAAAACACTAATTTACATCCTTCATAGCTCATGACAACACTTCATGACACCTCATTAGGTCAGGCAAGGTCTAGAACTAGTTTAGTTATAGACTTGGACTTAAGGTCTTACCCTTGTAGGCTCATATTGAAACTCTCATGAGTGATATAGTGCCTCATATTCATTCTCAATCAACATTATATAAAATCTTATGCCTTTATGCATCCATCTCACTAGGCCACCAAAACTTTCTCATAAGGTCTTTTTATGTAATGACCAGTGTCATGACTAGGCTTCTTAAGCACTTGAAGCTTGACAACTGACCTTGAAACACTTATTGATTATTATATACCTTACTCATATGATTTTAATATTCTTTAAATAAAATCATACATCTGTACATACCTCTTCATGCACATGATCATGATATGATTGTGTTTGTTATGACTAAGCTTCTTAAGACATTTGTATTCAAGGACTAGTACTCAAACATGATTTACTTATCATGAAACTTGACATAAAACTCAGAAGAATAATTAGGTTTCCTTAAAATTCTCTCTCAATATAAATACATTAGGTTTCCTTCAAATTCTTTCTTTTCATATGGCTTCCTTGTCACATCAATCAAACAATATCATGTCTCATAGATGACTCACCATGCATCTTCACCAAATACACCTTGACATCAATGAAATAAATGAAAACAATTATAAACATTACTTGATATGGGTGGATATATTATGGATTTAACCTAAGGTGATTTTGAGAAAAATAAACTCAAAAAACAGAGAAAAATAAGGTAGAAAATAAAGTCTATGGACCAAACAAGATGAAACCTTTGTAAGTCATCTCTTAAACTAGGGGTTGGACAAAAAATCAAGAACCAATGTATTTTTTTAAGATAATATAATAACACCAATAATCAAACACAGTTAAGATCCAAGTAAATAAGAATATAGTGGACTTTAGCATATATAATCAAAGATTACCAATGTGAGATTACAATTACACATCTATAAAGGGAGATTATGATTATTATAGAAAAGGCATTAAAATTAGAAATAAAAAAATATGAATAATTATATTAAAATAATACTCATGCACAACCAAAAAAATAATAATATTAAAAATATGTAGCTTCTTAAAATATTCATAGGTTTAGAGAAGAACCAAGTTTGCACATCAATATTAATATCAGAATAATATGTAAAATGTTTTATTAATCTTAATAGAAAAAAATATCCTCTCTTTAGGATAGAGAGGATATAAATATATATATTCATGGGGAGAGGATGCCTCATCCTCCAAGTGAAGTCTAAATTTACATTTCCAATAATAAAATTGTGTCTCTAAAATCATGTGGAACATGCATATACAAAAGTGTTTACATAAAACATAATTCATCGATTAAAATTATATATATATATATATATATATATATATAGATTAGGAACCATAATTTATAAATTAATTAAAACATACAAATACATATTCATATTTAGAGTGGTGGTGATGTGGCACCGCTAGTTAGAGGAAAATGGTTGAGTGATAACTATAGAAATATAAATATATGTTATAGCCTCTTGGGGAATGAAAACTATCCCTATTGGTGTATGCATGACTACATATGAAAATAATTAGGGACCCTAGGATGATGTTGTAGCACTTATAGTTATCTATGTCCTTGGTAATGGCCTTGATGTTGCCTCTATCACTCTGAGCTTTTCAAATACTATGTGTGTTATCTCAAACTCCTTATTAATAATATCAAAATTGAGAAAGCCAATCTTAAATATTTTGATGTCTTCAGCCATCAACCTTGTGTTTTATGCCTTTTATCTATTGAATTTAGCTCCAAGGCTTAAGTCATTTTCACTCTATCTTTAGAAAAATTGATTAGCTATAAGATCTCATCATTAGTCTTGTAAATAGTTCCCTTAAAATCCTCCTTGAAGCTATCTATAGATAATTTAATGAGTGTTTAAAAATTGGTCTTGTTGACTAATTTTCCATTAGAATTAATCACATCAGTGATGTTTATATCTCTCAAAATTTATAATACCTCCTTCTCATGGCTAGAAAAATTTCCTATCAAAGCCTTCATTTGTGTATGTAAGTTGATGGCACCATACCTTTTTGAAATTACATAACTTAGAGTCTATGAAACATCTTAGTTGAACATCAGGTTCAGATGATTGAATTCACTAATTATTGACCATTTAACCAAAAAGATAAAACTTTTCTCAAACTTTTTAAACTAGTGCAAGATTTTAAGCACCTTTTTTTTTTATCTCATGTTAGATTTATCCTCTAGAGGCTTGGATATTATTCAAAATGTTGTATAGCCTTGTGGCTACACTTTGTACACTATTTAAATTTTTTGAGGGGAATGGATAATTTATATTTGTAGTAAAATATACTATGCCTCCTCCTTTATTTTTTAAATTTCCTTCATTGATTATCTATCTGAATCTACATGAGAACATAAATCCTCTATATACTCTATTGGATTGGTTAGATTATTTTTCGATTTTTTGGCCAAGGAAAATAGGTTTTCCCTTTGTTCAAACTCAATTTATTTCCTTGTATTTATGTTCACCACCTTCCTTTTATTCACCCTCTAATTTTTTCCACTCTAACTATCAAAATGAATGAATATTATAGGTAGTTCAGTGATGACAAAATTTTGTCTCTCATCTCTTCAGCCTTGTATCTCTTTAACCCATTGGGGCATAATAAGTTCCCCTTCTTATTCTAATTGAATTGGGTTTTTAGAGGTAAAAGGTGGAGTGATCATTGGAAGGGGAATTATTTTTGGAGGTGTTAGTGAAGTTTTTATTTGAATACATAACTTTAAGGGAGGTTAAGTAATTATTTTCCATGGTGAGGCTTTCCTTTGTGGGGTGACTTCAACCACATATTTAGTTAAGCCTATAGTTCTCATAATTATCATTGTGGATGACTATTATGGTGAAAATTATGGAAAGGTTAGCTATAATTGTGTTGAATATGTTGGGGTAACTAGTGTCCCTTTAGGATCAAATATAGAAACTAAAACCAAAATTTAAAAATAGACTCTTTTCTTTAGAGTCCTTATTTGTGTGGATATCAAAAGAATGGACCAATCACCTGGACTAGAAAATGGTGGACCTAGAATGGATAGAGTCAAATATAAAGATAAATTATCTATAATAATAATATAAGGGAATAAAATACATAATTGATTATTTATCTTTCCTCTTCAGTGAGGATCTATGGTCTAATGTTGTAGCTGGAGTTTATTCTTCATGCAAACTTCCCATGATCATTGCTTTGGAATTTTCCAATTTTACCTCCTCATCTACTTATTATCAGACTCCTTCCTCACTTAACCTTGGTTATAGTACCATAATTTCATATACATTCATTTCTTCCTCATCAATATGATAATCCACTAGGGATATTACATGTCCATGTTCATCCTCCTCTACTTCCTCAATGTCAAGGGATCCTTCAAGTGTTGTAAAACCTAATGATGGTATTTCCTCTAGTTTTTTTAATATGAAAGAGGGAGATAGGACTATATATTTACTTTTATAGGTGATTATGGTGAGAATTATAGGTGAATTTGAAGGTGAAACAAATTAAGAAACCATAGTATAAGGGACTACCATTGTAGGTGGTGGTGAAAGAATGGAAAGTGGAACAACAGTGGTGGAGGAAAGAGTGGATATAGATGGGATGGAGGATTGGATTGGAGAGATGAGAATGAATCTTGAATAAGCTCTAGGAGACTCACATGTGTAGGTGTTGTAAGTGAAGGGAGAGGTGCTAAAGAGAATGTGATATTTTACTTATTTGGAGGGGGTGGAGTATTCTACACTGTAGTAGTTGTGCCAAATATGGTGGTAGTAATTAGATATATAGAGTTCATATGGGGACTAGGGATACCTTTGATAATTTCATTTATAATTTGGAGGTTTTATCCCTTTGGTTGCTAGATACTCCCTCTAATAAGTTGGTTTCTTCTCCCATAGGAAAGGGAGGCTAGTCTTACACTATTATGTCCTAAGGCTATGTTGGAACCAATGATGACTCTAGGATATTTTTACCTACTCCACTATATAATCTTCCTACTCAGTAATTTTAGGGTCATACTGAATGGCTTAGGTGATAATCATTAACATTTGAGTGTCCCTCATACAGGTCCACACCTTTGAGTCCTATGATGTATTCATAAAAATAACATCATGTTCATACTCTTGGTGACCATATGTAATGGTCACCCCATATTATCTTTAAGGGAATGAATATAGTTCCCAAGTTTTATTTTTGTGTCCCATTCCCTAAATTATGCCACCTTTAAATTTTAATGATATCTAATTTTCCATACCTAGTTGAAGTGTGAACTCACCATGAATTAAAGATACTTGATTTTTAGAGGGGTCTTATAATAATAGGCATGATGTTTAAGTGAAAGATATTCATATATACTATTGTATAGTTGGTGCACCACCTCTTTCTCTAAAATCTTGTATGGAATGTGGTGTGGTAAAAATAAAGGGGGTGCCCTTGTTCTTACAATTTGGATTATGATATAGTTTGGATAGTACCAGTAATCCCCCATTTTTCCTATGCTTCATTTTAGATTCTTATATATTTTGGGCATCTAAGTTTCATGAATGGTTTGATAAACCTGATGATAAATTTCCTCAAAAATCCTTATAATCTCATTCTTTTACCTATAGACAAATATAAAATAACAATACTCATAGATTATGTTATCAATATACTCTGCTCATGGCTACCATAATTCATCATGGGCCCTATGGACCATCCCAAGGATTGTATATAATATATATGATATCATATAAAAGTTTCCATCAATATGACTTTGTTGATGTTTGTACATTTGGTCCTCTAGTCTAACACTCATTATCACTCCTAGGTCTATAATTTTATCAAAAGTCAAGATAATGTCTAGTTATGGGACCCATTCCACTTATTCATAGGTAATATTAGAAAATACATACAATATATTTAAAAGGGCCATGTCTATTCTAATACCAAATATAAATTTTAAGATGTTGGAATAAATTTTTCCTTTGGATCTAATCTTTGACCCTTTACTAGACACTATTTCAATTTCTAGTCTACAATGTTGTTCTTGAGCCATACATTGGATGAGACTTGGTTATATTATACCTTAAGAATTAAAAACCTGATGTATCTCTCAAATTCCCTTTAATAAATATATTTAATTTCCTTTTTCCATTTTTTAATGTGTAAATAGTCCCCAAAACAATTACAATTGAAAAACAAATCATAGAGCAAATTGATACAAGGCATTACGTCTAGTTTTGTTTCTATTTGATGAAGTCCCATGGTCTTGATTGGTAGTAGGACATCCACATATTTCTTAACCTCTTGAGATATACGATCATGGTATTATATATTTGACTGCATTCTATATGTCTTAGTAATATGGAAACTTAAAATCTAGGGCACTCTTGTCAAATATTGTGTCAATATACTTAGTGTTTTCAGTAATGGAGTATACTGAAGGAGCCTGGAGATGTGGTTGTTTTGGATAATCCATTTCAATAATCTATGATGTGAAATTACTTTATAAATTATCTAAATTCTCTTTGAGAAATCACTAAAAATACAAGGGCTTTTTATCACTAGAGAGCTAAAAATTGTAATGTTCAATTAATGGTGAAGTGACCTTACTTTACTTATATTTTAAATATATTCCCAAAGTTTGTGCCTTGAATGCATAATTAATGTGACATAAATGCAAATAATATATTTTCCTAAAATTCCCATTTTAAATTTAAATGTGTCATTCAGCTTTGGTGGATTCATGTTTTCCATATGGCAACTTTTTATCAATTTTGTATGTCTAGTCACTTCTTCAAGATAGGTTTCAATTTATCACTCACCAAGTTCTACTTTTATATAAAAATCATTTATTCTTACTTTGGCCACACATATCCTAGATCATGACACTTGTCTACTTCTCATTTACCTAGGTTTTTAGACTTATGATCTTGATTTATATGTTTCATGGCTATGAGTTAAAATATTTAAGCCATGTGGATTGTTCTCGGGACTATAAGAGTTCAAAAATTTAGGATTTCAATTATTTGAACCTTTGAACTCTGTATATCCTCTATAAGGGATCCATATAAATTAATCTTGCCTTGTGTCATGATATTGACACTATAGAGACTCGAGACCTCAAATACATATAACCATTAGGATATAAACTTAATATATCTTCTTTAAAATTATAGGTTAATGAAATTATGCCAACTATTAGACTCTTGAAGACCAAAACCTTGGGATCATTAGACTATGGGCCTCAGGTCCATTAGACTTTATTTTAACATTCCAAGTTTTGAGTTAATATAATTGTGCCACTTGTCAAGCTCTCAAAACTATAGAGACTCAAAGACTTGAATCCATGGGATCATCAGGTTATTAAATTTTATTTGAATGCCTATGGTTTTGGGTTCATGAAACTATGTTGTGTGGCATGTTCTTGGGGCTATAAAAAATTTGAAATCTTAGTTTTTTATTTGAGGTGAACTTTGTTCTAGTTAAACATGGTTCTATCATGTGGATGTCCTATGGTGATTTGAATATTGATAAATTAAGGAATTTTTTTAGAAATGTGGCAAGTTCTCAATAATTAGGTAGTGTCTTCTATTAGGGTCTTAGAGCTCAGGGAGTTTAGACCACTTAGATTCTTTTGTGAGGATTGAAGTGATCTAGGTAATGTAATCTTGCCACTTATACCAATTTTGGATAATTATGGTAGGTCATAGATGTGAATATTTGTAAGTCCTTATCAATATTATTGTGAACCTAAAAAAAATCAAAGAGACACTAAGACATGACACAATAGTTCTATTAGTTAAAACAAATCATAAATTTGATTAATAAGAACTATGAAAACCCAAGGTTTAAAATAAATCAAAATCAATGTCCAAGCTTTGATTTAAATTTTTTTGGAACTCTATAAATATAGATATTGAGGAAAAACTTATCCTTTTTCATATTAAAACAAATGTCATGGGTCTCTAAGGCTTATAGGACCTTGAATAAATATATTCAAACTATATTGAGTCTCTAATTGATTTCATAAAATGGGGTGTGTGTGTTAGGGCACAATAAAACATTATAGCTCATATCATTAGATATAAATTTAAATGCAATATCTATAGTTTTTGGTCCAATATTTATATTTAATGTAATTATTCCAAGATATTTTCTTGGTTGGGTTTAAAATCCTTTTATTATCATGTCATAGTTTTTAAAGTCTTGTATTCCAATTCAAAGTGAATTAATAAAGGATTCATTAAAAATATTGCCCCCTAAACCATTTTTATAAGGAACCATTTATTCCCTTTATGATCCAAAGGCATTAGGGATAAGTCCTCTCTAGCATCATCATTTGCTTTTCAACCCAACTAGTCACATGCACATGTTCATGATTGTCCTTATTTGGCAATAGTTTCCTCTTCTTTTGGAATTTTTAGGATTGATGGTCTCTTTAAATAGTATATTCTCCTTGATTTGGTTTTTATATTATTAAATATTTCACTAGATAATCCAATTATGGTCCTGCCTCATATCATTCACCCTACTCTCAAATTATCCCTTGCACCTTCCTTAGCTTTCACTAGTTTTTATTAGGACATTCCCACTTCAAGTGTCAAATAATGGTATAGGTTATATGAAATTATTATTTTGGCATGAGATACCTCCATTTTTCATATTCCATCTATACAAATCTCCTCTGATCTATGTAACTCATTTGACCTTTCAATTCAACATATCAACCTTACTTGCTTCTCACAAGGCTAGTAGCCTTCTTAGGGAAATTTTTACTTAATTCACCAACCCAAGCTCTAATCCCAGGGTTAAATCAAATTTATGAGCTTAATTTATAACACATATGGTGTGGTTAAATTTTCATCCTCAAACTCCATTTCCTTTTATCACTTCCTTTGCAACTTACCCAACCTTTAAGGCCCAATTAGGCCCATTCCAAGACCTCTATGTTCAAGTCCATCCATCCGTACTACTTTAAAATTCAAACCACTTTCATCACCTTTTTCAACTTGAATTTATTAGGATTAATTTTTTTTTTAATCTCTTTATGATAGTTAAAACTCTCCCAATCACTTAAACCTTAATTCTAGGGTTTCTAAGTCACTGTACAGGCTGAGTCTATTCAAAAATAAATAATTTTTTTGTATTTAATATCATGAGCCCAAACCAATTTAATAATTATAAAAATTTCCATTCACTTTTTTTCCCTATTCAATGCATTAAATACTTGATTTCAATAAAAACTCAGTGAAACATATTAAACTGTGTATATAATTATGACAATCATAGGGTTAAATGACTCAATTAACTTTATTGGAAGATAAAAAGTATCCATATGGATCAATAAGCATCCAATGTAGTATTAAATTCATAATCTAACCTCTTACTAGTTTATATTTGTGTTCCCTTTCCCAATATCAAGCATCCACATTAAAGGTTGACTATGTCAAACATTATCCACCTGTGCTAACGTGTTCTCTTCATTATAAATAGGGTATGACATAAAAATTTGGAATTTTCACTTATTAAGATGGTATATTGGTTTTATTTACTCATTCTTTTATGAAAAATACCAAACCTACCTTCTATGTCTTACTTCATACCCTACCTGAGCAATAATGCTAAGACTATGTGACACTGTAATATGAATGTAGGGTTTCCTATGTTCTAAACTAACTCAAATGGTTTAAATTACCTACTTAGGCTTTAAAATAATCTTCCTCCATCTTAATCTATTCTATAACTCATTTGTATTAAGGTCCATTCATCCCCTTTGGTGCTTTGCACTCTCTTGATACTTAGACTGTGTCAATAACATGATTTCATATAACATGGTTTGTGGTATCAGATCTATATATGTTATTTGTCCTCTCTTTTCTTTTATACTAACAATAGACCTTTCTTCTCACCAAGAACATCAATAAAATAATGTCATTGCATTCACTCCTTACTTAAATCATTCAACTCTATCTAAAATAGGGGATATAATCTAAATGCATAAAACTCCTTTGAAAATATGGTTTAGTTATTTATAGAATGAGTACCTTAATAATATAAAATTATATAAAACCCTTACTATCATCTAAAATGTGGTTTCTATTTAAACATACTACCTTTCTATCTCAAGTAGTAACCAACTGGGTTCCATCTCTTAAATAGGGATACAACATATACAACACCTTAAACAGGGGTTTATAAGGATTATTTACCATCTAAAAATAAATATAAGTTCTCAATACCATTCAAAGTCTTGTAACATTCCAACCAAAGCAGGGACATAAGTCATAATTCATCTTCTTTCTTGAATCCTGTAGAGAACCACTCCACATCCTCTATTTAAGGTAAAGTCCTACATCCATATTAACTTTCATCATTAATCAATCTAACCTAAAACCAAATATAAATTCAACATTTTTATGGCCTAAAGGTCCCTAAAAATACATTACACAAAGCATGATATTTACAAACCCTATTCAAAACCATAAACACATATAATTCTTTCCTTCTTTATTCTTTGTAATATCAAAATTCTTACAAAAGTTGGTCTATTTTAGACCCTATCACAATCATTGATGAGTTTCATACATTTTTTTCATCTTCATACCCTCTTATCTCTTCTTTAAGATCACCTATCACTTCTGTACTCCAACCTCTCAATACAATGACCATTCTTTCTTCTTTCAACATAGGTTTCTTGGTTGTTTACACCAACTCCTTGTCTTAATAACTGCCTCAACGTTTAACAATGCTTTTTACACATATTTATATGACTTGTTTCAAGATACAAATATGAAACATATTCAAACCTTGCCTCATGACTAGAATATTCCTCCTAAAAACAACTTAGTTACCTAAACACTCCAAACACACGACATAACCCTCCTAGGCTCTAATACATTATTTGAATTTTCAAATCTTTGATTTTGGAAGGAAAGCTATTAGAGACCATAAAACTCAAATTTATGTCTCCATATGGACACTAATAACTAAAATGGACCTAATAAGGTCTCTAACACAATTATATACTAAAATTTGACCAGATATAACCCTCCATTGATAAAAACATAAAAAAATGTCAACTTTTGTTGGGTGTTCCTGCATCACTTTATTATGGACCATAAATTTAATATTCAAGGGTAAATGTTAGTCTAAAATACCCTTAAAATTTAAGTCATATGACTCAAAATAGATGATCTTATCACTATCCATCAAGTTTTTAACAATAGAATCAAATTATGCATGCTCAATATCATGTGGTAAAGCAATATCATGCAAGGATTCATTAATCATATTCTTAAACATATTAAAATTTTTAATCAACTTTGAGATAGATATTTTTGTATGAATATTATTAAGTTTATCTATGTTATCAAAACACTTAGTGGAATGCACTTTAAGTTGAAGAACTTGATAAATGTCAAGAGGGGTGATTTGGTTAATGTTATATGCATGGGCTAGGATTACCTACACCTATATATTTTCTATCAATAGGATAATATTTGGGTAAGGCCAATTATATATATATATCCTAAAATACTTGGATGATCAAGTAAGGACTAAATGAATTCCATAGATATAGTGGAGGGTTACCTACAATTTGAATATCAATAGGAAAGGGTTCCAAATCCTAAACTTATAACACAAGGATGTAGCTCTCACTAGACCTAAATAAAGATATACTATGGTTGTAAATCAAGTGGATAAACTAATGATGATTTAGAATGATAATAAATGGGTAAGGTGTAATGGTCAATCAAATGGTTGTATATGCAACCTAAAATGATTTATGGCAATCCTAACAACCTATAACTATACCAACTTATTCATATAGATAAATAATAAACAAAGATACATGTACATTCAATCATAAAACACCAATTAATATCTAATATACTAAGTAAATAAAATTAAAGAGTGCATGGATAAAAAAATTACCTTTGGGTGGGCACGTTGATGATTCAATCTTCCCCTTGGCTCAAGTTGAGTTTTGTAAGATATTTTCAAGTTTGAATACCTCAAATGGTTTGATGAAGACCTAAGATATGTTTATCTAGGAAATCCCAACACCTTATCCTTTTTATCTTCAATGACACCTCAAGACAATACTTTTTAAGATAAGGTTCTAAGATACTAACTCTCTAAAATTGCACTTAGGAAAAATATGCAAGTGAAAGTAGGAATAATATATAGTATGTGATATATTAGGAATGAAACCACTAAATTACATTAGGAAAGTTATAAATAACATATTAAAATCAAATTTTACTTTTCACATGCATGCACAAACACACACACATATATACATGAGTATAGTATGAGTCTTAACAACGGAAAATTTAATAAAAAGGAACTATTTAGGAAAAGATTACATAGGAAGATGAGACCATTTCTAGGTATTGTCATACCCCCAGAATTTAATTTTTGCCTTCTCTTATGAAAATAAAATTAGATCAATATCAAGGTAAATTTTAGAGGTGAATATTTTTTAATTCATGAATAATCTTATGTTCGAAATTTGGTTTTAGAAATTTTGGAGGGCTACTACATATGTCTAGGTCAGCCAAAAATTAGGAATGTAAGATATTTCATGGTTATTCATCAAATTCACCTTATATATACATATAGTAAACATGATGCCATGAGTAACCATCAAATTTTACTTTTGGAAACAACCCCATGATATCAAGCTAAATGACTGCACCAGCTAGTATGCCATAAGCATGGATTGCCCATTTGCATTGAATAACAAACATGTAACTAAATTACATCCATGATGGTTGGTCACACTGACCAATAGCTCCAATCAATTATTTTAAATACATCATTGAATTATAGTATGGCCATCTGACTACACCATTTGACTGCACCATTCAACTACACTATCTATTTGAACTATTTGGTTGCATCATTTCATAGTATTTTCCTAGTGCAATTGAATAGTTATAAAAAAAATTAAAAACCAAAAATTTTACCTCTCCTCCTAGTGGATTCTCTACCATGCATATCAAATTTTTCATGCCTATGAAATGGTTATCCATATATTTACCAATGAAATCCAAGGGGTTTTTTGATAAGGGCTCTTCAAATTTACCTTGGTTAAGATGTTCCAAAAGATGAAGCAAACATAATGTGAGAACATGACTTTATGAATTCATGGGGGTTTCATCCCCTATTTTCTATTGAGGAAGGTATCCCTTGTTCTATTGTAAAAATTCTCATTTCATATTATCTTCTTATTTTTTAAATGGCTCTATTATAATCTAGTGTGGGATAGGATACCAAAATATAATAAATTTGAACTTCATTTAAATCCATATAGATATATTTTATTTCAAAAAACTCATGAACTCAATAAGTCTACCATTTTCAGCTTTGAAATTATGGATAGAATATCACTCCATTTGTTATAGGTGAGGTGTTAACTCTCCCCATATTGCTTTACAGATAGAAAGGGATTCATTTCAAATTTAATTTTAAATGGAAACAAGATGGTTGATGAATTTTTTTATAGA